>SJYG01000028.1:4163186-4194107 GCA_006410535.1 Litocranius walleri
ACCAGCGGGGGGGGGTGGGGGTGGGGTGGGGGTGTTGCACCTGCCGTTGGCAGGTGATCCAGGCAGGGAGCAGGCCCTGTGTGGCTCCTGAACAAAAATGACGTTTAGAAATTTGGGACACTAACACGTCCTTCACAACAGTCACCTGCAGACTGGTTTTCCTGCCTCTTACCCTCCCAGACAGAATCCTCATGGTTATTAAGACCCCTCAGGCCTCTTAGTCCCAAGACCAGCCGAAGAACTGTTCCGCTGCCCCCGCAGTGTCCCTGGGCCTGTCTGTGCTGCTGGTGGTACCATCTTCACTTGATGAGAAAATAGGCTCCTAGTCTGTTAGCAGCAGGAAAAGAACAAAATAAGTTATTCCTGACTTTGCTGCTGCTGCTGCTGCTGAGTCGCTTCAGTCGTGTCCGACTCTGTGTGACCCCATAAACGGCGGCCCACCAGGCTCCCCCGTCCCTGGGATTCTCCAGGCAAGAACACTGGAGTGGGTTGCCATTTCCTTCTCCAGTGCATGAAAGTGAAAAGTCAAAGTGAAGTCGCTCAGTCGTGTCCGACTCTTAGTGACCTCATGGACTGCAGCCCACCAGGCTCCTCCGTCCATGGGATTTTCCAGGCAAGCGTCTGGAGTGGGGTGCCATTGCCTTCTCCAAACCCTGACTCTAGCAGGCATCAAAGTCCATCAGCATGCTCAGAGTGAGAGACATTTCATTCTCGTGTTAAAATCACACTAAATAGCCAGCTGCAAACACTCATGCTACTGGCCCTCTAGGTTCTCAGGGCTCCCTGCAGAGCTGCCCCAGGACTGGTGGGAGGTGGGCTCGGCCTGTGCCTCCCTCTGGGGGGCCTTAGTGAGTCACTTGCTTAGTCTCTCTCTGCCTCCGTTTGTTCCTCTGCAAAACAGAGGTTAACTGAGGACCTGCCTGATAGAGAATGAGGGTTAAGTGCCCACGGGCATTCCCGGCATGGACTTTGCAGCTACTGGGGACCCCGTCTTGGACTACTTCTCTGTCTTCCAGAACCTTCTCTAAACTGCGTCTTCCCTAGCAGTGCTGCCCCCACCCTGTGCTGCTTCTGTGGCCCAGGCTGGGCTGGGGGGTGGGGGTGGGGTTGGACTCTCTGCTTCTGGTAGAGTGACAGACCAGAAGTCATCCCCTCCCACGGAGGGGAATGGGGGCTTCCCTCTTTCTCTGTAGCCTGAATACCCTACCCCCATCTCTGCCTAGAAAGACAGGGGTTATGTGTTCTTCGCTTCATCATAATTTCTGTTATATATACACTCAACATCTGAATTCCCTGTGATTTCATCACTCACTCTCCAGAACTGATGGGGCCTGGAGAACCAGGAAAATTTAAGTTTAGAAATGTAGGAAACAGGAGAGCTCTCTGTAGTTGGAAGAGTGACGTCAGGAACCTCAGGATCCTAGAGACAGCGCTGGGAAGTGGCGGGCAGAATAGAAAAGCCTGTAACATCCTGGCGAACAGTTTCCTGGCATGTTCAGAAACACAGCCGCCTCCGCTTCATCCCCGCCCCTTTATTCCCCTCCTGCCCCTGAAAACTCACCTCACCCCCGCCCTCTGTTGAGGCTGCCCCTCAACAGCCTCCGGGAGACACAGGGCTCCCTTCTTCCCTGTCCTCTCCCCAGACACCCGGCACCGCTCCTGAGTGTGTCTGACGGATGGGAAAGTTCTGACAGGACCTGTGTTCCCAGCACAGAAAACTCCGGGGCACAAGTCCGTGTTAACAAAGGATTCTGACCCTCAAGAATGTTTTGAAGAGGTTTTCATTGTTAGACCACATACTCAAAACACTTAGGCCAGGTCTACCTAGAGTTAAAAAAAAAAAGTGAAAGAAAATTTGGATTTTACACAAATGCATTGGATAAAACTCTGTTGGTACTCTGGGTTCAACTCTGCTTAGTTAGTTCCAGTGTCCTTTTTATTTTTATTTTATTTATACTTGGGTTCAAGTTCAGAGGTACCTTAGAATATATGGTGAAACAGGAAGAAGCACATATCCTGTGATCAGGGCTCAGATTCCAAAGCGAGCATATTGACTGTGTGACCGCAGGCAAATGTCATCCACAATTTCTTCAGTAAAATGGGGGTGCATCGCCCCTGCCTGCAGCAGCAGTACACCTGCCCCCCTCCTCTCCTTCCCCTATAATATCCCACAGGCAACCCGGCTGTGAGAGCGCAGCTCTGCAGGTCTCAGCTGGTCAGAGTGGGACACAGGGGGTCCCTGAACCTCTGAAGTAGCCCCTCACCCCAGTGTTCACCAAAGGCAAATAGGGGCTCGTGAACTGGTGCAAGGACCCCGGGAGAAAATGGCGTGTAGATGGTCACTAAATCTTAGTTATTATGAGTCTTGAGAGTGTCTAGCAGTGTCCAGGCCTTCCCTGGTGGCTCAGATGATAGGTAAAGAATCTGCCTGCAATGCGGGAGACCTGGGTTCGATCCCTGGGTGTGAAAGAGCCCCTAGAGGAAGGCATGGCAACCCACTCCAGTATTCTTGCCTGGAGAATCCCCATGGATAGCAGAGCCTGGTGGCTACTGTCCACTGGGGTCACAAAGAGTCTGACACGACTAAGCCCAGCGTAGCAGCAGTGTCCAAAGTGGGTGGGCAGGACAATCCTTTGGGTATGGAAAGAAGGGGGTGGTACTCCTTCTGTTTTTTATATCTTACCTTTAAAATTTTTATTTTGTGTTTCAAAATGTGCAAGGTATGTTAATATGAGCATATCAACACATCAATCAGATAGAAATATGTATATTTGAGGAACAGATGCTCAAATGATTTTGCTGATGGTGTTGAGAAAGATTTAAACATGACAAGGCTTACCACCCTCAGAATCATCAAAAAACAAGATTCAATTTAGTCAGTTGTAAAAATCTTGGTGTTTTGTTCAACAATGTCATGAATCAGGCAGCATCCCGTCTAAGCAGATAGGGTCTCCAAGGAGCTGCAGAAGATGAAGGGCTTTTACAATCGCAAGGGGGTGAGAGTGAGGAAGGTAGGCCAGTGAGCCGCGGGCTGCGTGTGTCACGGTCAGTCCCGAAGGGCGTGCGGGGGTCCCTCGGGCAGATGACCTCACTAGTGCTGACCAGGTGATCGGCCGACTAGTTTAAGACTCCATTCCTGGGAGAGGCTGAAACTGCAGTCAAGTCTGGGTTTGGTGATGGGAGGCTCAGCCTAAGTGACTCCATTTGGGGCCCCCTGCCTTGTGTTTCAGGGAAGGCAACGGCACCGCACTCCGGTACTCTTGCCTGGAAAATCCCATGGGCGGAGGAGCCTGGTGGGCTGCAGTCCATGGGGTCGCTAAGAGTCGGACACGACTGAGCAACTTCACTTTCACTTTTCACTTTCGTGCATTAGAGAAGGAAATGGCAACCCACTCCAGTGTTCTTGCCTGGAGAATCCCAGGGACGGGAGAGCCTGGTGGGCTGCTGACTATGGGGTCACACAGAGTCGGACACGACTGAAGCGACTCAGCAGCAGCAGCAGCAGCCTGTGTTTAACAGAACAAATATTAAAAACAAATAATCTTTTACATGACAGTTTTGTCTATGCCTCTTGTAGCCACTCTAAGATTCATCTAAAACAGGGTTGGCACACCTATTTTATTTAATGACAAGGTCTACTCCTGTTCCAGATTCCACCATGGGTAGGGTTTTCAATTTAATGTGAACGATACATCTTATACATGGGGTGGGACTTACTGGCCTATAAAAACTGAGCCATTTTCAGACACCAGCTGGGTGCCTACAATTCAGTTCATTTCTGATGCTGCCTATGTATCAGATCCCACAGGTTAAGAGATGGGTCCTATAAGACTGCCCCTGCCCTCCCTCGGACATACCTCACAGGTCTAGACTGTCACTGGTGCCTCTCACCCGCCAGCTATAGGTGGGAGGTTCTACTGGGCCCCTGCCTCAGGTTCTGTTAACTTGCTCAAGCGGCTCACAGAACTTAGAGAAACATCTACTTGCTAGATCATTGGGTTATGATAAAGGACATAATTCAGGATCAGCCAGGTAGAAGAGATGGAGAGGGCAAAGTCCGGGAAGAGGGCTCAGGGCTTCCATGACCTCTGGGGATGCCACTCTCCGAGACCTCCAAGTGTTCACCAACTGGGAAGCTCTCTGAACCCAAGGTGCAATTGAGTAAATCATTGATTGAACTCAGTCTCCAACCCCTTTCTCTCCATAGATAGGGTTGGGGAGGGACTGAAAGTTTCAACGTGGATCAGTTGGTTCCTCTGACACAAGCCGCCTCCTTAGGAACATCCCCAGAGTCATCTCATTAACATAACAAAGGATGCCTCCTTGGATCTTCTCGCTTAGGAAAGTCCGTGGGTTTTAGGCACTCCGGGCCACAATCTCACTTATCGGCAATAGTCCATATCATTCATAACCAGAAATCCATTGTACCTAACAGTAGCTTTCAAGGATGAGATTTGGAGAAGAGTTGCCAAATTTAGCAAATAAAAACAGCAGTGTTTGAGACATACTTAACACTTTTTAGTATAAATATTTGTTGTTTATCTAAAATTCTGAAAGAGCTGTAAAAAGGCTTCCCTGGTAGCTCAGATGTGAAAGAATCCGCCTGCAATGAGGGAGACCTGGGTTTGATCCCTGGATGGGGAAGATCCCCTGGAGAAGGGAATGACAACCCACTTCAATAATCTTGCCTGGAGAATCTTATGGACAGGGGAGCCTGGCAGGCAGCAGTCCCTCAGGTCACAAAGAGTTGGACGAGACTGAGCGACTTTCACTTTATCTGAAATTCGATCTTAAGTGTATACTGTGGTTTACCCGGCAGCCCTTGTTTGGAGTTGGGGCTGGTGTTGAAGTCCACTAGCTGAGTGACCTGGGGCAAATGACTTCGCTTTCCTGGCCTTACTTTCTTTGTGCCCTCCGTTGTGAATTTTCTTTTTACGGTGTCTTCTTATAGTAGATATCAGCAGTTAGCATGGTTCTTGCCCAAAGGAGATACAGGTCTAGATCACAGGTATTATGGAAGCCTACCTTGTGACTTGCAACTCAGATCAAGTATTTATGTACGAATCTTACCTCCTGGACTTGAAGGTGGGATCCACGTTTGCACAGCCTTGCTCTTAATGTGGACATAATTTGTTGAATTTTGCATAAGTCCAGCTCCTGCCCAAGCACTTCCATTGAGCCTGGCTGGCTCCTTGGCTGCCCTCTCTTCCTAATCTCTTAGTCCTCTTTCCTTCTCCCTTAGGAAGAATGAAGCTTTGTTCTTAAGTTTTTTCAAGCAGGCTAAGCCCTCATGGAAACTGCTTCACATGGTTTTCACAGGCCGGTGGGTCCCACAGCATGTTTAAGATGTATCATTCGTGTGACATTGTAAAGCTCCCCTGTGTAATTCTTTGAAACTACAGAAGAAAATGAATGGCGTTGACTACAACTGTAGTAAAGATTTAATGACGTTTGCATTCAAGCTGCCGAAAGTAAATAATCATGATGCCGGTGGCTATTCTTTTTGCTGAGTTTAGACTGTTTAGAACAACTTGCCCAACATTAGCTTGGTGTTAATTCAGGGTGTGTGACATGTCCCCCTGGGAGCTCTGGGCTGAGTATGATGGAAAATTAGACATTTCTACACAGTTATGAAGCATATCCAGGACTGGGGGCAGGGGGCCCAGGACAGCGATGCGGAAGGTGGGAGAGACTCCCCGGAATGCTCAGCAGTCCAGAGCAGCCCTGAGAGGGAGCAGAGGTGCCAGAGAGGAGAGGCTGGCCCATCCTCATGGTCACAGTGAGCCAGCCCAGGGGCTCGGTGTGTGGCTGCACTGAGGCGCTTGGACCACCTTCTACTTTCTGTCCAAGACTTAAGTTCAGTTGCTCAGTGTTGTCCGGCTTTCTGGGACCCCGTGGACTGCAGCATACCAGCCCTCCCTGTCCATCACCAATTCCCGAAGCTTGCTCAAACTCATGTCCATCGAGTCGGTGATGCCATCCAACCATCTCATCCTCTGTCATCCCCTTCTCCTCCTGCCTTCAATCTTTCCCAGCTTCAAGATCTTTTCAAATGAGTCCAAGACTAAAGCGAGAGGTAAAGACTCTCTGAGTCTGACTTTATTTTTGGAAAGTCCCTGACCTTAGCGCCACCCATTTCATCTCTGCTATTATTGATACTAAGCATCCCTGGGGGCCACCCACTCTGCTCAGGTGTTCTGGGGGCTCTGCCAGGTAGGTGTCCCCCACATGAGGCTGAGGAGGCGCCAAAACTGGGGCACCTTTGTCCCCAGTGTTTGGGCCTGAGTCATGAACAGATGGACCCAATGTTCAAGTGTGGGGAGGCTCATTCTCTTCTACGTGATTTTCAGAAGGCGTTTCCTGTGTGCCAACCGATGGAGGGATTTTCCTTTGGCCCCGGGTGTTCCCCGTTGGGAAGCTAAAGGGAAATGTCTGTAGTGGACAGAAGGGATAGATTGCTGGGCACGCTTCTCCAAGCTGGATGGACGATACACAGCGGGCCAAGTCGGTGGGCCCAGCAGTCACCCATGGTTCAGATGGGGGAGATAAGTTGCCTGCTGGCAACTGCTGTGGGTCCCTAGAGGGCAGCTCTTGCCTGCAAGGCCCGGGGGCTTGTGGTTCACTTCAGCATAAGATAAAGCTCTCACCCCGAGCCTGGAGCATCGCCACTTGTCTGGAACATCAAACTGTTGTTCCCCCTTCCAGCTCCATCTGCCCGTTTTTGTGCAATTTCTTTTCCCCTTGTGGGCTTCCCCAGTGGCTGAGCTGTAAAGAATCCACCTACAATGCAGGAGACGCAAGTTCGATCCCTGGGTCGGGAAGATCCCCTGGAGGAGGGCAAGACAACCCTCCCAGTATGCCTGGAAAATCCCACGGACAGAGGAGCCCGCTGGGTTATAGTCCCTGTGATCGTGAAGAGCTGGACACAACTAAGCATACACGGGCAATTTACCTCTCACAAGTTGTGATTCAAGCTTCTGAATCATAGAACACGTGGTGAGAGTCCAAGGGCTTCCCCAGGAGGCGTTTGGAGGATGCGGTGACTCTGGGTGAAGCGATGGCCTTCTCCTTCCTCACTTTCACATGAAGCTTTGGATGAGATGGCTCTGTGAGCCTCTGAGGTGGAGTAATAGGTATGAATATACTATAAAGCAGAGAGGGTATGGAAAACCTAGGTACCACTACTGTTATTTTTTTTTTTTCAAATTATGTTGCAAACTGAGGTGTGGCACCCTACACATTTCTCTCAATTCATAGTTCCTGTAAATTGACCAGTTTTTAAAACTGACAATTGAATGTCTGCCCAAAGAACTCAGCCATCTCACAGCTTCCACAATCAACTTTCACTCACTTAACAAATTTTCAGTTGCAGGCTCTGTGCTAGATGCTAGGAATTAAAAAAAAAAAAAGACCTACCTCCGCAGTGTATATAATCTAGCTGAAAAAACAGGCATTGTATGGGTTGTTAAAAGTATGATACGTGTTACTAGGAAGGTCAAGATGCTGTAGACGTGTGTAGTGTACCCGACCTGGGCTGAGTGGGTGGGAAAAACCTCTTGCCGGAGGGCTGTCCAGGTTAATAATAAGCGCTAACATGTGCTGAGTGTGTGTTATGTATCATCATATGTGTCATTACACATGCACAGGTGCTGTGTGCATTGTTTCATTTCATCGTCACAAGAACCCCATCAAACAGGCTCTTTTATAGTCCTGTGTGTGTGCGCGCTTGCTCACTCAGTCGTGTACGACTCTGCGACCCCATGGGCTGCAGCCTGCCAGGCTCCTCCGTCCACTGGATTTCCCAGGCAAGACACGTGGAGTGGGTGGCTCTGCTTACAGACAAAAGGCATCAAGGCACAGGAGGTGACAGCCGCGCCCCCACAGCTAGTTGGGGAAGCCCTGGATGCGGGCGCAGGGAGCCGTTCCCCAGTCTTGGCTGAGTCCGTAGGAAGGGCACCGGCGCGAGCCGGGGTCAGTGGGAGGCAGGCCCCAGGCCAGCTCACGGGCCTCACGAGCTGGCGCTGCAAGGGCACTCCAGTGCTGTGCTGCCCCTCCATCCCAAAGACGGCAAGGTGTTTGCCAAAGGAAAACTGCGTTCTGATTCAGCAGTGGTTGCACAGTCAGAGGTTATTGGGATTTATGAGAAATAAAATCATCTTCAAGTCAACTTTTCTCAGAAGTGGGATGAGTGTGTAACCTAATTTTCTAATAAGCCTCGAGTAAGAAAACTCTGTAACGATTTTAATGCAGTTCCACCTGGTATCAATTGGGTGGCAATAAGAGTAGATGTTCGCTGTTTTAATAATAGAATAATTCTAGCCAAAGTCACAGTAAGTAAGTAAGTGTTAGTCACTCAGTCGTGCCCAACTCACAGAGGCATGGATTATAGTAAGTTTTTTTTACTCAATTCTAGGAAACAAATATTTAGGAGAAATGCAGGAATAATGAGGAAATACTGTAACGGCAGGAAAGTGGATGTTTCGTCCTGACACCACGAGCAGTTGCACACGGTTTACCTGGACGCTTTTTGGCTCAGGAAGACTTCAAAACATGCAGGAGAAGGGTCTGCTGGGCCACGCTTAGGTTCCTCCAGTGTTATTAAAACATTTCCACCTTAACTTCAAAAGAAGCAATTTAAGCATGACCATGTCCAATATTACTTTTTCTGAGAGCACATGAAAGCATCTTTAATTATTAGGACTTACATACTATTAAAGCTTAATTAGCTGGAGTTCAGTCACCTGGAGTTCTCAATGAACTTGAACTATTTTTTGTATTGTATCTAAGGCTTAAGGGAAATTAGCAGATTACAAAGTGTTAAAAGAAAAATAAAACCCAACTCAGTCATTTTAAGATGAAGGAGTGTCACGTTGGCAGGGCACCTCAGGCTGCGTGCTGGGCAAGCCCGTTCCGCTACCCTTGGGATTAAGACGTGAATTGTGAAATCAGATGGCCGTGGCTGAGAGTCCCTGTTAGTTTTTGTCTCCAGACGAGTTATTGCATTTCTTGATGGCTCAATTTGTCCATCTGCATAAAGAGGATGACAGTACCTATCTCGCTGTGATGTGGGGATTGCAGAATGAAATCCCAGCAGTAAAGCTGAGGGCCACTCAGAGCAGGTGCTCAGGAAATGGAGATCATTGACAAGGTTTAGCCTGGGCCCCCACGGTATCACAGATCATCAGAGAAACAGAACAGAAATTATTCCTTCATATTTTCAAAAGTATTTTGACTAGTCACCATTAAAATTAAAGTATTGTCTGGTAATCCTTGGTTAGCTATAACTAAAGTCATCTAACTGGAACGTCCAATTTAGAAAATACTCAGATTAGTAAAGACTTCATTTCTCCTATATTCAAAACTATTGTTTTTTTGGTTTTTGCTGAATATCTATTAGCATGTTTACTTTTGTAGGGCTAATATACTTTTTTCTTGACTAATTTTGAATGGTAGAAAATTTTCTTTTCTCTGGCATTTGGGAGAAAGCAGATCAAATCAGATAAATATGACTTCTTTAAAAAGATTGATTTTTCAAATGTGGGTCCTGACATAGGTACATAGTAACATCTATGTGAAATGCAAGCTAATCTATTTTATTGGTCAGTGTGGATTTTGATGTAGTATGATGTTTTCCAAAAGTGTGGACCTTAGGTAGTAGTAACATGACTTTATTATTTTCATTTTTAAAGTTACATATTAATATTTTACAGAATATTAGTATATACCGTCTATTTCCAGAAAATGATACTGGTTTGCCATTTTTTGATAGTAATTCTAAAGATTCCCTTTAAAACCATTTACGTTAAAAAAGTGTTAGGAATTGAACAGATGTTATTCATATGCAACAAAACTGGGCAGATGGTGTGGAAGAGGGTAAAGCTGAGGAAACTGCGGTTCGTTGCTGGTCTGTTGCTGCATCCTGAGGAAAGAGACGGCCTTCTACCCATCTTCCCCTCCCACCTAGCAGCGCAGGGTGAGGACCGCCGCAGTGGAGCTGGAGACAGGACCGTGAGATTTAGCGTGCGAGCTGGCCCCTCCCTTTCTGCCATTCCCGGGACCCCTGTGTCTCGGGTCGCCAGCTCTTCCATTTTCTTTTTGGTTGTCTACTCAGAGAGATACATGGCGTAGTTACAAACTCGAAGATTTAACAAATGATTGAGTTTGTTTGTGCCCTGGATGTGCGAGGTGCAATGAAGGAAACTGGAGAAGTGTCAGGAATGGTGACTGTCCCCACGGAGTTGGCAGGTCTCTTGGGGAGACACGTTGGAGGGCAAGTTAGGCATGTAGGTCAGCTTACATCACTGGATGCAGTGAATCTTAGCCAGGATGGGGGAGAAGTTATGTCATTGGCACGTTTGGGGAGGAGATGGGACGTGACTTTGAAGGAAGAGGTGTTTAAAATAAGGGATCAGGTGACTGCACTGGTGGCCAGTGGTTAAGAATTCACCTGCTGGTGCAGGGGATGGGGGTCTGATCCCTGGTCTGGGAAGATGCCACGTGGCACAGAGCCCCGAAGCCCATGCACCTAGAGACTGTGCTCCACAACACGAGAAGCCCCCGCCTGCCACAACCAGAGAAAGCCCAAGCACAGAAAACAAGACCCAGCACAACCAGAAATAAAAATAAAATTAGGGGTGGGAGAACATTCTAAGTTGCGTGAGCATTGTGAGTAAAGTCTGCAAAGTGATGTTTTTAATGCATATCTAACAAACTCACTAGCCGGCAAGCACAATAGTAATATCTGTCTCCTGATTGAAGCTCAATATTTGTGATCTCACGTTGTTGTTGTTCAGCCCTAAGTCATGTCTGACTCTTTTCGACCCCATGGACTGTAGCACACCAGGCTTCTCTGTCCTTCGGTATCTCCTGGAGTTTGCTCAGATTCATGTCCATTGAGTTGGTGATGCTACCTAACCATCTCATCCTCTGCCACCGCCTTCTCCTTTTGCCTTCAGTCTTTTCCAGTGAGTTGGCTCTTTGCATCAGGTGGCCGAAGTACTAGAACTTTAGCTTCAGCATCAGTCCTTTCATTGAATATTCAGGGTTGATTTCCTTTAGGATTGACTGGTTTGATCTCCTTGCAGTCCAAGGGACTCTCAAGATTTTTCTCCAGCATCACCATTCGAAAGCATCAGTTCTTTGGCACTCAGCTTTCTTTATGGTCCAATTCTCACATCCGTACATGACTACTGGAAAAATCATAGCTTTGACTATACAGACTTTGTTGGCAAAGTGATGTCTCTGCTTTTTAATATGCTGTCTAGGTTTGTTATAACTTTCCTTCCAAGTAGCATCTGTTAATTTCATGGCTGAGTCATCGTTTGAAGTGATTTTGGAGCCCGAGAAAATAAAATCTGTCACTGCTTCCACTTTTTCCCCATCTATTTGCCATGAAGTGATGATTCAACTAATAAGTATGTGATCTAATATACTTACTGAGTTATTTTGTTAATTTTGTCTTAATTAAATTATTGGTCATGTTCTCCCCCCCCCAAATATTCTGTATCTATATGGCTTTTGACCAACTAGATTACTCTATCTCTTTGCCTTGTTTGTTTTGTAAGTGTGGTATGATTGTGTGTGTGTTTGTTTATAAAGACTGCCAGCTATGATTTCACTTATTTTTTTAAGGAAGTTCTATGCTGTGATGGAAAATGGGGAGTGGTGAGGACGGAGGGGCTGAGCAGATGCCTGGTGGGGGCATGCACCTGGCTGATGCCTGGGAAGCCTGCCAAGGCCATGGAGAAAGCCCAGGCTGATGAAAGTTGCCTACTGTGCTTCACGGCTGATTGAAAGGGACCAAAGAAAGTGCCAGTCAGAGCAGGTACAAGACAGGAGCCTGCAGCAAGGGGCAGTTGTTGCCTTGCCAAAGAGACATCTAGGCGCCGGGGTGGGCGCCTCTGGGCCACCTGCCATTCCTCAGCCCCCGGTCTTTGCAGGCCCGTGGCTTCTGTGTATCAGCTGTCCTGTCCTCCTTTCCTCTGGTAGTTGACTTTATAGTTGAGGAGTCGTAGAGGAGAATCCCATCCTAGAAGTGAAAAATAGGAGTGAGATGAGGTGATGGTCAGTGGGCTTCAATACGGATATACATGTGACACTGACAAGCTCTGCCGGTTGTCTTAACAGGCTGATGTTGAGCTGCACATAACAACTCAGGTCTCCATGATGACGGACACGAGGAATCAGTAATCCTACACGTGAGGCTGTAGTTTTCCACATATTAATAAAAAACAGATAGTAACAGAAAAATCCAGCTTCCCTAGTGGTTCAGCCGTAAAGAATCTGCTTGCAGTGTAAGAGTCTTGGATTTGATCCCTGGGTCAGGAAGATCCCCTGGAGAAGGGAATGGCAACCCACTCCAGTATTCTTGCCTGGAGAATCCCATGAACAGAGGAGCCTGGGGGCTACAGTCCACAAGGTCGCCAAGAGTCAGACACGACTGAGAGACTGAGCTTGCACACACGACAGCAAGTTATGAGATGCACCTACACCTCTTGGAAACTCCAATTTTAAACTTTTTTTAAAAGAAGTTTTCCTCTATTCACCTGAAACACGTATTCTTTAAATCTTCAAACATCAAAACTCGGGCACCTCCTTCGGCCACCATTGTTCATGAAGAAAGTGGAAGACAAATCCCATCTCCACAAAGCCTGAGGCTGCAGGAAATCAGGGCCCTCCACGCATCCCCTAGAATGTAGAGGTTGTCACCTGAGGTCAGCGACATGGAGCACTTCTCTGGTCGCGGGCGCTCAGGTCAAGCACGGGGGGCCACAGCCCACGCACACTCATCTGCCCATCGGTTCTCAGGGCCGTGGCTCGGGATGCGGTGCTGGGCACAGAGCAAGGCCAGAGGTTTCCATGGTTACAGGAGACAGAAGCCGGCTGGGTGGGTACCCTGGATGGAAGGCCAGCCACGGAGGGCTGCCAGGGGCTTCAGCAGGCTGGAAACCAGGAAACTGATCCAAGAGAAAGGAAAACTGGGCACTTGCCATGACTGGTCTTTTCTCTCTGATCTCTCGCTTCTTGTTTTCTCCAGAATCTCTTTCCTAAGCTTTCTTCTTTCTGTCATGGGAGTGATTGAAGATCTCAACTCAGCACTGCACAAGCATAGAACATTTTTAGTGGTTTTGAATACCTGATCATAAACTCGTCCTCATAATCTTGCTAGGTACTGGGGCAGGCAGACAGGGGATTCTGTTTGTTCTCATTGAATAAAGGACTTCTGTCTCACCTGATCCTGATTTAAATCCTAGACTTTCCTGACAGCTTCAGCCTCTCTCCGTGCTATTCAGGCTAGTTTTCTGTTCTGGAGCAGCTGGTGCTCTGTGTGGATAGAGTCTCAGAGCCTGGCACGCCCTGCTTTCCTCGTTCTGTTTTTGCTTTGAGCAGCACCATCTGCAGAAGCAACGGTAGAGCTGGAGGGCAGGGGACCACCTTCCTACAGGGTCCAGCAGCCTGGGTGGCCGCTCCTCCGTTGGCCCTGCTCTGGGGCCATGTTCCCTGCTCTGGATCTCGGCAGGGCGTGCAGACCCAGCCACAGTTGGGTACCACCTGGGTGGAGGGACGTGCCCGTGACTTAGACTGCCATCATTCTGCTTTTAATGGCTTCTGCTAAAAGAGAGATTTCCGTGTTGGTGGCATACAGGGTTTTCAGCGTCAGCATTCAACTCCAATACAGTGAAACCTAAAGAGCCTTGGAGGGAAGTCAGACTTCCCCACTGCTCCTGCCAGCAGGACACGTTGTATCCTTTCAGGCTGGCAACTCTGCTTTGCAAAGTGATCACGAGGGCGAGCTGTTGGCTCCCATCCCTCAGTCAACCTCACTCGGGTTTTTGCCCGAATCCCCAGAGCCATGGCAAATGGGACAGCCGCATCCTCACTGTGCTCCACCCTGCGTCCCCCATCAGCCTCCTGGCTGAGGTATACTGAGCCATCAAAACATGTAGATGAGGAGCCGGCACCTTTCCCTAATTTCCAGAAACATCTTCAAACTTCAGAGACATTTTATAACAAAGTGCTTAACACTTCAATTCAGGGAAAAGGAAGGGGTGCTGCTGTTACTTTAGTTGGTCCTCACTGCACTTAAAAAAATTATCAGAAAGTAAAATTAGCACATTTGCATGTGTGTGTGCGCGTGCGCAGTTCTATGAATTCTGACTTACTTGTATACGTGCAAGGGCTCCCTTGGTGGCTCAGTGGTAAAGACTCTCCCTGCCAGTGCGAGAGATTTGAGTTTAATCGCTGGTCTAGGATGATCCCCTGGAGAAGAAAATGGCAACCCACTCCTGGAAAACTGGAAAACCCCATGGACAGAGGAGCCTGGCAGGCTATAGTCCATGGGGTTGCAAAGAGTCGGACATGACTGAGTGACTGAACAACAGCACATGCATAACACACACGCACACAAATAACTGTGCAAGCACACTCAAAAAGCACATGATGTCCGTTTATGCCTACACCTTTCTCCACCCCTAGTCCCTGGAAACCGTTTATCTGTTCTTCAATACGATAGTTTTGTCTCTCCAAGAACGTCATAAAGAGTGTCACCTTCTGAGACTTGCTTCTTCCACCCAACTTCCGCAACTCTAGGTCGTCCAGTTTGCTGGTGTATAATTGTGCATGGTATTCTCTAATGGTTTTTTGTATTTCTGCATTTCGGTTGTTATTTCTTGTCTTTCATTTCTTCTTGGGGAGCCTCACCAGAGGTTTGTCAATTTTGTTTATCCTTCCAAAAAAAAAAAACACCAGCTCTTGGCTTTATTGTTTTTTTTCTATTGTTTTGTTTAAACTCTGCTTTATTTATTTCCTCTTCGATTATTTTCCTCCTTCTGTTGAGTTTAGGTTTTGTTTGTTCTTTTTCTAATCCTTTTAGGTGGTGTGTTAGGGTTTTTATTTGGTACTTACTTTTTCTTTTTTTGGAAGAAGGACTATATCGCTGTGAACATCCCTCTTAGGACTGATTTTGCTGCCTTCAGTAGATTTTGTATGGTTGTGTTTTCATTGTCCTTTTTCTCAAGATATTTTAAAATTTCCTCTGATTTCAACATTAACCCACTGTCTAACTGCTTTAAAGTGTGCATCAAGTACATTTATGATAGTGAACAACAATTAGCCCTCTCTATTTCTGGAACTTTTTATTACCCCCCAGATAAATGGTATTGTATTTAATAGTTCAGTTTTACATATTGTACATTTTATGTAACACTTTAAATTATACAATATGGAAATATGACTTGTGTGTGTATACTTTGAATCTTGTGATCTTCCTAAGTTCCCTAATTAGTTCTGAGAGGTTTTTTTGTAGGTTTCTTGGGATTTTCTACATAGATAATCATGCAGCATACAAAGAAAGATAGTTTCACTGATTCCTTTCTATCCATTGAGTTTTTAAATTTGGATTATTTTACTCTCATTTTTTAAATTCCTACTTGATTCTACTTTGATATGTGATGTGAAGTTGCTCAGTTGTGTCCGACTCTTTGCAACCCCATGGACTGTAGCCTGTCGAGGGACAGCCGCATCCTCACTGTGCTCCACCCTGCGTCCCCCATCAGCCTCCTGGCTGAGGTATACTGAGCCATCAAAACATGTAGATGAGGAGCCGGCACCTTTCCCTAATTTCCAGAAACATCTTCAAACTTCAGAGACATTTTATAACAAAGTGCTTAACACTTCAATTCAGGGAAAAGGAAGGGGTGCTGCTGTTACTTTAGTTGGTCCTCACTGCACTTAAAAAAATTATCAGAAAGTAAAATTAGCACATTTGCATGTGTGTGTGCGCGTGCGCAGTTCTATGAATTCTGACTTACTTGTATACGTGCAAGGGCTCCCTTGGTGGCTCAGTGGTAAAGACTCTCCCTGCCAGTGCGAGAGATTTGAGTTTAATCGCTGGTCTAGGATGATCCCCTGGAGAAGAAAATGGCAACCCACTCCTGGAAAACTGGAAAACCCCATGGACAGAGGAGCCTGGCAGGCTATAGTCCATGGGGTTGCAAAGAGTCGGACATGACTGAGTGACTGAACAACAGCACATGCATAACACACACGCACACAAATAACTGTGCAAGCACACTCAAAAAGCACATGATGTCCGTTTATGCCTACACCTTTCTCCACCCCTAGTCCCTGGAAACCGTTTATCTGTTCTTCAATACGATAGTTTTGTCTCTCCAAGAACGTCATAAAGAGTGTCACCTTCTGAGACTTGCTTCTTCCACCCAACTTCCGCAACTCTAGGTCGTCCAGTTTGCTGGTGTATAATTGTGCATGGTATTCTCTAATGGTTTTTTGTATTTCTGCATTTCGGTTGTTATTTCTTGTCTTTCATTTCTTCTTGGGGAGCCTCACCAGAGGTTTGTCAATTTTGTTTATCCTTCCAAAAAAAAAAAACACCAGCTCTTGGCTTTATTGTTTTTTTTCTATTGTTTTGTTTAAACTCTGCTTTATTTATTTCCTCTTCGATTATTTTCCTCCTTCTGTTGAGTTTAGGTTTTGTTTGTTCTTTTTCTAATCCTTTTAGGTGGTGTGTTAGGGTTTTTATTTGGTACTTACTTTTTCTTTTTTTGGAAGAAGGACTATATCGCTGTGAACATCCCTCTTAGGACTGATTTTGCTGCCTTCAGTAGATTTTGTATGGTTGTGTTTTCATTGTCCTTTTTCTCAAGATATTTTAAAATTTCCTCTGATTTCAACATTAACCCACTGTCTAACTGCTTTAAAGTGTGCATCAAGTACATTTATGATAGTGAACAACAATTAGCCCTCTCTATTTCTGGAACTTTTTATTACCCCCCAGATAAATGGTATTGTATTTAATAGTTCAGTTTTACATATTGTACATTTTATGTAACACTTTAAATTATACAATATGGAAATATGACTTGTGTGTGTATACTTTGAATCTTGTGATCTTCCTAAGTTCCCTAATTAGTTCTGAGAGGTTTTTTTGTAGGTTTCTTGGGATTTTCTACATAGATAATCATGCAGCATACAAAGAAAGATAGTTTCACTGATTCCTTTCTATCCATTGAGTTTTTAAATTTGGATTATTTTACTCTCATTTTTTAAATTCCTACTTGATTCTACTTTGATATGTGATGTGAAGTTGCTCAGTTGTGTCCGACTCTTTGCAACCCCATGGACTGTAGCCTGTCGGGCTCCTCCATCCATGGGATTTTCCAGGCAAGAGTGCTGGAGTGGACTGCCATTTCCTTCTCCAGGGGATCTTCCCGACCCAGGGATCGAACCTGGGTCTCCCACATTGCAGGCAGATGCTTTACCATCTGAGCTACCAGTTGATTTACTATTCCTTTTGAGAATATTGGTAATTACTTATTTGAGCACTTTTATAATAGCTGTTTAAAGTCTTTTGTCAAATATTCCAAGGTCTGTGTCATCTTATTGTTGTCATTTGTTGATTACAAGTTAAGATTTACTTGGTTCTTTGGCGATCGGGTAATTTGGGGTTGTATCATGGGCATTTTGAATATTACTTGATGACGCTTGGATTTGTTTAAATCATGTGGGGAACATTAGTTTTGTTTTAACAGATAACCAACCTACTGAAGTTCTGTCTGCAGAGTCCTCTTTTTGTGGTCTGTGGTTGCAACGTTAGGTTAGTTTTCAACGCCTTTGCAGTGATGCTGATTGAATTTGTCCAACTTGTGCAGGACTTGTATCAGTGTGGGATCTGGGTAAGGTCTGTCCTTTAGGTCAGTTCTCCAAGTCTTTGGTATGCTCATTAGCAGCAAACCTGCACACAGGCACGTCAGGCTGAGCCTGAGCATTTGTAAATGGCCTTCGAGTCAGTTCCCCAAGGTGCTCCCTCCTCACTAGCTCTGTGCCATTTCCCGGTTCACTCGTGTCCTCTTTTGGCCCCCTAGCCAGAAGCTATCCACTCCCACAGCCGCACTGCATCTGGGACCAGGTGGCAGGGGGAATGGGGCGGGGTCAGGGGAGCCCTGGATTTGGCTCCAGCTATAAGAGAAGGCTCAGTGGTGAGGAATGCACCTGCCCATGCAGGAGACTCGGGTTCAGTCCCTGGGTCTGAAAGATCGCACTCCAGTATTCTTGGATGAAGAGTCCCATGGACAGAGGAGCCTGGCGGGCTACATTCTGTTGGGTTGAAAAGAATCAGACACAACTGAGCAACTGAACAAGAGCACGTAGACCCACCGCCCCACTGAACAGACAGGTTCCTCTACTTTTAAGTTTGAAGTTCTTCGCAAACCTGATGAAGAGTGCGCCTCCCAATCTTCCCAGTGCATGCGCAGTTTCAGCTGCCTCAAGTTCAGGGTTAGGGGGTGGTGATGCTGAGGGGAAAAGAAGCCAAACTCACCCTCAGTCTAGCTGTGCTGTGCTTAGTCGCTCAGCTGTGTGTGACCCCGTAGACTGTAGCCCGCCAGGCTCCTCTGTCCCTGGGATTCTCCAGGCAAGAATACTGGAGTGGGTTGCCATGCCCTCCTCCAGGAGATCTTCCCAACCCAGGGATCAAACCCAGGCACTAGTTTGAATTCTAGCATTTTTGCCCTATCTGCCTGTGCATATATACTTTCTTTGTAAGGTCTTCAAACATCTGAGTCAGGCAATCTGTCTAGGTTTAATAGTTGCATTCAGTAAGAGAAAGAGTGGTGTGTGTGTACTCCATCACACCTGGAACCAGAACCTCTGGCAGTTGTTTTTGTATGACATAATTTTTTGTTTAACCCAACCAATTTTGTTTTGAAGTATTGTTAATAAGGCATCATTATGTTGAATCAAAAAAAAAAAAAAAACACTAGATCCAACTGGAAGAAAAAAATTATTTGATCTACAAACTCTTCATACCTCAGCTTTCTCCTATAAAGTGGGGATAATAGTAATTAGAGTTGCTACAAGGTTTACATGAGATTATGTATGTGCAGCACTTAGAACTGTAGCTTCAACACAGTGGAAAAGACCCTGATGCTGGGAAAGACTGAAGGCAGGAGGAGAAGGGGATGACAGAGGATGAGATGGTTGGATGGCATCACCGACTCGATGGACATGAGTTTGAGCAAGCTCCAGGAGTTGGTGATGGACAGGGAAGCCTGGCGTGCTGCAGTCCTTGGGGTCACAGAGTCACGAATGAGCTATTTAACTGAACTGAATTGATAAATAGTATCATGTAGGTACTTGAAATCATCATACAGCATTAATCAGAAAGATATGAATCATTTTTGTAAGATGAGATCTATCTTTGATATTTCAAATATATATGCAATGAGAGATAAAAAAAATTTTAAGCAATTAGATTATAATCTACATAAAATGTAAAACAAACAAATGCCAATTTTGTACTGTATGTGTGAAAGCGAAGCAAGTAAAATACAATGAAATGTATATGTGAAAGTTATAGCAACTAAAACTAAAATGTGGAGTTTCTCCTTTACTGTAGATGCTGATTTATAAAAACAAACCATGGTTTTCCTTGAACCTCGCTGCAAGTGTGAGTTTTCTTATTAGATGAATATATAAATTCCCATCATTTCTCTGAAGAATAGTTTAACAAGAACCTGAAAAGCATTCAATTCTAAATGCAGAAAACATTAGGATTCCCTGTTATCTCTCCCCCGATTTGGGAAAACAATAACAGACTTACTTTTCAAACCTCCGACAGTTGTCTCTGCTTGGTTGCGGTGCCCTGAAGGCGGTGCGTCCGCCTGCCGTGCGGGGTCCAGCTCCCTCTGCCAATGCCCGCCTTGAGCCTGGACACATCACGGTGACAGTTCTCTCTTCGGTCACTCCATCTACCGCTTCACGCTTTCCTGGGTGTTGATCTCAGCTGAGACGCAGAACGCTGATTCGCTGACCCATTAAATCTCCAAACGGTGCTTATAGTGTGCAGTCGTAGTGGGAAAACATGACTGATAATGGCAGAAACGCCCAGACACAATGTAATTTTGGAGTCTGAAGGGAATGCTTGCTGCCTGTTGAAATTTGAGAATGATACACAAGTGCCTTGCTAACCTGGACTCCACTTCACCGTAGCTTGGTCTGCCCACGCAGTCCTCTGTCCCCCCTGGACTGCATACATGGAATCTGTCCAGCCTTCACATCAAGAGTTTTCTCTTTACCTTGTAATTGTACAGTGAGTCAAAACGCTGGCTTACTTCTCTTCTACTAGAGGAGCAGTTCCAAAACACGTTTTACTTTCAATACAAATATTTCCAGTAATACAGACATGCAGATTCTGCCTGGTCTGATTAATGATGGCAGATGAGGCTCATGTTTCTTTCTTTCTTTCTTTGCAAAGCTACAATACAGCAAACTACCCAGAGACTGGAAAAGGTTTCCTCTGTGGCTCCTGAGTTTTAGATTTTGTGTTGAAATAACATCTTTTGTTGGCCTGCATTTGAAAAAGATGAAAGGGAAGGAAGTTATCCCGTGAGAAAGTTGCTGTAAAGGATCACATTTGAATGAGATTAAAACTCAAAGTAACAGTCACAAGAAGTACATTATTTAACGTCAAGGAAGAAAAAAAACAAAAAACACAGATTTTCAAGATAATAGAACTGCCTTTCATGGACTCTTTCTTTAATAAAACAATAAGGGGGGATAGCAGAGTTGGACACTACTGAAGCGACTTAGCAGCAGCAGCAGCAGCCTTTTTATGAGAGCAGATGATTCTGGGAAGCAGTGTATTCTGCCACGCTCATCGGCTTGGAGACTGAGGTTGACTTGCGTTGCATTCTGTGTCTGCCTTTGTTTGGCAGAACGGCTTTTGGTCATACTCAGTGTGATCTGAACACAGAACAGGGACCATTGAGAGGATTAAATCTCCATGCCCACAGGTCACAGAATGGGATGTGGATTCCTAATTGTGTGGTTTTGCCTTTACCCTGAGCACCAACTCCACTTAACCCTTTCTGAACCCTTGCCTTTGCTTGCTATCTCGGGATTGAAATACATAGCTTGGGGCTTTCAGCCCAGGACCAGGGCTGTAGGTCAGTGGACAAGGCTGTAAGTTATGCAGGACAGGACTGGGCTCCCCATCTTCCGAGACCTCGTGCCTGGATCTCAGGAGGTGCTGAAGCAATGGTGATAGAAGTGAGGTGCACAGTAAATGCAGTGCGGTTGAGGGGCTTCCCTGGCGGCTCAGCGGCAAGGAATCCACCTGCCAGTGCCGGAGACGTGGGTTCGATCCCTGGTCCGGGAAGATCCCACATGCAGCAGAGCTACTGGGCCCCTGCACCATGAAGTCCTGAGCCCACACCCTAGAGCTCCGCAGCGAGGGAAGCTGCTGTGATGAGAAGCCTGTGCACCAAACTCGAGAGTCGCCGCCGATCGCCACAAGTGGAGAAGAGCCCAGGCAGCAAGAAAGACCCAGCACAGCCAAACGCAAACAAACAAATACATGGAACGCACTGAAACCATCCAAAAACCTGTCCCCTCCGCCACAGCCCTGGGCCGTCTGTGGGAAAATTGTGTTCCATGAGACGAGGCCCTGGGGCCTAAAGGGTTGGAGATCACTGACCTCGGATGTAAATACATGTCCTGGGTTATGGATGAACTCCGTCTTCAGCTGTTGCGTTAGTTAGGCCAGGCTAAGCCATTTCTTTGGCAACGCAGCAACCCCTGAATCTCAGCGGATCCACACACTCGAGGTTTCCTTCTTGCTCATGCAGAATCCAGTAGGCAAAGAGAAGAGGGATCAAGAGGTCAGGCAGAGGCTTTTCACTGACACACACCCGGGAGGGACACACAGCTCCTACGCTCACATGACCTGGGGCTCGTCACCCGGAACTGCCTCTCCGCCAAGGAGCTGTGTGGGGCGTCTTCCACATGCCCAGGAAGGAGGACGGAACAGGGTAGAGAAGCTTCCAGCATAAATCAGTGTATCATAGGCATCTACCATACACAATGTGTGTAATATCACATACATCTATCATGGACAAGGTACATACTATCATACATCTATCATGTACTATGTGTATAATATCACATACGTCTGTCATGCATAGCGTATATGATATTATATATATCCACAGTGTACGGTGTTTGTAATATCATGTATCTCTATAGTGTACACACTGTTACATTCATCTTCAGTGTAAAGTGTGTGTATCACATACATCTTCAGTGTACAATGTGTTTGTGCTCAGCTGCCCATGTCTGACTCTTTGAGGCCCCACGGACTGTAACCGCCGGGCTCCTCCGTCCATGGAGCCTCCCAGGCAAGAATACTGGAGTGGGTTGCCACTTCTACTCCAGGGGATCTTCCTGACTCAGGGGTCGAACCCACATCTCTTGGGTCTCCTGTATTGGCAGGTAGATTATTTACCACTGGGCCACCTGAGAGGTCCTCAGCATGTCTAATATCACATATCTCTATAATGTATATCATATCACATGCATCTGTAATGTACAATGTACATAATATCACATATGTCTACAGCGTATAATGTATGTAATATTCTTGCTTTCTAAATTATTTAGGTCTAAAGATCTCAAGCCTAGAACTGCAGGTATAACAAGATTAAAAATCGTTTGCATTATTAGATGCTATTAAGGGGAAAATTGTTTGTCATGATTCATGCTTGAGAATAGGCCTTTTTAAGATCCTATTTTTATAAAAAAGCTTTAGAGTCATTTAATTAGCTCATTATTAAAACTAAATATACCGAAAATATGAATTCTCAGACTGCATTTGGCCAATTCCCAGGTGCAGATTCTCACTGCTTTTTTCAGCATAAAGAGAAGTGGAGGAGAGGGGATGAGGCTAACAGACGCATAGGAGGCAGAAAAGCTAGATCCATGCAACATGGTCCCAGAGCTCTGGAAGTAGTTTCCTCGCTTGCTCTCTCCCTCCTTTTTTCCTTTCCTTTCTTCCTTCCTTCAACAGATGTTATTTAGTCTCTGCCACAGGCCCAAACTCTGCCGGCACCAAGGAGATGCTCACAAACAAGTAATCATCGTTCCTGGGTGACAGGGTGACACTGGGTGCTTACCAGATAAATCCCCGAATCCTGGTGACTCGGTGTGACCTTGCAGTACCGTTTACTTTTCATTCACGTGCAATCCAGAATATACATGCAGGGCAGGGGGAGGCTGTTGCCAGTCATATAATCTGCTCAAATGGCTCCCTGAATATTACATGAAACTTAGAGATATTATGTGCATGATCGCAACAAGCCAGGAGAAAAGGGAACAACGTGGACAACCCCAGGTAGGAGATTTCTGCAGGCCTGGCCCAGCAGGACTGCACACCTCTCCCACGTCCCAGCGTGGGTGGGAGGGTCAGAGCAAAAGACACAACCCAAAGGCGTTTTGTTTTGGTTTAGGAAAGCAAAAATAAAATGTTATTCATTCACTTGTCCAGCAAACAATCATTTGCCTTCTTTTTTCTTTTCCCTGCCTCCCCTCCTCTCTCTTTTTTTAAATAGCATGTTTCTCATTGATTTTCCCCTTTATGTGTTTATTTTTGGCCGCCCCGGGTTTCTGTCGCTGCGCGTGGGCTTTCTCTAGTTGTGGAGAGTGGGCGCTGCTGTCTGGTGGGGTGGCTGCTGTCACTGCGGTGGTCTCTGGCTGCGGACCCCGGATCTCGGTGTGGGCTTCAGGCGTCTCGGCTCTTGGGCTCAGCAGTTGCAGCCTGTGGGCTTTGGAGCACAGGCTCGGTAGTTGTGGTGTGCAGGCTTAGTTGATTCCAGGCATGTGGTGTCTTCCTGGACCAGGGATCCAACCAGTGCCCCTACACTGGCAGGTGAATTCTTAACCACTGGCCTGCCAGGGAAGTCCCTCTCTCTCTTTCTTTCTTTCTTCTATTCCGAGCAGTGGTCTCAGTACAGGGGCTACTACAGTGATGAAAACAGACAAAAATCTTTCTACTGTTCTTAACCTCAAATTCTACTTTTAGGTCTTGTACCCTTAAGGAAATCTTATACATGTCAGTGAGGAACCATGTACAAAATGTTCATGACATTATTGTTTGTAAAAGCAAAAAAAAAAGAAAGAAAGAAAGAAAGAAAAGAAATGGCCATCTATGTGGGGAAATCGGATAAATAATAATGTTTTCATTTTATAGAGTATTACTATAAAGCAGATAGATGGAAAAAGTTATGCTACAACTATCAACATCTCAAAAATGATTAAAAAAATCAAAACAAATCTGAAAAACAATCTCAAAGAAAAATTCAAAACCAAAATATTGTGTGAAGAAAAGCAACTTGTGGAATGATTGGTAATAGACCCATGTTGTGTTTTAAAAAGTTTTAAAACCCCCAAAAGCAATATTGCATACTCGATGGATGCAAATGTATATTAAAAGTTAAAAGCACGCATGAGCAGAATGAACAAAGGATTGAGGATGGTGGCTGTGCCTCTGAGGAGGAAGCAACAGAGGGAAGGGCATGAGGAAGAGGTACGTAGAGGATCTTAGGTTATCTATAAAGTACGGTCTCCCTTAGAAAAACCCGATGCAAATATGGCATAACGTTTCGACTGGATAAAACTGGACCTTGGCGTGGGGTGTTCACCATACCGCTCCCTAGTTTGTTATTACATGGGGAATGTTTTTGGTTCCTTTTTAACTGGACCCATTTCCTTCTAGCCTCTTCCCAAAGAGTCACCCCCTCCCCAGATAGCATCCTCCACGTCTCCTGATTGCATGTGTGTGCGCTCAGTCGTGTCCGACTCTGCATGACCCCATGGATGATAGCCCGCTAGGCTTCTCTGTCCATGGGATTCTCCAGGCAAGGATACTGCAGTGGGTTGCCATGTCCTCTTCCAGCGATCTTCCCGACCTAGGGATTGAACCTGCGTCTTCTGGGCCTCCTGCATTGGCAGGCGGATTCTTTACCACCGAGCAACCTGGGAAACGCTTAACTATTGGTCCTGACCAGGTGAGGCATTTCCCCTTCTTGCCCTCAGGGGATGCATCTGAGGCAGTGCAGAGAGGCTAGTGAGAGGGAAGGGGGAGAGACAGAGAAGAGGGAGGCACCGGCTTCCAAGTGCTCAGATGGGGAAGGCAGGAACGGAGTCATGCAGCTGACCTCCCCATCTGGCTGCGAAAAAGACGGCTACCAAGGTCTCTGATGCATTTGTCATCCATCATTCAGCACCCTCAGTGCTTCTAGTTCAGTTCTGTTCAGTCGCTCGGTCGTGTCTGACTCTTTGCAACCACATGGACCACAGCACGCCAGGCCTCCCTGTCCATCACCACCTCCCGGAGTTTACTCAGACCCATGTGCGTCGAGTCGGTGATGCCATCCAGCCACTATAAAGCAGATAGATGGAAAAAGTTATGCTACAACTATCAACATCTCAAAAATGATTAAAAAAATCAAAACAAATCTGAAAAACAATCTCAAAGAAAAATTCAAAACCAAAATATTGTGTGAAGAAAAGCAACTTGTGGAATGATTGGTAATAGACCCATGTTGTGTTTTAAAAAGTTTTAAAACCCCCAAAAGCAATATTGCATACTCGATGGATGCAAATGTATATTAAAAGTTAAAAGCACGCATGAGCAGAATGAACAAAGGATTGAGGATGGTGGCTGTGCCTCTGAGGAGGAAGCAACAGAGGGAAGGGCATGAGGAAGAGGTACGTAGAGGATCTTAGGTTATCTATAAAGTACGGTCTCCCTTAGAAAAACCCGATGCAAATATGGCATAACGTTTCGACTGGATAAAACTGGACCTTGGCGTGGGGTGTTCACCATACCGCTCCCTAGTTTGTTATTACATGGGGAATGTTTTTGGTTCCTTTTTAACTGGACCCATTTCCTTCTAGCCTCTTCCCAAAGAGTCACCCCCTCCCCAGATAGCATCCTCCACGTCTCCTGATTGCATGTGTGTGCGCTCAGTCGTGTCCGACTCTGCATGACCCCATGGATGATAGCCCGCTAGGCTTCTCTGTCCATGGGATTCTCCAGGCAAGGATACTGCAGTGGGTTGCCATGTCCTCTTCCAGCGATCTTCCCGACCTAGGGATTGAACCTGCGTCTTCTGGGCCTCCTGCATTGGCAGGCGGATTCTTTACCACCGAGCAACCTGGGAAACGCTTAACTATTGGTCCTGACCAGGTGAGGCATTTCCCCTTCTTGCCCTCAGGGGATGCATCTGAGGCAGTGCAGAGAGGCTAGTGAGAGGGAAGGGGGAGAGACAGAGAAGAGGGAGGCACCGGCTTCCAAGTGCTCAGATGGGGAAGGCAGGAACGGAGTCATGCAGCTGACCTCCCCATCTGGCTGCGAAAAAGACGGCTACCAAGGTCTCTGATGCATTTGTCATCCATCATTCAGCACCCTCAGTGCTTCTAGTTCAGTTCTGTTCAGTCGCTCGGTCGTGTCTGACTCTTTGCAACCACATGGACCACAGCACGCCAGGCCTCCCTGTCCATCACCACCTCCCGGAGTTTACTCAGACCCATGTGCGTCGAGTCGGTGATGCCATCCAGCCATCTCATCCTCTGCCATCCCCTTCTCCTCCTGCCTTCAATCTTTTCCAGCATCAGGGTCTTTTCAAATGAGTCAGTTCTTTGCATCAGGTGGCCAAAGGATTGGAGTTTCAGCTTCAGCATCAGTCCTTCCAATGAATATTCAGTCTGATCTGCTTTAGAATGGACTGGTTGGATCTCCTTGCAGTCCAAGGGACTCTCAAGAGTCTTCTCCAACACTACAGTTCAAAAGCATCAATTCTTCTGCTCTTAGCTTTCTTTATAGTCCAACTCTCACATCCATACATGACCACTGGAAAAATCATAACCTTGACTAGACGGACCTTTGTTGGCAAAGTCAGTGCTTCTATAACTCTTCTAATGCAAGAGACCCCATTAATTTTACTGTTTTCAAAAGGATTCAACAAATTCAAACCTCTGTGACTTTAAGATGAGCCGTGCACCCATGCTTGGGTTCGCATCACCAGGCTGTTCTTAGAAAATCTATCTTTTCCCTGGGCAGGTGCCAGACCACCAGAGTCACCTTGACTGGAGGTTAACTCTTAAATCAGCAGAGCGAGTCTAGCTCCCCATCTCTGTCCCATAGCCATTCTCCTTGAGCCTGGGACACCACACACACAAGCCAGGTGACCGAGGTAAATTTGTGGGCCGACTTCAACTGACCAGCCCCAGCTCCAGACAAGCGGACTAGACTAGGATCAGCCAAGAAGATCTGGTTCAAGCTGCTTCTTAGTCACATGGTTTCAGCATGGGATATGTTCTTGTTGATTGTGCTTTGGGTGTTTCCCATTGTACTATGTATCTTTTTGTCAACCTTAATCAATTAATTTGGCTGTGCCGGGTCTTAGTTGTAGCATACAGACTCTTTGATCTTTGCATGCGGAATCTTTAGTGGTGGTATGTGGGATCTAGTTCCCTCACCAGGGATTGAACCCCGGTCCCCTACATTGGGGGACTGGAGTCTTAGTCACTGGACCACCAGGGAAGTCCCATTTCACTGTGTATCTCTTTATATCCTTACTTCATCTCTAAATCTTACAAGAAACTTGCCTTTCTTTAAATAAGTCTGTCCCAGGATTCTCTCCCATGAGGACCTCATGTTCTCCTTGTTCCCTCTGTTGGAGGAGAGGACTCTGTGTGTGTGTGTGTGTGTACGTGTGTGCATATGCCTGGGTGGACTTCTCCCACTTCCCACGGACTGTTTCTGCCCTCCTGGTCACTGGACCCCTTCTCCAGCTTGGATCCCTTGATGAGCTGTATTAACCCTGAGGCTCCTCCCTGCTCATCCAGCTCTGAATTGAAGCACAAGCTGAAGAAATCTCAAGAAACTGTACACATATGGCAAATCAGTTCTCAGCTCCTGACACTTGCTTTCACAACTTTCTGTACTTTTTTATGAACTTTCTGGCTTTCTTACTGTAGCTTTCCCAGATGGTCTCTGCTCTCTTCAAGCCCCTGTCTTTCCCCATCCAACCTCCCTCCTACTTGAGAGTCTCCCCAGGGAGAGGCTGGAACGAGGCAAGGTGGATACGTGGAGCAAACGCTCCGTGCCCTGCTGCGTTTCCTTTGATTTCTGCATTTGTTCTGTCTTCCTCTGTTGCAGGATCAGAGGAAGAGATTTTTCCCGTTCCTTCCTGGAGTTCATCCAGCTACCTGTGCTCGAAGTTTTGTGACATCTGAGCTGAGAGACCTTACTCTTGTATTATGCCATTTCTTTCAAGCACCTCATGTAGCTGCCATTTTCATTTAGCTCTTTGTATTTTTCCTCCTTCAACAAATGTGTGTGTGCCTGCGCTGTGCCGGGAGCCGTGCATTCTAATAAAGAGTAAAATATGGCCCCTGCCCTCAGTCAAGTAGG
Organism: Litocranius walleri; assembly: GCA_006410535.1. Taxonomy (NCBI): domain Eukaryota; kingdom Metazoa; phylum Chordata; class Mammalia; order Artiodactyla; family Bovidae; genus Litocranius; species Litocranius walleri. The sequence goes on from SJYG01000028.1 coordinate 4,191,457, forward strand.
GCAAGGTGGTAACGTTATATTCCAACCGTAAGTCAGCGTGACAGAATGACAGCTAGCACAGGCGTTCCTGGGAAGGAGCAATTATTCCGATGGGAGATTTTAATTTCCTCAAGCCCTTCGACTACTCCAGAGCCAGTCTCCCTATCCCAGCAGCAGAATAAATAGAACAGGAGAAAAATGCACACAAATGCATTCGTTAATCCATTCGGAAGATTTCTATTAAGTGCCTACTGTGTGTCAGCTCCAGTGGGGTGCTGGAGGCCCCCTAATGAGTGAATGCAATCAAGGTTCCTGGACTCATGGAGTTCATAGACAATCAGAGAAGACTAGTCTTAATCACACATATACGTATGAGCAGTGGAAAGTGCTGGAAAGGAGAAGCATAGTAAGGATGTGAAATGGAGTGAGCCCGTGTGGTCCTTCCCTCCCCTTCCTCCCTCCCACCCCTCCCAACCCCTCCATGTCCTCTCTCTGCTTTGTCTTTAGTCAAAGAAGGCTTAACACCTTAGTTTTACGTTTAGTCAAAGAATAAGTTTAATGAGAGAAACGAGAAATGCAGAAACAAAGGAAAACAGTCGAAGGAGACCAAGTGACAATAATATGGCCCTTGGGCATAGTCAGGGGCCTTTAGTTCCTTCTCAAGGGCTGAAGATGATATTCTGAGCCACGGCTTGTGAGCTGTCTCATAGACACTGAAACGCCGGGGTGAAGAAGTTAACTCCTTGTTGACCAGACTGTGCCCATGACATACGCTGCCACAATCCTGAGAACTGGCCTCAAGGAAATGGCAACAGGCTGACCCTGGAACTGAGGATTAATAGTACTTAAAACAGTTAAGATGACGCTGGTCAGACCGCTGAGGATCAGTCTGAAGATGACTGTCAGAGCTGACTGTGCTGTTTTGCATGTGGCCCCCTTCTTCTGTCTATAAAAGCTCTTGCCCCACTGGCTGCCCGGGGTAGGGGGTGGGGTGGGAGTCAGCCTTTGGACAGATGTGCATCCTCCCCGCCATACCAGTTACCACATCTGAAATAGAGCAAACTTTCCTTTCCACCAACCTGGCCTGTTTATCGGCTTTTGGGTGGCGAGCAGCCAGACCCCATACACCCTTCGGTAACAGGTGTGGTTTAGTCCCAGGAAGCAGAGAAGTCTGCCCTGGGCCTGGGACAACAGAATTAAGACCTGAAGGATGAGTGCTGGTTGTCAAGGGAAAGTGGGAGGCCGGAGGGGCTGGCCTGAACAGCGCTCTTGTGCAGGAACGGGGTTCAGGAAGGGGGTTCCACAGGCCTGGGAGGAGGCCAGTGATCAGAGAGGGTGGCAGAGAAGGTGGGGGTGCAGGCCTAGAAGGTGAGAGATGCCACGGAGGGGGACCTCACGGTCAGGACAAGAAGCTGTGTGTTTCCTCTTGGAGCTATGGAGCTGCTGAAGGGCTTGAAGCGAAGAGGAGGCTTGATCGGATGTGGGCATCAGTGAGCGCTCCAGCTGCCGGTGGGTAGAGGGTGGGGGGCTTGGGGTCAACTCTGGTAAATTGGAAGAGCGCTGGGCTTGGAGTTGGGTTTCACAGGTTGTATCCAAATCATATTAGCCAATGTTGTTATTTAGTCCCTAAGTCCTGTCCCACTCTTTGTGACCCTATGGACTGCAGCATACCAGGCTTCCCTGTCCTTCACTATCTCCCAGAGTTTGCTCAAACTCATGTCCATTGAGTCATTGATACCACCCAACCATCTCATCCTCTGTTGCCCCCTTCTCTTTCCTTCTTCAATCTTTCCCAGCATCAGGGTCTTTTCTAAGGAGTGTTTTTCGCATTAGGTGGCCAAAGTATTGGAGCTTCAGCTTCAGCATCAGTCCTTCCAATGAATATTCAGGGTTGATAACCTTGGGCAAACCCTTCTGTACCAAGGCTCGGTTTCATCCTCTGGACAGTGAAACAGTTAGGAGAGGAGGTGTGGGGCTAGGTCCTGGCTCACAGGAGGCCTTCAGCCCATAGGTTTAATCCTCTGCCTTGTCCAGTGTTTCCTAAGCCTCAGAGTCATTATTCATCTGCCAGGAGGGGCTGTAGGTAAAGGGTGCATTTCTGTCTGGTTCAAAGAGCACACCCAGGCTCATCTCACAGCCCCAGGGGTGGCAGGGTCAGTTAAATTAGATCACTTTCTTTTTTCTCATTTGCAAATTGCTGACCTCAAAGACTGAACTGACATGGCCTCGACCTGGATTCTAAGTTATGAGCTCTAGATCTAAGAATTATTTGCGGTCTCCATCACACATTGGCTGGCTCCTGTGAACTACACTGCCATGCATTCAGAGTCCTGGCACAGATGGAGAGTTTCGACTCTGGGCTTGGTGCTGGCTGGAGCTGGGGATGTCAGTTGTTCCATCCCTCCCTGGTCCTCACTGTTCTTCATGAACGGGTTGGGTGTTAGGGATGGGAATCAAAAGTGGGCAGTCTGGCTTCATGCCCTGCGTTTTGCCAGGACACCCTGCTCTCCCACTGTTCAAAGCACGAAGGTTCCACCTTTTAATCAGAAGAGGAAATAAAGCTGCCTTTGCCACGGTCTTCTCTCAGAGATCCCAGAGTCACAGGAAGTTCTTAGAAGCACCAGTGGACCATCACATACTAACATTTAGGTGTAAGGGGCTCCTGCTACAGT
>SJYG01000028.1:4202631-4224900 GCA_006410535.1 Litocranius walleri
GGCCAAAGTACTGGAGTTTCAGCTTTAGCATCATTCCTTCCAAAGAAATCCCAGGGCTGATCTCCTTCAGAATGGACTGGTTGGATCTCCTTGCAGTCCAAGGGACTCTTAAGAGTCTTCTCCAACACCACAGTTCAAAAGCATCCATTCTTCGGCGCTCAGCTTTCTTCACAGTCCAACTCTCACATCCATACATGACCACAGGAAAAACCATAGCCTTGACTAGACAGACCTTAGTCGGCAAAGTAATGTCTCTGCTTTTGAATATGCTATCTAGGTTGGTCATAACTTTTCTTCCAAGGACTAAGCGTCTTTTAATTTCATGGCTGCAGTCACCATCTGCAGTGATTTTGGAGCCCCCAAAATAAAGTCTGACTCTGTTTCCACTGTTTCCCCATCTATTTCCCATGAAGTGATGGGACTGGATGCCATGATCTTCGTTTTCTGAATGTTGAGCCTTAAGCCAACTTTTTCACTCTCCTCTTTCACTTAGGTTTCTATAAAACTATACTTTTTAGTAACTTAGATTTCTATAAGCTTTATAGAAGCTTATGTTTTATTTTATTTTATCCTTTCATTTAGCCTTCATAATTTATACCCCTTTAACCATGAATTTAGGGCTCAGGGGATTCTGACTCCATGTAAATAACTAAAATACATGTCATGCAAAGAGGCCCACACGCTGTGGCGACACACCGTTCTGCACCAGGAACCATGAGCTGGATAAAGGTGGATTACTTGCTAGACCAGCTCCAGTTAGCTCTGACCTCTGTGTTAATGCCTGTCCCTTTTGGCTTCTGACTTACAGGGTATATGGGGCCATAAAAAAGTAGATAAGAAAATAAGAAATAAGAAAATAAAAAGTAAGAAAAAATGTCAAGTCTCATAGCCTGTAGATTTATGATATTAATGAAACCTTCCCTACCCTGTTGTCCAAGCCTGACTCATGGACAGCCCCCCTGATTCCCCATCTTTCTAGGATACTTCTAGTAATAAGGGCACAGCCCCTTATAGGTAGCTTTTAGCAAGCTCGGTTCTGGTCTGAGCCACGAGGCCCTCTTACCTGACAGCTAAGTCTTACAGGTCTCCCTGCCATCACTCTGGTGCCGCCTGGAGCTCCATTTTCCACATAGCAGCAGGCGATCTCTTAAAGAGCCACCAGGCCCCATTATTCTTCGTGAGGTCAGGACTGTGTCTTATTCATCTTCCACTCTGTTTCCCAGTGTTGTCACCCAGCAGGTATTCTATAAAATTAATGAGCTTAAAATTAATTAGTTATTAGAAACATCTCCTTTCCATTTCAAGACTGAATTTATGTGGGGGTGAAAGACGACACCAAGGTTCCATCCCCGGGTGCCTGAAAGAGTGATGGGCGTGGGGTGTGAGGAACCGAAGGAACACAGGGTGGATGGAGTCTGGTGTCACCACCCCACCCACTTACTCTGGACATACGGGTGGATGATGACCTCAGGTTCACAACCAGTGTGTCTGGGGTGGAATCTATGTCCTCTCATTCCCCTGCCTTGTGTTCCTTTCAGGACATGACACCATGTCATCCACAGGAAGTGAGGTTGGGGTACAAACGAAGGAAAGATGATGAATTGGGCTTTGAACATGCTGAGCTTGAAGTATTCCTGATACATCCAGCTGTTAGAAGTGATGACTGAAACTCAGAAATGAGCTCAGATACCTAATTGATTTTGTAATTGAAACTTATGGGAAAGGATGAGATTGCCAAGGTAGATAAGGAGAAAAAAAATCAGAAAAGGAAGAGAAGAAAAGAAAACATAGCAAAGGTCACATGGAAGAAGTTTGCAGAGGAAAAAAGGGACCATCTGGCCTCAGGAAGTGAAGGAAGAAAGGTCAACAGAGGGAAAGTCAAGAAGGATGAGGCTGAGGCAGGAGGAGGGGCAGTTTCAGCAGTATGGTGTCAGAGGTCGGAGGTCCTGAGGATGAGGCCTTAGTGGTTAAGAGCACTGGAGTTAACCTGCCTGGGTTGGCACCCAGACTTCAGCATTAACTGAAGGTCCTCAGGCAAGATTTTTAATCTCTCTAAGCCTTATTGCCTCATATATTAAATGGGGATAAAATTATCTGTCATATTAAATATTATAATAAATAAATGAAATAATCCACCATAAATTGTTTAACCCCATTGCTGATACATAGCAACTGCTCAATAAGTTTAGACATTATTTATTTTGGTAAGAGTTTGGAATATAAAGGAGGATTAACTGAGTTCAAGAGACTTCTTAAGTGAATAAAATCCTGTAACAAAAGGAAGAAGAATCATAAATGTAGACATAGGACTTAGGGAAGAGAAGACAGACGTTGAGATAGGAGCACAGCATGGGTGGTAGGGATGAGGAGCTGGGTGTTTGGACAAACAGAAGGTCTTCCACTGTCGCCCTGCTGGATCAGCCCATGGCCCCAGCGAGTTGAGAGCTTGTAGGTGCCTCTTTCTCACAATAGCACCTGGGGCTGATAATCCCAACTTCCGGAACTTCTACAGTTCAGTCAGCACTGCCAGGGCTCAGGATGGTGCTCTGCAGACACCATAAGAAAGTCTCTCCCAGTGGCCAGTCCCCAACCATGAATCAAGCTGCCTTTCACTCAGCACAGTCTTCAAGAATCTCAGGGCTGGAGGCATCTGAAAGGCCACCTGGCCCAAGGTCACCTGAATTCCCTCCATGGTATCCCAGTGGGCAGTTACATATAAGCTGCGTTTGAACAGCATCCCATTTGGTATGTTGCAAGCCAGACCTTTCTTTCTCAGGTTAGATTCTTCAGCACAGAAAATTCTCCTGCTGATCTGCCGTGAAATTGCCATTTTCAATCATCCGTTAGGCTCAAGGGACTGAAGGAGTTTTTTTGAACCACAAATAGGTAACCTGGATATGGAGACCCTGCTGACGCCTTTTCTGTAAAGGTCCCTTGTCAGTCGCAGACGACGACTTCCAGGAGGGGCGTATTGGCCGTGCGGTGGGAGAGCAGCAGATGGTAACATCGGAGGATGCTTAGCATCTGGGGATGTTAGAGATCGTGAGACACTGCTAAAAAAAAGGCAACATGTAAGCACAGAGATTTCAGAGCAAGTAAAGTATTGAAGTCGGGTTCATGCTTTGTCTTATTCTGGCCTCAAGTAGACACTGGGGTGAGCTCTTCTTTAGGGGAGCCGAGGCCTGAGCGTTCACTCCTTGCCATCATGTAAAAGAGGACATTTCAATTACTGGCAATGAAGTGGTCTATCAAACCCATTTAGATAGACCCAGCCAGAGTGGGGCCAGATACTCAGGTGACTCAGTGGTAAAGAATCTGCCTGCCAATGCAGGAGACACAGGAGATGTGGGTTCTGTCCCTGAGTCGGGAAGGTCCCCTGGAGTAGGAAATGGAAACCCACTCCAGCATTCCTGTGTGGAAAATTCCACAGACAGGGGATCCTGGTGGGCTGCGGTCCATGGGGTCAGAAAGAGTCGGGCACGACTGAGCCACTGAACAAGCCAGGTCAAGAGATTTGTGGATCTGGTTTAAGCTGGGATAGCTGAAGGTGTTCTCAGTGTGCCGTGAGGAGAAGACTTCAGCCCAGCCACATACCCTGACCTCGATCCAGACAGAGCCCAGCCCAGCACCCTGGGAGCTCAGCTAACTCTGAGCCTTGCGTTCCCTCACCTGTGAAATATCTTACCTGTTAGAATGCAGGGAGCTGAAGTAGAGGGCATTGGCAGGTCTTCTCATTTCTAAATTCCATGATCATAGCTCAGCTGCTGGAGAGGTCATGGCAGGAGGCAGGTAGGAAAGGAACAATGGCGGCTCCAGAATTTCAATCTAGAGCAGACCCGGGCCCATCTGCTTGGCGGTTTGACAGTCTGGAGAGCTTGTTGCGTATAATAGCTCCATCTGCATGGCAAGTGGCTGCTTTTACTTCAATGGCATAAGCATCAAGGGGAGATAGGAGAGGCTGACAAGCTGTCTGCAAACAGCCACTTGTGACATTTTGGGAAAGAGTCCTGGAAGGTGCTGTGACCATCTTCCTGCTCCCACTCGGGGTGAGCTCCACCCTGCACTCAGCTGTTGGAAACCAAAAAGCTGAGCAGTGGCATTTGAGCTTTGTCACTGCCGTCAGAAGATATTTCATTTTCATCAGAAATCTTTGGTTATCATTATGTGCGTTAATTTTCTCTTCTGCCTGAGTGTCTAACATGAGTTGGTTAGGATTTGGCCAAGAGAAGCATAAAAGAGAGACTAGACAATTTGTTAAAAATAAGAAGGTGATAAAATTCAATAATGAAATTATGGTGGTTAAAGGAAAATGAATTGGTCTACTCCAGCCATAAGCACTTTGCTTTGATGTTTTTCACACTAGCATTAATACCAAACTCTGTGCATCTATTAATAGCAATTTTCATCTCCCCAGTGCTTTACCAACAACTAATTAATTAAGCTAACCTATTTTAATTGGTTGCCATGGTAGTGGAGATGCACAGAAATGGTTGTATCCATCAAATGCACTCTTAGTTCCTGAAATATAATTCAGTTGGGGCCGTTAGTGATCATTATGTAGCACTATAATGTATTTAGAATGATAATCGCTATGTTAGTAATGAAAAGATTTGTACGTACACATAAATACGTACAAGCAAATATCTGTAAAGATAATTTTTGTGTTTGTCACCTCTAAAATCTTTTCCTTTACTGAATCTGAGAGCCAAGCGTGAGAATTTCATCTGTAATTATTGCTCTGTTTATACGTGATCTACTGTGTTGGTTCCTTGGTACCCATCCTGAGAAGATGGTCCTCTGGATGAAAGAGGCTTCCAGCACTTTGCTATTGAATAATAGTGAGGAGCGGAGCTATGGAGGAGGGCTAGGAGAGGACTGTCTCCACCTCCACGTGTCTGAAGGCTGTTGGCATGGAAGAGGTCTAGGGGCTTGTCCTCTGGGGTCCGGACCAGAGTGAGCGGTGGTGGCTGCAGGGAGCCGGTGTGACCGGGGACCCCGCGGCACAGGGGTGGTGTTGACTGCTCTGGGGTTGGACGGGGCCTACATCCAGACCTCATCCCTGCTGTGGTGGGGGGGGCTGCACCGGGTCGTGCTTGGCACAGAGTAAACGGAGCGTGAGCGTTTGCTCTGTATTAGTGGAAGACTTTTGTCTAAAGAGTGCTTAAAAATAGAAAGGGCTGCTTTGTGAAGCTGTGACTCACTTTTCTGTCTGCGGAAGTAATGAAGCAGAAACTGGATGACCACCTGTTAAAGCTGTTGTGTAAGGGCTTCCTGTCTTGAGGGTGAGGTTGAAATAGATGATTTCCAGGTCCATGATGCCGTGAATCTGGGGAGGAGGGGAAGGAGGAGGGACTTCGATTTTCATCCTTCAACCTTCGCTGTGCTGGATTCTCGCTATGATGGGACATCTGGGGGAACCTATGTTTGTGACACAGTCGTCAATATTAGTGGTAAAACGGCATCACATGGAGCAACCCCCTCTCTCAGACTTTTGCCCTGAGTTGGCCTTAATTCCAGGAAAAAACAGTCACTAATTTTGACTGTCTAGTCTCAGCCAAGTTTTCCTTTGAGACCTCTTAGATCCTTTTCAAATGGAGATTTTTTTTTTCCAACCAGTTTCCTTATGCCTTTGGCTCATGCATTCTAACATTGCGTTATTTCCTTATGCATATTGTTGTCTGTCTAGAGTCACATTTCTCTAAATATTTATTTCTGTCCTCACCTTGTCCTTTAACTCCTCATCAGTGAGCAGACAATGAACCCGTCTAGTTTTCACCAGCGCGGACTTCTTTCTCGTTTTTCTTTCTTTCTTTCTGACAGCACTGTGTGATGACAGCTCCGGCCTAGTTGCTAAATGTGTGCACAGAGCTGCTGCAGTCCGCACAGTCACAGGCTGGTCTGTGGGACCTGGTGTCAGGGCCATCTGCACCACTCAGAGGCTGCCGCTCCTGGGAGTACGACTGTGGCAGCGGCTGAGAAGGCGGGGATGGACTGAGAGCCTTAGAGCGAGCCTGCGGGGAGCCCCGGGGAAAGGAAAGAGAAAATGACTCCTGGGGAGGTCACTAAGGACAGCGTGCAGGGCTGGGTGTGAGCAGTGCAGGGGGAGAAGGGAGACAGAAGGAGGAGGGCAAGAAAGAGGAGATTTAAGATCTGTCCTGCTTCTCACCGTTAAGCCCTGCATCTGCCCAGATCCTTCAAATGAAATAGAAACACGACTCCTTACAGGAAATAGAAATGAAGCTTTGAAAAATGAAATGTATTCTAAAAGAGAAAAGAAAAACGTTCTTTTATAGATAGCTATTCTAGAATCAATTGTTTATTGTAGAAGTACTGTAACAGCAGCAACAGCATAAACTAGTATAAGAGCTTTCTTTAAAAACAAAATTTATTGATTCATTTATTTGACTTCACCCGGTCTTAGTTGCAGCTATATCTCTGATCTTTGTTGCAGCACGTGGGATCTTTTGCTGAGGCGTGTGGTATCCCTGACCAGGGATTGAACCCAGGCCCCGAGCATTGGGAGTGTGGGGTCTTAGCCGCTGGACTACCAGAGAAGTCCCAATAAAACACAAAGAAAAAAAAATTAAACAGGAAAACGATCTCATATCCAAAAATATGATGATTGTGTCTCTCTGTTAAATAACTTTAAAAAATCACATAAAAAGTCTTCTCGTCTGAATAAAATAGATTTGAAGATAAGTCCTGTTGTTCTGTTTGTGTATGACATCAACATGACCTTTTTACTAAATTACAAATTTTAGAGCACTAAAATCTTGCTCCTTCTTAATGTTAAAAGTTTCAGAAGTTCTATAACTAGAATATGTGCATATTCAACTTATATTCACAACAAAACAAGAAGCGAGTTCTACAGTCTGACATTAATGTTGAATATCCATCAATTACAAATTACTAATACTTTTTTTGGGAAATATTTTTCAGCTGAAAAAAAGCAGTAGCAGGTTAACGTAGCTTGTATTACAAAAGAAATCAACTTGGTTTTCAATTTTGTTTATAAGTATTATGTTTAACAAAGAAACATAAAGGATAGATAAAGCCACATCTCATTTCTGATGTGTGTGGGTCTGAGGTTAGTGTAAGAGGATGAAATGGTGATTATTTTTTTAAAGAATATCAAATTGCTCTACAAATCTGAAAAGCATTTTATGTGTAACTCATTTGACAAGTGAAGACAGTGGCTGGGGTAAAAGGCCCAGACAGGACCCACTGGCCCCAGGTTGGCCTCCTCCAGCGGTCCCCTCCCCCAGGGGTCTGGTGGCCTTCACATCCATCCCCAAGTCATGCTGAGTGGCAGGAAGTCCCCCTAGAAGGTGACCACCGCTCCAAAATAGAGCAGATGGTGGGCTGTGTCCACCTAGGACATTAGGAGAGTAAAATACTACGATGACTGTCCTCAAGCACGTGTCTTGCAACCTGTGCCAAGAGTCTATGAAGGATTTCCTCATCTGTAAGGTAAAGAGGTTGGTTTAGACCATTTCTAGTGTCTCTCTCCAGGTCCCATCTATGAAGTTGAGACTTCTGCTCATGGTTTTATTTCCACCCCTATTTAGTTAACATGCAAAAAACAAATCTATCATCAGAGTGTTACCCACATTCCTCAGAGGCAGCACCCAGCTGCACTATGGTAAGTAATATATGCTTGCTGTTAACAAGCTTTCGTCCTCAGTCTCCATACTGGAGAGCTTCTCAGCCCATTTGCTTGTCAGGAGAGAATACCCCCACCCACATATGTGTTTGGCACATAGTCAGCTGGTTCTTTTTAAAAATCCATTTATTTGGCTGTGCTGGGCCATCATTATGCACAAGAGCGTTCTCCAGCTGTGCTGAGCGGGAGCACTCTCCTGTCATGCCCTACCAGCTCTTGGCACACAGGCTCAGTGGTGGTGGCACGTGGGCTTAGGTGCTCCTGGGCATGCGGGATTTTCCCAGACCAGGGATCAAACCTGGGTCCCCTGTATTGGCAGGCAGATTCTTGTGCACTGGACCACCAGAGAAATCCAGTATTTTCTAGCTTGTTCTTAACTTAGTTATGTCAAAAAGCAAAGGTCAATTCAGCAGAGTATGAAAGAATGACTTGAAATTTGTTGTATTATTATTCTGTTCACTATGGTGCTTTTTCTCCAAAAAGTAGTACAAAAACGTGACTAAGTTGATTGCTGTTTTGGGGATGCATGATTCACATATCTTTGAACAGCGGAATTCTCTTCCAGGTTTTAAAATAACACACTTATTACTGATACTTGATTGTGTGTAGTCTGAGGTAGGCGTAAGTGATGTTCCTAGTGTAACAGAATAATCCATACATTTCAATAGCTTAATAAGTTACAAGTTTATTCCTCACTTACTTCACAGAATGTGTGTTGATGAAAGTTTTGCTTGTTCTGAGCATTGATGACTCTCCAGAAAACAGGAAGAAGAACATGGAAAGTGCCCTGGAGATTTTAGGGGCTGGGATTGGAAATGGTCATTCCATTGACCCGAACTAGTAATATGCCCCACCTGCTGGGGAATGCAGCCTACTCGCTGTGCCAGGAGGAGATCAAAACGGTCTGGCAAACACATAGAAAGGCTTCAGCTGTATATTCTATGGTGATGGGCCATGCTTAGCAGGGAGCTGAAGAAGACACCGGAGGGAGAAGCCGCCCATCCAGGAACATTTTCCCAACAGACACTGGGGCTGTCCTCAGGGATCGCGACAGTGGCCACGTTGAGCTCCTGCTGTCTCAGTGATTCAGAAACGAAAGGGTGGTAGAAGAGTAGAGACTTAAGTCGCTATGGCAGGAGAGAAGAAGAGCGCCGAGTTGGGAGAAGGCGTGTTGTTCTTCCATGTATTACACGTAGTGTAACTATGTAATATTACACGTGTTGTATGTGTATTGGAGTATCTAGAATCTGGAGGTATTATCTGCCAGGCTCCACATCTTTTCTGGATGTACCACATTTTTCCCATAGTCTAGAGCGGCTTATAGCTTACCCTATCTTCTTTGCCATTGGCTTAAGCTCTTTCTAGGCTACAACTTTAAGAAGCTAGAGGCAGAAAATCAAAGTAATCCAAAGGAAGCAGAAATATGGAAATAATATAAGAACAGATATCAATAAAATAGAAGACAGGAAAACAGTATAGACAATCCATGAAACAAAAAGTTGATTCTTTAAGAAGATCGGTAAAATTGACAAGCCTCCAGCTAAACTCGGTGAAGGCAGTGGCAACCCACTCCAGACGCGACTGAAGTGACTTAGCAGCAGCAGCTAGCTAAACTGACGAGGAAAAAATACGCAAGGCACAAATGACCAGCATCAAGAGCGTAAGCAAGTGTATCACTAGCGATGGTACAGACATTGAAGGGTAATAAGGAAATACTATGGAAGGCTTTATCCCAACCATTTTGACAACACAGATGAACGAATTCTCCAGAAGCTCACTCAAGCAGAAATAGATAGCCTGAATAATTGCATATTTGTGTATATTTTATCTTATTATTGCATATACTTATGTATGTATTTTTTAAGAAATTGAATTTGTAATTAAAACGTTCTCACAAGAAAACTGCAAGTCCAAAGGACGGCAAGGGTAAATTATACCAAACAGTTAAGGAAGAAACAGTACTGATTCTACACAAACTCTTTTAGGAAGTAGGAGAGGAGAAAAAGTTTCCCAGCTCACTTTATGAGGTCAGCATTACTTTAATATTCAAACTAGAAAGATGCATCACAAGGAAAGAAACCATAGACATAAGCATAGGCACAAACATTGTAAAAATAATTACCAAATTGAATCCAGCAACATGTAAATGGAATAATTGTTATGAACTGAATTATGTCCTCCATCCCCCAAATCATATGTTGGAGCCCTAATCCCTCAATTCAATTCAGCTCAGTCGTGTCTGACTGTTTGTGACCCCATGGACTGCAGCACACCAGGCTTTGGGCTTTGCTGATAGCTCAGTTGGTAAAGAATCTCTTTATCAAGGGAAAGACTACTCACTCCAGTATTCTGGCCTGGAGAATTCCATGGACTGTATAGTCCATGGGGTCGCAAAGAGTCGGACACGACTGAGCGACTTTCACTCACTCCTAATCCATCAGTGTGACTGTATTTGTAGATAGGGACTTCACTGAGGTGATTAAGGTTAAGTGAGNCCAGTATTCTGGCCTGGAGAATTCCATGGACTGTATAGTCCATGGGGTCGCAAAGAGTCGGACACGACTGAGCGACTTTCACTCACTCCTAATCCATCAGTGTGACTGTATTTGTAGATAGGGACTTCACTGAGGTGATTAAGGTTAAGTGAGGTCATCGGGATGGGGTCTAATCCAGTGGGACTGGTGTTCTTATAGAAGAAGATATCAGAGATGTGTGCACGCAGAGGAAAGGCCATGTGAGGTCACAGAGGGAATAACTATCTATCTGCAGGCCAGGAAGAGAGGTCTCATTGGAAACCATCCTCGCTGGGACCACGTTCTTGGACTTCTAGCCTCCAGAACTGAGAGAAAATAAATTTCTGTTTTTTAAGCCTCAACGTCTGTAGTATTCTGGTATGGCTGCTTTAACAGGCTAAATACAATAATATATCATGATCAAATGAGGTTTACCTCAGGAATGTAAAATTGGTTTAACATTTGAAAATCAACCAATGTAATTTAGCAAAATTATAGCATAAGAAAGAAAAATTATATGAATATCTTAATAGATGCAGAAGAAGCATTTGACAAAATTCAACACTCATTCCTTATAAAACAAAACAAAAAACAACCAAACAAGAAAAAAGCCTCTCTACATACTAGGAATAGAAGGGAATAGAGCCAATAGAAGGAATAGAGCCAATGTCAGAATTCACCCCTAAGAGCTTGTCACCTCTTGGAGGTAATTAGGCAGGTATGTCCAGAATGAGAGCCTTTAGTAGGAAATAGAACGGGTAGATTTCTCACCCTTCATAAACACGGTTACGGAAACTTTCAAATGTCGAAGTGCATAAAGCTGGGGTTTTGTGATGAGAGTTCTGTCAGAAGTCCTCCTACCTGCTTTGTTGACAGCGTTCGCCAACACTTCCCTCTGTGGAGACGCTGAAGTCAAAGGACTCCCTAAACACACGCTAGTCCCTCCCAGGATGAGGAGAGAGAATTCACTCATCTGTGCATTCAGGGAGCATTTGACGGGCACCTCCTCTGTGCTGGGCACCGTGCACTGGGCAGGAGGCCAAAAGGAAGTAAATAAAGAAGGAGTGCTCTCTGCACCTGAGGGGTGGTCTGCTCTGAGTTTCTTGGGGTCACAATTGAGAACATTTACAGATCCAGCTTCTGGGATCTGCCATTATCACTAGAAGCCTGCCGGAAGGATGGTGAGAACTGTGACGATAGAGATGCTTTTGAACGCCAGGGCGGCTTGTTGTTCTTTTTGACTGTGCCGAGTCTTCTTCACTGCGTGCAGGCTCTTTCTCGGTGAGGAGCACGCGCTCTAGGTGCATCGGCTTCGGGAGCTGGGCACGTGGGCTCAGTGGATGTGCTGCGCTGACGTAGTGGCCCCCGGCATGTGGCATGTGTGGTCTTTCTGGGCCGGGGCTCTAACCTGTGTCCCCTGCATTGGTGGGTGGATTCTCGCCCACTGGACCACCAGGGAAGCTTGCCAGGACACTTTTACAAATGTGAACACACGCAGGCATCGGTAAATTCCATAGGTCATTTCTGCTCTGGAAAAATTCTACATGTGGAGTGCTTATTTCAGCAAAATAGTTTTTATGTGGAATCCCCCTTCAATAAAAAATCTGCTTTTGCAACAATTCCTTCTCACTGGAATAATCCTGAAGAAATAATTTGTTTTTTGAGGGAAGTGGGGACTTTTTCCCAAACATTTTCAGTAATTATTTGGATGGTAAAGCATTTGCTAGTGGAGTAGGAGGATGCAGATAGCTTTGCAAGTGTGAAATAGAAAAGCAGCCATACCTGTGTACCTAAGTTTTTGTTCTTGATGGTTGAGTCAGTACTTGGTACTATACAAAAAGCTTTATGTTTTCAGAAAATCAAACCAGGGCAATCATATGCTATTGTTAGGGAACTGTTGACTGAAACCACCCACCTTGGCCAGGCATGATAATAACCACTTGCACAAGTTGTCTCACAAAAGGAGGTCTTAATAAGTAACACGGTGCTGCCACGTAAAACTAACCAGGAGAATTTGGGAGGGGCTGAAAGGAGCAAGGAGATGCCAGCCCATAGTATGTCCCACCAATTTCCCAGAAGCCCTCATGCTGGAAACCATCTTGTCTGAGAGATGCGTGTGCCATCAGGAAGGACCTTGAGTCAGATCAAATATGGGGCACAAGCAAGATGACTGGCCCGAGGCAACCCCAAAAGCTAGTAACCCTGTCACCGTCAAACCCGAGAGACTGTGAGCCACGTGGCAGAACAGTCCTCCTGGGTTCCCTCGCCCTGCGGCTTCCTGCCTGGGTTCCCTCGCCCTGCGGCTTCCTGCCTGGGCACCCCTTTCCAATACGCTCTCTTGCTTTCTCATCATGTGTCTCTCCTCGGACAGTCCATTTCTGGTATTAGACGAGAGCTCACTCCTGGGTCCCCCTTCTAGTAACAGCATCTTTGGACCAAACTTTGGCTTGTCATTTATTCAGTGCCTCCTCTATGCCAAACCGCATGTGAGGCGGGGCTGTCCCACAGAACTTGAGATGGTGAAAATGTTCTAGGTCTGCTGTCTAACTATAGTGGTCGGGCTCAGAAACTGGGTTTTAATTTAGTGGAATTCCTCTTACGTTCAAATGGCTATACATGGCTATTGGACAGGACAGGAATGAGGAACAGGTCATATGGAATGTCTCAGGGTTCACAGTGCAGTTGTGGTGGGTTGGGCTAGGTGTGGATGGAGGAATTTTTCAGTGATTTCTGTCCACAAGGGACCCAGTCTTTCAGAATCATCACCTTGAAACATGTGAACCTACGATGGAGGTGATTGAAAGCTATATCCAGAGATACAATACGAGAACAGTCCTCCTGGGTTCCCTCGCCCTGCGGCTTCCTGCCTGGGTTCCCTCGCCCTGCGGCTTCCTGCCTGGGCACCCCTTTCCAATACGCTCTCTTGCTTTCTCATCATGTGTCTCTCCTCGGACAGTCCATTTCTGGTATTAGACGAGAGCTCACTCCTGGGTCCCCCTTCTAGTAACAGCATCTTTGGACCAAACTTTGGCTTGTCATTTATTCAGTGCCTCCTCTATGCCAAACCGCATGTGAGGCGGGGCTGTCCCACAGAACTTGAGATGGTGAAAATGTTCTAGGTCTGCTGTCTAACTATAGTGGTCGGGCTCAGAAACTGGGTTTTAATTTAGTGGAATTCCTCTTACGTTCAAATGGCTATACATGGCTATTGGACAGGACAGGAATGAGGAACAGGTCATATGGAATGTCTCAGGGTTCACAGTGCAGTTGTGGTGGGTTGGGCTAGGTGTGGATGGAGGAATTTTTCAGTGATTTCTGTCCACAAGGGACCCAGTCTTTCAGAATCATCACCTTGAAACATGTGAACCTACGATGGAGGTGATTGAAAGCTATATCCAGAGATACAATACGTAAGGAAATGGCAGCCCACTCCAGTGTTCTTGCCTAGAGAATCCCAGGGATGGGGGAGCCTGGTGGGCTGCCGTCTATGGGGTCGCACAGAGTCGGACACGACTGAAGCGACTTAGCAGCAGCAGCATACTTAAATGTCCATGTAAATATATGTACTCATGTATTTATAGCAAGAAAAGAAAGGCTTTGACTCTTTCAACTCAAGAAGCACAAGAATATGATAGGTAGAATGGGGCTCTTTCTGTCTCAGGTTCTATACTGAGGTGTGAGCGCATTAGATATGAAAGTAGATCAAACTAGATGTGAAACAGACCTCCACCCCACTGCAGAGTTCTGAGAAGATGGTTCTGGGATCCTGCCCCACAATCTTGGGTCCCACGGTCAGATCAAAGCTATAAATGGAAGTGAGTGTGAGGAGATTGGGCTTTCCTGGTGGCTCAGATGGTAAAGAGTCTACCTGCCAGGCAGGACACCCAGCTTCGATGCTTGGGTTGGAAAGATCCCTGGAGAAGAGCATGGCCACCCACCCCAGTATTCTTGCCTGGAGAATCCCATGGACAGAGGAGCCTGGCGGGCGACAGCCCTTGGGTCGCAGAGTTGGACATGACTGAGTGATTAACAGGAGTGCTATGAAGAGACTCGGAGCAGATGGTAACTAGAGCTGTCTTCTGGTCCTGCTCCCCATGAGGGGAAGGTGGAAGGTTCTGCTCTGTGACCCCAAGCCTAGTGAAGGGACCCACTGGAGACATTTGAAACTGTCCCCTGTAGCTGGAAAGCGCTGAGGATGGTGGTCTCACTGAGACCGGAAAGCTCACAGAGACTGTTGCCCCCCGGGAAACTCGGTGTGAAGGAGAGCTGAGTGCTCTGGGGGCAGGGCGTGAGACCCCCTGCTCTGTGGTTGGGGTTAGCTTGAGCTTCCAGAGTTGCTGAGCAAGGGCCACAAGTGTTCTCGTGGACCAGACATGGTCCACATGCGAGAGAGCTGGCCTGGGGTCAACCTTCTTGGGGTCTCTCCAGTGGGGTGGGCTGGAGTATCTCAGGAAGAAGAGGTGTCCCGGAGGTACCCAGAGCTGAATAACAGGAGCAGAGCTTGTCGCCCACTGTCTCCTTCCAGAGCATGCTTGCAGTTGAGCAGCAAGGAAGATCTGGTGCCAGGCGAAGTCTGGGCACTCTCGGACAGGACCCTTTAATTACTGAATCGACCCTGTGTCTAGAGTGAGCTGGACGATTTCCGGCCCTGCCAAGTTTTCATTTAATGGGAGAGAAAAGTGTCTCCCACCGAATGAAACAATTGTGGAGGACAGGATGGAACTTATTCAACAGCCTGGTTTTAATGTGAATATTGATTTTATGTAAATATTGATTCCATTAGCTTTTCCTTGTTATAATTCCTAGAAGCTGTGGTTGGCAGTTCTTTTCTTTTGTAACAAAAAATAAATTACAAAATAACTAATGGTTAATTTCTATCAGGCAGGAAACCTCTGTATGAATCAAGTATCTTTTTAGTGAATTCTAGAAGTAATTATTTTTGTACAAAAATAGCAAATATTAATTAACTAGGTCAAGTATAACAAATTAGCTTGAGACAAGGTGAGAAACTGCTAGTTCAAACACTCTTCCATTTTTCTTGAAAATGATGGAATGCGCATGGTGGTAAAAAAGAGAAGTGATGATTGCAGGGGGCAGGGCGTGAAGACAGAGAAACTACTAATTGAAAACTTGAGAGAGGAAAAAGTTCCATGTGAAAATTGCCTGAAAGTATTCCTTTGAAGAATATCTATTTGCTTTCCTCCTGCTTTGTCAGCCTCCTCTGCTGGTTCTTACTCATCTCTCTGATTTCTCCCAAATCCTTGTTGTCATCCTTGGCTCTCTTTCTCTTCCACCCTCCATCTATCAGCCAGTCCTGCCAGCCCAGCCTTCAAGAAATGACACATTCTGAACATTTCTCATCACCTTCTCTACTTCCGCCCTGGCCTTTGCCACTCTCATCGACTTGGACTGTTGCGTTAGCCTCCTAATGCTTTTCCCTGTTTCCACCGCCCCATATAAGATAACCCTTGTTGTTCAGTCGCTAAGTCGACCCCGACCCTTTGTGACCCCTGGCGACCCCATGGACTGCAGCGCGCCAGGCTTCCCTGTCCTTCACTATCTCCTGGAGTTTGCTCAGATTCATGTGCATTGACTTGGTGATGCCATCCAACCCTCTCATCCTCTGTCGCCTCCTTCTCCTTCCGCCTTCAGTCTTTCCCAGCCTCAGGGTGTTTAATGAGTTGGCTCTTTGTACCAGGAGGTGAAAGTATTGAAGCTCCAGCTTCTGCAGGCATGAGTCCTTCTAATGAATATTCAGGACTGATCTCCTTTAGGGTGGACTGGTTTATCTCCTTGCAGCCCAACGGACTCTCAAGAGTCTTCTTCAGCATCACAGTTCCAAAGCATCAATTCTTCGGCGCTCAGCTTTCTTTACGGTCCAACTCTCACACCTGGACGTGACTTCTGGAAAAACCATAGCTTTGACTCTATGGACCTTTGTCGGCAAAGTGATGTCTCTGCTTTTCCAAACGCTGTCTTGGTTTGGTAATCCTGGTAAAACACAAATCAGATCGCACTGCTCCTCTGCTCAAAAGCTTCCAAAGTCAGTTAAAAGCCTGGATCCTCACAGTGGCCCGTGAGACCGCACATATCACACCTCCCGCCACCACTTGTCACTCACAGAGTGCACTGACATCATTGCGGTGGTCTCTGCACCGGCAGTTTATCCCCCATCTGCAAGACTGGCACGCTAGCTTCCTTCTTGTCCTCACTGAGACTTCCCTTTCTCAGCATGGATAGCCTTCCCCAACACCCTTTGCAACCATCCACTCCACGCACCCACCCTCCTTACCCCTTGTTGCTCTTCCTTGTTTTATTGTTCTCTAAAATGCTTATCACTTCATGGGAAATAGATGGGGAAACAGTGGAAACAGTGTCAGACTTTATTTTTGGGGGCTTCAAAATCACTGCAGATGGTGACTGCAGCCATCAAATTAAAAGACACTTACTCCTTGGAAGAAAAGTTATGACCAACCTAGATAGCATATTCAAAAGCAGAGACATTACCTTGCCGACTAAGGTCCGTCTAGTCAAGGCTATGGTTTTTCCTGTGGTCATGTATGGATGTGAGAGTTGGGCTGTGAAGAAGGCTGAGCGCTGAAGAATTGATGCTTTTGAACTGTGGTGTTGGAGAAGACTCTTGAGAGTCCCTTGGACTGCAAGGAGATCCAACCAGTCCATTCTAAAGGAGATCAGCCCTGGATGTTCTTTGGAAGGAATGATGCTAAAGCTGAAACTCCAATACTTTGGCCACCTCATGCAAAGAGTTGACTCATTGGAAAAGACTGATGCTGGGAGGGATTGGGGGCAGGAGGAGAAGGGGACGACCGAGGATGAGCTGGCTGGATGGCATCACTGACTTGATGGACGTGAGTCTGAGTGAACTCCGGGAGTTAGTGATGGACAAGGAGGCCTGGCGTGCTGCGATTCATGGGGTCGCAAAGAGTTGGACATGACTGAGCGACTGAACTGAAAATGCTTATTGCCATGTAATGTCCTATAAATTTAACTTACCTTACCTATTTTTTGTCTTCTAAAACTCATGAGACTGTAAGGTCCGTGAGAACAGCAATGTTTCATTTACTGCTAAAGTCCATGAACTATACCTAGTATGGTACACAATAGATGTTCCAGAAACACTGGTCATGTGAATGAATGAAAGAATAGCTGTCCATGAGAAAGATAAAAAATAAGCTGAAATCTTTGTGTTTCTTTATTTGTGTTTCTTCTTCTTCTCAGAGATAGCTGAAATATTTGGATCCTGGGGAAAAGGTGAACTGGGTCCAGCCTGTGAGCTAACGTTTCTGTGCATACACCACAGGGGGTCCATGTCATTTCCCTGTTGCCTGTCCTCAGATTCCCTGCTCTCTGGAACCACCAAAGCAGACAGACTGCATTTATGTTCTTTGCTTCTTGTCTGCCAATCCTCTTATCTATCCAGCATCCACTCAGTATTCATTAGAGTCAAATGCTTGTGAATTTTGTTCTAGACATACCCTCTTAGTTTCACCTTGGGCTACTAAAATTCAAGGACAACATGATCGTAGGTTGTATATTTGAGATGAATATTTGTTGTGTATGTGTAATTGAATAGTACATAAATAACTGGATATTCTATCTTGGATAATGGCAAATTTCAGCTCAACAGTTATTCACTGAGCCTTTACTATGGACCAGACACAGCGCTAGAAACTACGAATTTGACAGTAAAAATCTTCAACCTAACATATCCATTATATGTATACAATTGATATATCATTAATGTGTAAGATGTCTTTTAGTTGAAAATACTGTAGAGGTTAGAGTTGTTCCTATATTTCAAATAAAGACAAAAAAAAAATGCATGTTCTAAGAGTCTTTTATTGTTTGAGAATTCAAGTAATAAAGAGGAGTGAACCATAGATCACAATGAAAAATTTTCTTTTGACATGAAATAACTGACATCTAGGAAATGAAAAAACACAATAATATTAATAAAAATGGATTTAAGAGCACTTAATGTTAATCATGAAATTAAAAGATGCTTACTCCTTGGAAGAAAAGTTATGACCAACCTAGATAGTATATTGAAAAGCAGAGATATTACTTTGCCAACAAAGGTCCGTCTAGTCAAGGTTATTGTTTTTCCAGTAGTCAAGCATGGATGTGAGAGTTGGACTGTGAAGAAGGTGGAGTGCCGAAGAATTGATGCTTTTGAACTGTGGTGTTGGAGAAGACTCCTGAGAGTCCCTTGGACTGCAAGGAGATCCAACCAGTCCATTCTAAAGGAGATCAGCCCTGGATGTTCTTTGGAAGGAATGATGCTAAAGCTGAAACTCCAGTACTTTGGCCACCTCATGCGAAGAGTTGACTCATTGGAAAAGACTGATGCTGGGAGGGATTGGGGGCAGGAGGAGAAGGGGACGACAGAGGATGAGATGGCTGGATGGCATCACTGACTCAATGGATGTGAATCTGAGTGAACTCTGGGAGTTAGTGATGGACAGGGAGGCCTCGTGTGCTGCGAATCATGGGGTCGCAAAGAGTCGGACACGACTGAGTGACTGAACTGAACTGAACTGAACTGAATGTTAATCATTGCCTAAAAAGCTTGAAATGTCCCCAAATCCTACAGTTCATATATGAAATAAATGTGAGATGTTTTCTTAAATTTGACAACACACTAAAATTGTGCATGTTATTTTCAATAATGAATGTGAGATAGGAATTTTTAAAATGTAAAAGAAAAAAACCCCAACCAAAAAAAACCCATATAAAATGTTGTTATAGGATTCTTCTATGACCTCACCCACTAGAATGGCTATAATCAAATACAGATAATAGTCAGTGTTGGCTTAGGATGCAGAGAACTTGGAACCCTCGTACATGGGAACACGAGATAGTGCAGCCACTGAGATGCACAGTTTGGCACTAAAATTGAACAGAGTTACATATGACCTATGAATTCTACGCAATAGAAATGAGAATGTAACATCCATACGAAAACTTGCAGGAGTGTTTGTAGCAGTAGTGTTCATGAAAGCCAAAAAGTAGAACAACACAAATGTTCATCAGCTGGCGGATGGGTAAATAAAATGTGGCCTAGCCTTACGGTGGAATATTATGTGGCAGCAAAAGGAGTGAAGTTCTGATATATGCTGATCATGGGTGAGCACTGAAAATGTTAGGCTAAGTGAAAGAAATCACTCACGAAAAGACCACGTAGTGCACGATTCCATTTACATGAAAAGTCCAGAAAGATGCAAGTCCATACAGATAGAAAGAAGCTTAGTGGTTGTGTGGGGCTGAGGGGATTAAAAGGAAACAGCAGTGACTGCCAAGCATACAGCTTTCTTTCTGGGGTGATACAATTTTTATAAGACTGATTGCGCAACTCTGCGAATTTACTAAAACACATTGAACTATATGGTTTAGGTGGGTGAGGTGTATGAGTTACATCTCAATGCAACTGCTAAAAAAAAAAAAGTCATTCCAAAGAAATGATGATGCAGCCAAAACACATGGGGGAAAAGTAGTGCAAAGGTATTTTAGGAAGTTAATTAATAAAAATATGTGGTTTTTCTGGATTCGGTGGTGTGTGTGAAACTTGTCAAGTTTCAGAAATTTGTATTGAAGTTTGTTTCCATTCTAAACAGGGCTTCATTCTTGTACCAAGAAAAAAGAAAGAAAGAAAAAATATTATACAATCTGATACTTCAAACCAGTCTTCAGAAATAGTGGGGATTAACTGTCTGCATGAATCATGCATGAGAGAATTTCAATTTCCTTTTCATTTCTTCTTTTGGCCTCCAGTACCTCATGCCTGGCCTGTTATCTTTTCTCTTCGCACAATACACCGCGGGGCTCATGGGCAGAGTTGGTGGAGGAAGACAGCATGGGGTAACGGTAGAGCAGCACCCACCTCTTTCCTGCTGCTCCCTGGCTGGGCGCCTCCTTCTACTTTTACAAGGTGGATGTTTGTGTATTCTGACAATGAACTTGAGCACAATTGTGAAACTTTGAGCTGGGTGCCTGGGATCTCTCAGGGCTAAGGTAGTGAAAATGGGAATTCATACTTTATTTCCAGTCTTTCAAGAAGCCTAACAAAACATTTACACACACAGAGTCTGGCAAAATGAGATGTCAACCTTTTCTTGATTTGCTGTGGACTTTATCAGCTCAGAAGTGACAACACTGGCTAATTTGTGCTGATCAGAATCTCCAGCCATTATGTCTTTGATCATTTAAGGTGGGAGAAACGAATGATTATTTAATAGACGTGATCAGCTTTGTAAGTAAGATCTTAAAACATGTTGGATTCAGGGAGGAAAAAAGTTTCCTTCGTGATGACAATGTTTGTTGCTTAACTTTGGAAATACCTCTTTTAAAAAGTAAGTTCATTAATTTATTTATTTTTGGCTATGCTGGGTCTTCACCGCTGCATGGACTTTGCTCTAGTTTCGGAGCTGGAGGGGCGGGCTATTCTCTAGTTGTGGTGTGCGGGCTTCTCATCGTGGTGGCATCTGCCATTGCAGAGCACAGTCCCCAGGGTGAACGGGCTTCAGTAGCTGCGGAGCATGGGCTCAGAAGTTGTGGCTCTCCAGCGTTAGAGCACAGACTCAATAGCTGAGGCCCAAGGGCTCAGTTGTTCCACAGCACTTGGGCTCTTCCTGGATCAGTGAAACACCCATCTCCTGCATTGGCAGGTGCAGTTCCCTTAACTAGTAAATTCCTGCAAATCTATGTCTGCTCTGCCTTTTCTATGAAGTTATGTCTATGTATAGTTGGCATGGTTTTACATTCAGCTCAAAATGCTGACCTTCTTCCATTTATGAGTGTTGGTTGATTTTCCAGGTAAAGGCCACCAGGTCAGTGTTCATGCCCCAGGTGGCAACTGCATTTCTTACTTGGTTTTACATCTGATTGTTTGCCAACAAAATCATCAGACCTCAAGGTTCAAGGAAGGTGGGAGTTTATTGAGAATAGGCACACAGGTACTGTCTTTGTGTTGTTCTGTAAGAGGGGAGGATCCATAAGCGAGAAATATACCCAAGTAAGTGAAAGCGAAGTGAAAGTTGCTCAGTCGTGTCCAACTCTTTGCGACTCGTCCATGGAATTCTCCAGGTCAGAATACTGGAGTCGATAGCCATTCCCTTCTCCAGGGAATCTTCCCAACCCAGGGCTCGAACCCAGGTCTCCCGCATTACAGGCGGAACCTACACATCTGATCAAACTTCTTCCCTGGCAGGGGAGCATGAACTAAGATCATTTTCAGACGCTGGAATGGATCTGTATAAATGCATGCACCCCCTCATTCTGGCTCCGCTGGTGAGTGCACTGGCTGTGGGAGGGGCGAGGCAAAGTAGGGGACGCAAGGGCCCCCTGCACCCTGACCTGGTGGGCGGGCTGCTCGGGCCACCGAACCTGATCCGACTCCCAGCTCGGCCACCTTAGTCATTCCCGTCTTTGCGCATCTTCTGCCACCGCAGAAGCCAGACCTTAAAGCCCTGAGACTCTTACGCAGCACGGAGCCGCCGGCCGCGCGGGCTTCTTATTCAGGAGCTGAGCGCGGTCTCTGCAGGTACCAGACCTCGCAAAGGGGTTTAGGTCCGCACCCCTCTTTCCCAGCGCGGGTCTCTGCCGCTCAAGGCTCGCGGGGAAGAGGCAAAAGGCCTCGGCTGCGGCACGCCGGGATGCCCCGGCAGGCTCCCATTCGGGGCGGCACGGCCCGAGACCCGTCCTCCGTGGCCCGAGCGCGGGATCCGCCTCGAGGGACCGGACTCGGAAAGGGTCTGCGGGTCGCCGGCGAGCAGCCCCCTACGCTGACCCCCGAGGGCCCCCGCCCGGCGGCTCCGACGCGAGGGGGAGCGGGGGCGCGTCGGCGCTAGCCCGGGGACCGCGCGAGACACCGCCCCCTCCGCGGCTGCCCGCAGGCGCCTCCGGACTGAAGCTCCGTCGGAAGCGCCGCTCGCTCTCCTCAGGGAGACGGCGAAGCAACAGGCAGGCTTCCGCTGGAGGCCGGCGGCCGCGAGCGCCGCGCGGGACCCGGCCCGGCCCCCTCTCTTCCCGCTCCCGCTTTTCTCCCCCTCCCCCTCTCTCCCCGTCTCCCCGAAC
>SJYG01000028.1:4227275-4274481 GCA_006410535.1 Litocranius walleri
CCTCCACGCTCGCCCCTCCCCTCCCCCAGGACCCCGCCCCTCCCCCGCCGTGCCTGGGCCGCTGACGGGCCGCAGCCTCCGCCAGGGAGCGCGCTCCTCGCCCGCAGCCCGCCGCCCGCCGGCGTCCCCGGAGCGCGACAAAGAGCGCGCTGGTCGCCCGCCCTCTCGCCGTGGCGCCCGCGGCTCCGGCGGCTCGGCGGGCGATGGGAGATGGAAGGAAGAGACGCCGCGGTGAGGCTCGATCCGGCGGGCGGGTGGGCGGCCGGCGGCCGTCGGGCCGGCGGTGCTTCGTGGCGGCTGGGTCTCGGGTCCCGGGAACGGCTTCCTTTCTGCTCCTCTTTGTGAGGGGCCAGGAGGCTCGCTTGTGGGGTGTAGGCTCGGGGGCTTCACGCCGAGCCCCGCTCTCCAGCCGCGAGGCCGGGGCGGCACGGGAAGCGGGAGGAGCCGGTCGGCGGAGCGCCCGGCGCTCCGGCTCGCCTGGGTTGCGGGGAGCACAGCCGCGATCGGCGCGGGACGGGGCCGGGTTCCGAGCTTTGGAAGGCGTCGCGGCCTCTGATTTTCCTCGCCTTTAACTTTGCCCGCGGGTTCATGCCGGGAGCTCCGGCAGATGATGCTGCGAGACGTGATAAAACCAGGCGCCGCTCGGAGGACGTGGGTTAGAGTGCTGTCGGGGAGTCTGGCGGGTAAATGTGTTGTCTGTCGGTCCGCCTTCCACGGACACAGGGGTTTACACGCCGGACTCACTCCTGAGTGGGTCCAGGCACTGGTGTAGGGAAGAGGAGGTCTGGAAAATGCCCCTCCTTGGGATGGATGCTGGCAGCACACGCTTCCATTCAAGAGCTGTACCTGGATATCTGCAAAGGATTTTGCAGAGCCCCGTAGCCGGGTGAGCGCGACTGGCTCTCTGCTGTCAGGGAGCTTGCTTTCTAGGACGGGAGGTTTGGGCGGAGATGTGAAGGAGAAAGCCAGAGGAAGG
The DNA here is from genome assembly GCA_006410535.1 of Litocranius walleri. NCBI lineage: Eukaryota > Metazoa > Chordata > Mammalia > Artiodactyla > Bovidae > Litocranius > Litocranius walleri. The sequence goes on from SJYG01000028.1 coordinate 4,228,252, forward strand.
CTTGGTTCTGGGAGCCGAGGGCCTGGACGGCCCCTGCTGGCAGCTCTGGGTGGACCTTGAAGGGGAGGGTCGGATGGGGGCGAAACGATGCTCCTCGCAGGAGGAGAGCAAATGCGCTCTCTGGCTTCTTCCAAGAAATTACTTCACCATCCTTCCTTAGAGTATTCACAGATCAAGGGATATTCTTTGTAAAAGTCGTTGATTTCGTCCTCAGCACTTGAGCGCAGCCTGCTCAACAGAAACAACACAGTAAAGCAAAACCAATGAACACCTTCCCAGACTGTTTTTAGAAGCTCTGTCCTTGTATATCTTTCTATATCCACTTGGGAATCATATAAAAAATCTATGAGATTGTTTGTCAGATACTTCATTAATATACACTTCCTGCTAAATGGAGCAGAGTGGGTATGGTGAAGATTACTTAGACACCTGGCTTGTAGATTTTGTCACTGACATGGTGAGTTTCAGCCTCTGTCTAGGGCACATCATTTAACCTCTGGAACTGAAATTTCCTCCTGTGTAGGATAAGAGGACTGGGTGGATAGATGCTTTCTTAGAGCCTTCCAGCCCCAGCATTTTATGGTTTCATGCCTGAACATGTACATGCATTCCTTATTCAGTGATGTACTCTCAGCTTCACCTCTGAGCATCTCTCAGTTCTGTGAATCAACACTCATCCTGGTCATTAAATGGGGGAGATATTTTAAGGTGAAATCCCACAGTTGAATGTTGTTTTTAAACATGCAAGTGTAAGAAGCTTTATTTGCAAATCTGAGTGAGTGCTGGCTTTATAAAAGGTTTTGTTGACACTGTTCATTTCATTAACGACCAAAGAATAATACATGCTTTGCTGTCTACGTTGTATTCAGTTCAGTTCAGTTCAGTCGCTCAGTCGTGTCCGACTCTTTGAGACCCCATGAATCACAGCACGCCAGGCCTCCCTGTTCATCACCAACTCCTGGAGTTCACTCAGACTCATGTCCATCGAGTCCGTGATGCCATCCAGCCATCTCATCCTCTGTCGTCCCCTTCTCCTCCTGCCCCCAATCCCTCCTAGCATCAGGGTCTTTTCCAATGAGTCAACTCTTCTCATGAGGTACCCAAAGTACTGAAGTTTCAGCTTTAGCATCATTCCTTCCAAAGAACACCCAAGACTGATCTCCTTTAGATGGACTGGCTGGATCTCCTTGCAGTCTAAGGGACTCTCAAGAGTCTTCTCCAACACCACAGTTCAAAAGCATCAATTCTTCGGTGCTCAGCTTTCTTCACAGTCCAACTCTCACATCCATACATGACTACTGGAAAAACCATAGCCTTGACTACATATTAATAGGTTAAATTTTGCTTTTCATTAAATACCAGCCCTTATAAAAGTGAGATACCTTGGGAATTTGGAAATAAAAATAAGACAGTAAATTAGCTCATTGAAAAAGAAAAATTCAGAGAAACTTTCCATCAGTGGCTCTATTCACTTTCTAAAACCTTGGTATTTATCTGTTTGCTGACCGTGATGGAAAACATGAGTGGGATTTAGCCTGGCATTATATTTAAAAAAGTGTCCAAAGCATTACTCTTTTTAGAGTTGATTTCCCTGCCCCCCCCACCCCCTTTTGGACATTCTGGAGTCATCTGATATCATTCATAAACTAAGACTCCAGTGGTAATGGATTAATCCCAGTCTTGGTTAAGAGGTGCTGAGGCAAAAACCGTGTGAATGTTAAAATATGTATGTACTTTGGCCTCCAGGCTGGTTTGTTTGAGGTTTATCTGAGGTGATGTTGTCATTTGGCAATTCTGAAAAGATTATTTCTTTGGATTTGGCTTGGGTTAGGAGATGAGTAATGGATGATAATCCTCGATTTTTTAGAAATGAATTCAGACGTGACTGAAGTTTAGACAGTCTGAGAAATAATCTAGTGTTTAGGACTCTGCCTGTGCAGTCGTAGAAACCCACTCCAGTATTCTTGCCTAGGGAATCCCACAGACAGAGCAGTCTAGCAGGCTCCAGTCCGTAGCATTGCAAAGAGTCGGACACACCTGCCGTGACTTAGCAGGCACGCACCGTGCGGTTGGGTCAGGCAGAGAGGTCCCTGGCTTCCCTTTGCCATAAGTGGAGGTGTTTCCACGTTGAGTACTGCCACTCAGCCCTTCTGGAGCTCTTTCACAGTTAAATCAGCCGAACCTCAGTGTCGCGTGATGCACGGTCCAGATGAAATGGCCCAAAGCGTTTGTTCCTAGCGTCCCTGCCTGGCCAGCTTGTGGTGTTCTTTGCAGTTTCAGAGATTTGCTGGAAAGGATTTTAGCAGTAGCATTATGATTATTATTATTATTTTTGTGAGTGTGTGTCCCTTTGTACCTTTCTGTGTTTCTGAGTTATATGTCCATCTTCCAAAGGCGTTTTTCACAGACTCCAGTTTAAATAGTGTTGGTTGTAGTGGTGGAGTGGTATGTGAACTGCTGTCACAGTTTGCAGAAAGGGGTAGTGGGGAGACGGGAGAGGAAAGATACTTCCATCATGTACTGAAGTTATTCTTAAGCTTGTTTACTGGATTCCCATGCCTCATTCGAAAATAAGGCGTTAACTCCCAACGCTAATAATGAATCTTTGCTTCTGCTATCTTATTTGTTTAAAACAGCGCGTGTCCCTGCAGTCCTTGTTTTCCACTGTGCCCAGAAGGTCAACTAACTGGGGCCCTGTTGGTGCCAGTGGACAGGATTTTGTTGACACTCCAGGACACAGAGGTGGCGGGGCGCTTTCCCTCTTGGGGACACCTGTGATGTAAGGAAGGTAGTCACCAACTTCTCTCCCCTGCCTCCGTTGTGAGCACCAGGCCCTGGCCGTGGCTGACCACTCATTTCTCCTGGCTTGTTTAACTGGGAACAGCCATCTATTATTAATAGTTTGAAACTCGCTTTTCTCTGGTCACAGACCAGTAGATAAGTCAGAAGAGTTTGTACATGTTGATGGACATTATGGAAAGTTTATCTTTGAGGTTAGAGTAAGTGGGAGAATGAACACTTTGACCTGAGCTGAAGGCTTTTTTCTTACATAGTAGTTTCAGGTAGGTTGTCTGAGAGGCAGCATTTTCCTTTAACTGTTAAATGATGGCCTGACTTTGGGAAAATGCTTATTTTATGTGATATTTTCAAGCATGATACATTGTTACAATCACAGCTAATGTTTATTGAGATCTAGTTGCTGTTTTCACACAGGTTACCTCTTGTCCCCATGACAGCCCCATGTGGTCAGTACTGTCATTACCTCCAGTCTGAAGTCTGGAGAAGTTAAGTAACAGCTAAATAAGCGGCAGAGCTGAGATTTAAACTTGGCAGTCTAGTGTTCTTAACAACCACTCTGCTTCTATGTCCTCAAAGTTAGCATTGTGTGCTGCAGGATTTTGGCTCTCGTATTTAGATTCTCTGGGTCTTGGAATCTGAAACTGGATAACTAATTTGTCAGCAAGCATTATTTTATATGTCTATTGGCTTAAATAATGGGACCGGGATTGTTTGGCTCAAGAGATGGAAATTGTGTATTTTTCCTTCAAAAATACAGTGTCTAAAAGGATACTAAAGGGATTATGTAAGGAATTCCATATAGTTATAAGTACTTAATTGGAATTCACATAAAGCAGATTCACCGTTTAAAATTGATTGTAAAGCTCACCCATTTTGACTTACAGTTACATCACACGATGGAAGTCGTGACCTAGACTTTTCTATACGTTTGAATATCAGTCTGCTTTTCCATGTTTTTTTTTTCCTTCTAGGGAGCTGGGATTTAGGTTGTTGAGAGAGGGGTATGAAACAATAGGAGGAGGATGGGGTGCTGAGCCGAGGGCAGTCATAAGATCACGTGGCAGTTGCCCCCCGATTGTCTTACCTTCTGTTCCCAGACCTTTGCTGAGAGAAAGTGACTTACAGAAATCAAGCAGGTTGGTTCTTCCGATGGCTCTTCAGTCTGTGGACGTTTAAATAGACGGAGCTGTAGTTTCTTTGTTTGGCCTTCATATGATGATTGGGTAAGGACCAGTGGAACTGCTTTTCTCTGCATGTGATAACTTACAGGCTGTTTTGAATTTCATTTTTCAACAATTCTTAGTTTCCAAGAAGTTATTTGGTAAGCACAGTAGCATAATTGAGTCACTGGACTCTGACGGAAGGGGAAATCTGGGCCTCGCAGTCAGCGGCACAGACAATGTAATTGGATGATTGCTGCCTTTGTGATTATATTATTTTCTAGCTAAATTATATTGAGAAATGGCAGCAGGTTGTGTGATCTTCCAGAGCATGGTCTCTGACCGGACCTTCATGCCTCTAAAATGCACAAGTAGTGAGTGTTTGAAGAAGCAAGATGTGTCCTTGTATCTGAAACTTTTCACTTGAGTATCAAAGTTCCCTTTGGACTGATGTTTATGCTTTTCAGCTTCATTTCTTTGCTGCTGCTTCTTCTTCTTGATGTGTGTGTTTTTTTTTTTTTTTTTTGGCCACGAGTCGTGTGGGATCACAGCCCCCTGGCTAGGGATCGAATCCACACTTCTTGCATTGGAAGGCCAAGTCTTAACCACTGGACCACCAGGGGCGTCCCTCAGCTTCATTTCCACTGGCTCCAAAGGGTCCATGAGCTGCTACCCCATCTCCTGATGCTTATTTCTTCCTATGAAAGTCTTCCGCGGAAGAAAAAAAATCCCATGGTTTTCCACCAGCATCTGTAAGTGTATTATGGCAGAAACTGAAGTATAGAGATTAATATACTGCTCATCTGTTCATTCATGCAGCAGATGTTAAGTATTGGTACCTACCATGTGCCAAGCTCTTTGCTGGCCTCCAAAAAGCCTTGTCTACTGACCACTAAGAAAACCTGCCAAGAACATTTAGAGGTTAACCAGGGCCATATTTCTGAGTCTTAAACCTCACAGCCTGTAAATATGGAAACTACTGTATTTAAGAACTCTGTCATAGAATCCTCTCTTAGAATCAGTGAGTTGCCTTCAAATCATTATTGTTCAACCTGACGTTCTGCTGTGATGGAAATATTCATTTGTATCTGTGCCGTCTCATATGGCAGTCAGTAGCTGCGTGTCGCCACCAAGAGCATTTGAAATTTGGCTAGTGAGAGTTAGGAACTGAATTTTAAATTGTACTGAATTTCCGTGAACTTAAGTAGCCTCCCGTGACTTGTGGCTAATGTGTTGGAACAGCAGCTGTAGAGCAGAAATGCTTCACGCGGTGGCAGTGGCTGTCCTGGACAGGCATCTCCCACTTGGCCATCTGGTTGCTTATGGTATGTTTACTGACTGGGCTTTGCTAAGCTTTTACTTCTGTGCGTGTTTATGCCATCGTGTCTGATGGTTCCCAGAGTAGGGAGAGGATACAGAGGCATTGGATTTTAATGGGAATGAAAGTGAAGGCAGAATCACTGCAAGTGAAAAGAAGAATGTATTCAACAGGAGGAACCATTCTGAAAAAAAAAGAATAAATTGTGTAACAGGTAGCCTGCAGTTGACAGCCCTCAGCAAGATGGAGGAAAAGTTTTTGATAAAATAGGAAAATGAGTGCCTGGCTGAGAGTCACTATTATATACATTCAAGAGCTGGCTGTGAGTTGTTTGAGAAAGTAACAGAGATACTGAGAGCACTGCCGTTGACCTCTTCGTTGCAAGCTGTGGATAGCTGCATAGCTCCCAGCCCCCTTTGAACCTGCACAGCATCACAGTCCGTCTCTGGGTGGGGAGTGCTGAATATCCAAGTGGCTAAGGCCTTTCCTGGGACCCCAAAGCTATCTTGGAGGTCCAGTAGATTTTCGAAGTAGATAAAGCTGAGGAGGAGAGAGTCTTGTATAGCGTGGCAAGGGGTGTGCCTAGTGTTAAAACTGCATTGTTAGTAGAGGTGTTTCAGACCATAGATAAGAGAAAGAAAACCTTACTTTTTTTTGATCCCCAAACACTTTTCAGTCTGGGAGGCAGATAGCCACATTTATAGACACTGGGGTTTCTCCGGGGTCAGGCATTTGAGTATAACAGCAGGTGTGAAATCATGAGAGGATTCTCAAGGTTAGGCTTCTGTTGGAACACATGATTATTTTGAGTTTTCTAACTTGTGGTGAAAGTACAGTGATATCAAGGCATAACATTGCAAAAATGTGGGGATAGGAGGAGGAGAAAGAATAACATACTTACATTGTGCCAGACACTGTGTGAAGTGGGGTGTGTGTGTTTGTGTGTCTGTGTATGTGAATTTACAACTTCGTATATACTCTTTACAATATTGCAAGCTAGGTAGTATCCCCATTTTCAGAGGATGCATTTGAGGCTCATGGAGGTTAAATGGGATTCTCTTTTTAAAACAACTGTATGAGATAAAATTCATATGCCACACAACTCGTCCATCTAAAGTATATGTTCCCTGATTTTCGGTACCTTCACAGAGTTGCGCATTCATCCTCTTAGTCAACTTTAGAATACAGTAATCACCCCGAACAAACTTGGGATCCCTTAGCTGTTGCCCCGTAATCTCACTGGTGCCCCCATCCCCTGACCCAGGGGTCATGCCCTATTTTCTGTCTGTATGGCTCTGCCTCCTGTGCATATATCACACACATGGAACCACACGACATGTGGCTGTTGGTGACTGGCTTCTTTCATTCAGCAAAATGTTTTCAGTGCTCAGCCGTGCTGTACATGTATTAGCACTGCTTTCCTTTTTATTGCTGAGTGATATTCAAATGAATAGCCAGAACATGGTTTATTTCTTTATCAGATAGTGGTCCCTCCTCTCCTGCTGTGAATGTTCACATACAAGCTTTTGTGGGGATGTACGCTTCCATTTCTGTGGGCTATGTAGCTAGGAGTGAACTTGCTGGGTTGTATTGTGACTCTGTGTTTGACCCTTGGAGGAGTCACTGATGGTTTTCATGGGGGCTGCACCACTTTACATTTCTAACAGCAGACTCCCAGAATCCCTCTTTCTCCACACGTGTTATTTCCTGTCTTTCTGACTTTAGCCATCTTAGTGAGTTTTAAGTGGTATTTCTTCATGTTTTATTTCCCTAATGTTGTTGAGCATCTTTTCATATGCTTTTTGGCCATTTGTGTATCTTTCTTTGAAAAATGTCTGTTCTGATCCTCTGCCCTTTTAAAAATTGGTTTGTCTTTTATATTATTAAATTGTAAAAAGTTCTTCATATGTCCTGGATGCAAGTCTCTTATCAGGTATATGCTTTGCAAATATCTTCCCCCATTCTGAGGGCTGTCTTTTCATTTTCTTGTTCCTGTCCTTTGAAGGAAGTGAGTTCTTTATCTTAAGCTTGGGTAGGCCTAACACACTTCTAGGTCCTCGCATATTTGCTGCAGTCCATCAGCACACTAACTTGTAAAGTGATTTGTGTAATGAATATCATTCTTCTGGGGTTTCTGGTTGGAAAAAGGGTTGGATTTAACTTTTGTCTGAGCTATTTAAGGAAAAAGTAAAGCTCAGGATTTGAGACCTTTATGTGTCTTGAAATTTTGGAAGGTCGTTTATTTGGAGTCTTTTATGTACAGAAAATGGTGCTTTTCTCTTGGATTAGATAATTGCTTGGAAGGAAAAGGACAGTCTGCCTAGAAGACTGCTCCTGGTCTTTTTGGGGCCTGTCATTTTATGGTCTGAATAGTGGTTCCCAAACTATCACAAGAGTCACCCGGTTTTAGATTCCTAGGGCTGCCTGCAGGTCTGGTCCCTTAGTTCTGAGGCGTCCCTTTTCATAACCACCCCAGGTGATTAAGATTGAGACACTTGAGAAACTCTGATTTAAGCTGGCGATAATCAGGACCTTTTAGTGGTTTCCCCCTGAACTTAATTAGACTCTTCAACGGGTGTGGTCCCCGGTGGCAAACATCCCTCACTGAGGGTGATTCTGGAAGAGCTGATCCAGCCTGTCTGACTGCTTTGCTTGCAGGACTACTGATGTTGATCCAGCAAAACCCACATTCTCTTCCCTTCTTCTCTGAGTAGAGATGGTTCCACTATCAAAATTTAAACCAGCTTCACAGACACTTTCAAGTCATAGGGTTGCCACCACCCTCCCCTTTTCCTCCCCTTTAAGATGTGTTCCCATTTCCTTACCACTGCTGAATCCCTAGCGGCCTCCCATAGCCATACAGATCTCCATAAAACCCAGGGGGGGAGAAAAAGTCGTGGAAAGAAAAATAGATCCAAGTTTGTTGTTTAGTCTCTAACTCGTGTCCAACTCTTTTGTGACACCATGGATTGTAGTCCGCTAGGCTCCTCTGTCCATGGGATTCTCCCGGCAAGAATACTGGAGTGGGTTGCCATGCCCTCCTCCAGGGGATCTTCCCAACCCAGGGATCGAACCTGCTCTCTTGCTTGGCAGGGGATTCTTTACCACTGAGCCACCTGGGGCCCTGGATCGAATTTCACATAATTGTTACTTACACTTCGCTTGTTTTGCGTGGGTGGTCAGGGGCTCCTAAAGGATTTGATGACTGTGAGGTTGGGCTGGCTCTGTTTATCCTGGGCTGGGGAGACTCCCATGCCTAGGCCACTAAGTGAGAGGCAGGATGTGGTTAGACTGTGGCCTTACTAATGCTGGAGCAGAGCTTAGAGCCTGTGGAAAAGCAGTCAGTGGACAATAAGTGTGACCTGGGTGGCAGGCTGTAGCGTCCTTACCTGGGTGCAAGGTGGACTTATCTTCGTTCTTAAAATCACACAGGTGTTCAATGGTAAAACTGGTCTTTCTTGTTCCCTATATTGTGATTGCCTGTAGATAACGCAGTGTGGCAGGAGGAAAATTCTGGCGCTTTGAATGGTGCTTTGGCCCCTGGTAGTCACTCGATAAATGTTTGTTCAATGAATGAGTTAAACACCACAGGCGATTGAATTGCTAAGCCTAAGAGCCTTTCAGGAATGTATGGACAGGAGAGGTGCTCTGATGCTGACCCTGTCACGTGGTGGAGTAGAATTTCCAGAGGTGGCAGGTTTCTGACCCAGGCGTCTGCTTTGCTGTGTGGTCTTGTTGCTTCTCTGGCTTCGGGGAGATGGGCTTTTTCCCACTTTGCTGACAGCATCCATGGGCTGCATTCAGTGTGCCAGGTGTGGCTTTTATGACAGTTTCTTGCGAATAACAGCCTAGGGCACAGAAAATAAGAGCAGCGTGTAAGTGAATTTCCTCACACAGCTCTATCCCTTTTGGCAGACGCGTTTGATAGAAGTAGATTAAAGGTGTGGACTCTGTCTGCGTGGTGTGGTCATTAACGGTCTCAGGGACCTGATTCGTTTGTTCGTTTGATTTCATCATATTTGTTTTTCATTCTTGACTCATTTCTTCCTACCTTCCTTGTGTGGTTTATATGTCAGTTGACTGTCTTCTGTATTGAGTTCTATTTGGGGAAAAGAAATCTAATAAAATACAGCATAATATTCTAAAGCTGGAGCTTAAGTTAAGATATATTTACTTTAAAAATACTTATATATTTTAATAAATATATAACTTATATATTTAATTATATAAATACTATTATAACTTAATTTTAATATATAAAAATACTTATATATTTAAATACTTAATTTACTTGAAAGTGAAAGTGAAGTCGCTCCATTGTGTCTGAATCTTTGCGACCCCATGGACTGTAACTTATCAGGCTCATCTGTCCATGGGATTTTCCAGGCAATAGTACTGGAGTGGATTGCCGTTTCCTTCTCCAACGGATCTTCCCAACCCAGAGATCGAACCCAGGTCTCCCGCATTGTAGACAGACACTTTACCGTCTGAGCCACCAGGGTATTTTAATTAAAATACTTATATTTTAATTTTATTTGCGTATAAAGATATTTATATATTTAAAAGAACTTGATAGCTTCAGAGTAGTTAAGGTCTATATTTTAGAAACTCTACTAAAATAAATATATCTGTGATTAGTTAGAAAATGTTTTAATTTATAATACCATTATATATCAAAAGAGTTCACAGGACGAGTAAAAGGATAATAATTTCCTGGTATGCATGCTTGCTAAGTTGCTTCAGTCGTGTCCAAATCTGTGTGACACTATGAACTGTAGCCTCTCAGGCTCCTCTGTCCATGGGATTCCCCAGGTAAGACTATTCGAGTGGGTTGCCATGCCTTTCTCCAAGGGATCTTCCCAATCCAGGGATAGACCCCACGTCTTTTATGTCTCCTACACTGGCCGGCTGGTTCTTTACCACTTGCACCACCTGGGACGCCCTATTCCTCTATTTAGTAAAAGCAATTTACAAATAAGCCATTTTGGGGGTAGAATTCTCTTATGGTCATCGAATGTCTTATTTCTAAAGCTTTTAGAAATTTAGCTTTTGTGGAAACAACTCTTTTCTTGTTATAGACATATATAATTGCTTTATGTACTATTTAATTAGATTACACGATATTAGCATAAATCAGTTTGGTTCAGTTCAGTTCAGTTGCTTAGTCGTGTCTGACTCTTTGCGACCCCATGGCTTGCAGCACACCAGGCTTCCTTGTCCATCACCAACTCCAGGAGTCTTCTTCAACACCACAGTTCAAAAGCATCAATTCTTTGGTGCTCAGCTTTCTTTATGGTCTGTCACATCATTTCTTGTTATAGACATATATAATTGCTTTATGTACTATTTAATTAGATTACACGATATTAGCATAAATCAGTTTGGTTCAGTTCAGTTCAGTTGCTTAGTCGTGTCTGACTCTTTGCGACCCCATGGCTTGCAGCACACCAGGCTTCCTTGTCCATCACCAACTCCAGGAGTCTTCTTCAACACCACAGTTCAAAAGCATCAATTCTTTGGTGCTCAGCTTTCTTTATGGTGTGTCACATCCATACATGACAACTGGAAAAACCATAGCTTTGACTAGATGGACCTTTGTCAGCAAAGTAATGTCTCTGCTTTTTAATATACTTCCAAATCAGTTTGGAAACAAACACAGTTGATTCTTGGTAACCGTCAGCTCAGTGATGGGAACAGAATTTCAGAAGCTTGCCAAAGCCTCAGTCACTAACCATGAGCACCGAGTTAAGACGGGTTTCATCGGGGATGTTTTGCAGGTGCCTGGGCATCCCAGAGTTGGCTAAGTGCAGGGCAGGGAGAGCCTCAGCTGTATATGTAAGTTTAGAAACAAAGGCAGACCTGCTGGAGGATGTGAGAATTGATTAGGGAGAGAAATTAGGACACTCTGCATTTGTTTAGACTCACTTTTGGCTTTTATTGGCCTCATACCACTTCTGTTTGTATACAGACTTACTAAACTCACGAATAATTTATTTCTGCATCTAAATTTTTTTGAAATAATTTTGTCCTTTTACCCAGAAGAAACTTTTAAGTACTTTAAAACTGTGGTTTATAAAAATATGACCCACCAGTATCTATCTATTAGGTGGCGCATTATCAAAGTATGGGCTTCTCCAGTGGTTCATACAGTAAAGAGATTGCCTGCAATATGGGAGATATGGGTTTGATCCCTGGGTCGGGAAAATTCCCTGGGGAAGGAAATGGCAACCCACTCCAGTATTCCTGCCTGGGAAATCCCACGGACAGAGGAGCTTGACAGGCTACAATTCATGAGGTTGCAAAGAGTCAGACACGACTGAGCAATTAACTGTAATGACTTCATGTTATATTATTATCGTTTTGAAAAAAGACAGAGGATGGGTTCATGTCTCCAAGTGACTTTTGTCCAATGTGGGTCTAAAATATGTCGTAATTTTGTAATTCACGGAACATGAAACCCAGTATCAAAGAGACAGTGAATTTCTTTAGTTTCAGGTAATGTAACCGGACTACCGAAAGTGGACGAAGTCCTTCCCACGTGTACAACTCTGGGTAGAAAGTCACACAAGACCGCTTCATTCTCCATCTCAAACGTACACTCTCACAAAATCTTATAGAGAGTCAAATCTCTCGACAAAGAAATATCGATAAGCCCAAAAGACACTCCAATTAATAGTTCAGAGTCGTCGAAACAAAAAAGACGTCATAGACTTATACATATACGTATGTTTGACAGGAGAATTTTGGCAAAACATTATCCTATGTGATAGGATCTGGTGTACGTCGAGGCATGCCGACAACACAAAGTAAGTAAGTGTATAAGTAACTTGTCTATGACCCACGAAGGATACACGGCACGTAACAAAAGCAAAGACTCCTACGACACCCGTTGTCTTATCTGGTTTTTAAGTATAAGAACGACCCACTCTGTCTAGCACACACATACACACACACGCACGTTTATAAGAACGACCCACTCTGTCTAGCACACACATACACACACACGCACGTGTGCGAGGACATACACACACACCAGTAAACCCCTTTTTATTTCGTCTCCTCCCCGAATCCTTAACCCTCCTTCAACTTAAAAATTCATCCTACCAGTTCTTACCAGAAGGACACCACTGAACCCTACTTCAGGACTACTTCCACTTCCCTTAGTACACTGACAGAACCTCCCCCTCTCCGGTCGTACACGATCAGAACTCCGGATTCGTACAAAGGGTGGAAGACTCTTGAACGTTTTGATCTCACCGACCTCACCTCATCCGTCCCTCCTCTTGTCTATAGTTAAGGACATTCCGGGGAACCAGGACAACCGACGACGTTCCCGAAACCGAAGAATCTCACTCGTCTCCTCGACCGCCTCCTAAAGTGTATTTCTGCGCTGTCCCAGACCGAATAGAAAATTCTCCTACGCGACAATAACACAGAGTACTCTAGTCTAGATTCACCTCTTCCCGTCTTTGTCGGTTTCGTCAATCCGACAACATTATTAGATCCACTCACTACCACTACCGAACCTGGTCACACTAAACAAAACTTCTATCTTACACTTTCTAAAGGACTAACTGACCTGACCTACACTCTACACTCACTCTCCTCAGTCCCTACTTATCGGTTCAAAACCGGAGACGTCGAACTTCGTACCTCAATCTAATTGATCCCATCCCTCTTCGACTGAACCTCCTTTTCTAGTCCTTGAGTCAAAACCTCTACGGGGCACCCGTCGTCACTACGATCAGACCTAAAGTCTCCTCTCCAGACCGATCTCTATTTGTAAACCCTCTCGAGTCTTACATACTTTACCTACTTTAACCAACTTTGGGCATCTATCTTTTCTGCAAGTCCTCGTTCGTGGACCCGGTGAAGACATTACTCGGGCCCCTCTACTCTACCTTGATCATTTCCTCTTACTCTCTTTCGACGACTACCCTATCCTCCTTTTGATCCTCTCCCGGCACAGAACCCTCGGTTCACTTCTTTGACAAAGGTCCTCCTACTCAGTCTATGACTTCTCCCTTCATGTCACCGTCAGCTCCAGTTCTTGACTGAATCCCTAAATCATTACCCTCCAGTAGCCATCCGAACCTCAGCACCCCTGGATGTCAACTACCACTCCTTAGTCCTCTGTTATCCTCATCCTTTACCTTTGTAGTTGACACTGTTCATAAAGTTCTAAGAACATTTCCCTTCCACTAATTTGTGTCGACTTCCCTTTTTACTCCAGTTCTTTCCAAAATTTTACCCCTTTCGTCGTCGTACAAACGACTATCGTTTCTGTCAGTCCTCCTTCTTTCCTTACTAGAAAGTACATCATCGTATTAGGAATAGGTTTTAGTCAGTCAAGTCAACGAGTTAGCACAGGCTGAGACGCTGGGGTACCTGACGTCGTGACGTCCGAAGGGACAGGTAGTGACTGAGGGTCTCGAACGAGTTTGAGTACAGGTAACTCAGCCACTACGGTAGGTTGGTAGAGTAGGAGACGGCAGGGGAAGAAGAGGACGGAGTTAGAAAGGGTCGTAGTCCCAGAAAAGGTTACTCAATCGAGAAACGTAGTCTACCGGCTTCATAACCTCAAAGTCGTAGTCATATAAGTCTTATAAGGTTATTTATAAGTCCTGACTAAAGGAAATCCTACCTGACCAAACTAGAGGAACGTCAGGTCCCCTGAGAGTTCTCGGAGAAGGTTGTGGTGTCAAGTTTTCGTAGTTAAGAAAAGAAATATCAGGTTGAGAATGTAGCATACATGACTACTAGAAAAACCATAGCTTTGGCTAGATGGACCTTTGTTGGCAAAGTAATGTCTCTGCTTTTTAATATACTGTCTAGGTTGCTCATAGCTTTTCTTCCAAGGAGCAAAAATTAACTGTGGTTTAATTTAAAATTGCTAAAATCATTTGGCTTACTGTTGTAAACACCAGTGTTTATTAATAAAGTCTGTATTTTCAACATACAAAGTTATCTTCCCATCTCCATAAAAAATCAGACCTTTTTCTATTTTTTAAATAATTTTTTTTGGTATGGATAGCATCTGTTCTTCTTTTTCAGCCTAAGGGAGTTCCTAGTTATGCACAGTGAGCATGGGCTTAAGGTACAGTCTGCCACACACTTCAGTACCTGCTGACTTTTTTGTTTAGACTTCATTTTTTTAAGAGCAGTTTTAGGTTCACAGCAAAACTGAGAGGAAGGCACGGAGATGCTCTACATGCTTCCAGCCCTACACACGCATGGCCACCTCGTCACCAACATCCCCATCCCGCGGCACGCTCGTTACAAGAGATGAACCCACACTGACACATGGTCACCCCAAGTCCGCACTTTACATTTGGGTTCACTCCTGGTGCTGTGCATTCTTGGGTTTGGAAAATGTATAATGACATGTACCCTTCATAACAGTAGAATGTTTTCACTGCCCTAAAAAACCCTCTGTTCTACCTCTTCATCCCTCCCTTTACCCCAGCCTCTGGCAACCACTTATCTTTTTACCATCTCCATGGTTTGGCCTTTTCCAGAATGTTATTGAGTTGGAATCATGCAGTGTGTAGCCTACTTCAGATTGCCTTCTTTCACTTAGTAATATACATTTAAGTTTCCTTTGGGCCTCTCTAGTGGCTCAGCTGGTAAAGAATCCGCCTGCAATGCAGGAGACCAGGGTTCTATCCCTAGGTTGGAAAGATCCCCTGGAGAAGGGAATGGCGACCCACTCCAGTATTCTGGCCTGGAGAATTCCATGAACTGTATAGTCCATGGGGCCGCAGAGAGTCAGACACGACTGAGCGACTTTCATTTTCACTTCACATGTCTTTCCATGGTTTGAGTGCTCATTTTTTTCAGCACTGAATAGTATGCCATTGTCTGATGCACCCAAATTGATGTATCCATTCACCCAGGACAGTATGGTTGTTTCCAGGTTTTTGGCATTTATGAACAAAGCTGCTGTAAACATCCTGTGTAGGTTTTTGTATGGACATAAATACCAACGAGCATTGCATGGATTGCTGGACTGTCTGGTTAGAGAGTGTTTAGTTTTGTAAGAAAACTGCCAAACTGTCTTCCATAGTGACGTTCTGCATTCCCCTCGGCAGCGAACGAGAGTTCCTGTTGCTCCATAGCCTCGTCAGCGTTTGGTGTTGCCAGTGTTCTGGATTTTGGCCATCCAGATATGTCAGTAGTGTGGTCTCACTGCTCTCCTGATTTTATCTCA
Source organism: Litocranius walleri (assembly GCA_006410535.1). Lineage (NCBI taxonomy): Eukaryota > Metazoa > Chordata > Mammalia > Artiodactyla > Bovidae > Litocranius > Litocranius walleri. Next base: position 4,243,739 of record SJYG01000028.1, read on the forward strand.
GACACAGGTTTCCCCCATCCTTTAAGCGGGTATGGAATCCCCTGGGTTTTCCAAGAATATATTTAGTCGACAAAATAGTCACTGCATACACGATGGCCCTATGTTTACAGATAACAGCCACAGGGCCACAGATGGGCGATAAACAGTAAGAATGTAGGGAGACAAGGGCTCCGGCTCTTGTGTGGGCTGGTAGTGGCTTCTGTGCGTGCTGTGCAGATCAGCGTGGACACTGTCGAAAGACAGATTGTGACTCTTTAGGTTTGGGGGTCCCTGGGATCCTGCATTTCTGATAAACTCCCAGATGATGACCGTGGTGCTGGTGCATCTCATTTTGAGTAGAAAAATATCAGAGGCACTGCGTCTGAGCTTCAGTTTTTTCCTTAGGTTTTTGGTTTCTTCTTCCTCTCTAGTGAGAATTCTCAGAATACATTTCAGTATCTTTTGCCTTCTGGCTTTTGATTTTTATTGATCTTTGCAGAAAGGCTACTGGCTTCTGGATGTGTGTTTAGTAATTAGGTAGTAATGAGGCAAGTGTCATTTGTTTTATCTGTAGAAAGCCAGGCTCCCAATCTAATGTAAACCATGAGGGCCTTTGCTCCTGGGCCTGTGAACATCAGCTTTTGTGCTTTAAAGGCCCAGAGGCTGGGTCTAGCACTGGTGCCCAGTTGCCAGTGCAAGTGTGTTCAAGCATGGTCTGCTCTCTGATGCTCTGGACACTTCCGTGCTTTGTCTAGTTCTCCTGATGAAGGTTAGTTGCTAAGTGTGTTACAGAAGTAGATTTTGTCAGCTTGTGGAAAATAAAGGAAATCTTTTAAATTCAGCACATGCTGATAAAAAAGCTTCTCAGATGGCTCTAGAAATGGAGTCACTAATCAAAGGTAATTTGTGAAGGAAGTTGGGGAAGAGTTTGAAATTAAATATATATAAACTGAAAATTTATTTAAGTTCTACATTTAGTTTATGCTGTAATTTAGATAATAAATCTTGTCCTGAATTTAATTTTCATGAGGCATATTCTTAGGCTCATCTATATCAGTGCTACCCAGTAGAAATACAATGTGAGTCTTATGTGTATAATTTAAAATTTTCTAGTAGCCACCTTAAAAAAATAGAAACAGGTGAAATGAATTTAAAGAATATATTTTATTTAACCCAATATCTAAAATATTGTCATTTCAATATATAATAAATATAAAAATTATTGAGGAGATAATCTGTTTTCTTCTTCTTTCTATCCTAAGTCTTAGAAATCAGACATGCATGTTATATTCATAACACATCTGCCATATCTCAGGTGCCAGATGGCTCCCCGTGGTGCTGTGCTGGACAGTGCTAATACGCAGAGCAGTTGCTAGTGTAATAAAGACAGTTTTGTTTGTACCTTTATTTCACCATTCTCTGTGAATATCAGCATACTGTTTGCTATAGTGATAGCATTGTGGCTAGCTAAATATTAACATTAGGATGGAATTTTTTATATTAATTAAAAAAATATACCCTAAAATGCATAGATAAATGATGTATGGGAAAAACAGAAAATTATAAATATGCAACAAATGCTAACCTGCTGACTGACTCGTGTGTCTGTCGTGTCTGACTCTTTGACACCACGTGGACTGGAGCCCAGCCGGCTCCTCTGTCCATGGGATTTTCCAGGCGAGAATACTGGCGTGGGTTGCCATTTTCTCCTCCAGGGGATCTTCCCCATCCAGGGATCAAACCCACGTCTCCTGTGCCTCCTGCATTGGCAGGCAGGATACTTTACTGCTATGCCGCCTGGGAAGCCTGTGAGCAGAGGACCCTGGTGGGCCATAGCCCCTAGAGTAACAGGAGCATCGGACACGACTTAGTGACTAACAGCCACAGAGGTGGGCTCTACACCAGTTAAAAACGGCTGAGACCTTCAGACAATACGTCTAAGCAAAATTACTCAGGATGATTTGCTTCTTCAGACAACTTCTGAGAAGTAGTTATAACAGCAACATCAGGAGTTTTGAAGGTGAAAAGCGCCCTTCTGAACATACTTCACTGCCATTTTCATTTGGTTCCCACAAATCCCAGTGAGGTAGATAGGTATGTACTGTGATGACTCCCATTTTACAGATGGGGAACCTGAGACCAGAAGGTGTAGCAATTTGCCCCAGGGCACCCGGAAGCTAAACTGTGGATCTAGGATTTGAACTCTAGATAGTCTGAGAACAGAGCTTAACTTTTTTTCAAGTCTGTGCCAGACGGTTTCCTCAGTGTGTCTCAGTGATGCCTCCTTAAATGGTGTGATTCAGGAGTAAAGAATGGGGATTGTTTGATTTATGAAATCCTTGTGTTCTGAAAACTTGAGTATAAATTAACTGTTTAAATAAATCCTTTGCCATTAATTTGTCTTAATTTCAAATTGCTTTATCTTGACTTCTGACTGATCTTCAATTTGAGTTGAGCCTCAACACTTTCTCTGCTGAACCCTGGCTTGGAGGGAAAGCAGCTCATGACATGTTAGGTGAGCCTTCCGTGTAGGAGAGGACTAGAGCTTGCAGCTTGATTGGGGCATTTGGCTCTAACACACTAATAAAAGATTATTGTGGCTTATTGTTGACTGCAGTCTCAGTAGCAGTCATTTATTGAGTGATTATCATATGCCAAGCATTGTGCTAAGACTTTACGCTCATTATGTTTTTTAATCATTAAAATGATGCTGTAGGGTTGGTTTTATCTTTCTTGATAGCGTGGACACTGTCGAAAGACAGATTGTGACTCTTTAGGTTTGGGGGTCCCTGGGATCCTGCATTTCTGATAAACTCCCAGATGATGACCGTGGTGCTGGTGCATCTCATTTTGAGTAGAAAAATATCAGAGGCACTGCGTCTGAGCTTCAGTTTTTTCCTTAGGTTTTTGGTTTCTTCTTCCTCTCTAGTGAGAATTCTCAGAATACATTTCAGTATCTTTTGCCTTCTGGCTTTTGATTTTTATTGATCTTTGCAGAAAGGCTACTGGCTTCTGGATGTGTGTTTAGTAATTAGGTAGTAATGAGGCAAGTGTCATTTGTTTTATCTGTAGAAAGCCAGGCTCCCAATCTAATGTAAACCATGAGGGCCTTTGCTCCTGGGCCTGTGAACATCAGCTTTTGTGCTTTAAAGGCCCAGAGGCTGGGTCTAGCACTGGTGCCCAGTTGCCAGTGCAAGTGTGTTCAAGCATGGTCTGCTCTCTGATGCTCTGGACACTTCCGTGCTTTGTCTAGTTCTCCTGATGAAGGTTAGTTGCTAAGTGTGTTACAGAAGTAGATTTTGTCAGCTTGTGGAAAATAAAGGAAATCTTTTAAATTCAGCACATGCTGATAAAAAAGCTTCTCAGATGGCTCTAGAAATGGAGTCACTAATCAAAGGTAATTTGTGAAGGAAGTTGGGGAAGAGTTTGAAATTAAATATATATAAACTGAAAATTTATTTAAGTTCTACATTTAGTTTATGCTGTAATTTAGATAATAAATCTTGTCCTGAATTTAATTTTCATGAGGCATATTCTTAGGCTCATCTATATCAGTGCTACCCAGTAGAAATACAATGTGAGTCTTATGTGTATAATTTAAAATTTTCTAGTAGCCACCTTAAAAAAATAGAAAGAAACAGGTGAAATGAATTTAAAGAATATATTTTATTTAACCCAATATCTAAAATATTGTCATTTCAATATATAATAAATATAAAAATTATTGAGGAGATAATCTGTTTTCTTCTTCTTTCTATCCTAAGTCTTAGAAATCAGACATGCATGTTATATTCATAACACATCTGCCATATCTCAGGTGCCAGATGGCTCCCCATGGTGCTGTGCTGGACAGTGCTAATACGCAGAGCAGTTGCTAGTGTAATAAAGACAGTTTTGTTTGTACCTTTATTTCACCATTCTCTGTGAATATCAGCATACTGTTTGCTATAGTGATAGCATTGTGGCTAGCTAAATATTAACATTAGGATGGAATTTTTTATATTAATTAAAAAAATATACCCTAAAATGCATAGATAAATGATGTATGGGAAAAACAGAAAATTATAAATATGCAACAAATGCTAACCTGCTGACTGACTCGTGTGTCTGTCGTGTCTGACTCTTTGACACCACGTGGACTGGAGCCCAGCCGGCTCCTCTGTCCATGGGATTTTCCAGGCGAGAATACTGGCGTGGGTTGCCATTTTCTCCTCCAGGGGATCTTCCCCATCCAGGGATCAAACCCACGTCTCCTGTGCCTCCTGCATTGGCAGGCAGGATACTTTACTGCTATGCCGCCTGGGAAGCCTGTGAGCAGAGGACCCTGGTGGGCCATAGCCCCTAGAGTAACAGGAGCATCGGACACGACTTAGTGACTAACAGCCACAGAGGTGGGCTCTACACCAGTTAAAAACGGCTGAGACCTTCAGACAATACGTCTAAGCAAAATTACTCAGGATGATTTGCTTCTTCAGACAACTTCTGAGAAGTAGTTATAACAGCAACATCAGGAAGAGTTTTGAAGGTGAAAAGCGCCCTTCTGAACATACTTCACTGCCATTTTCATTTGGTTCCCACAAATCCCAGTGAGGTAGATAGGTATGTACTGTGATGACTCCCATTTTACAGATGGGGAACCTGAGACCAGAAGGTGTAGCAATTTGCCCCAGGGCACCCGGAAGCTAAACTGTGGATCTAGGATTTGAACTCTAGATAGTCTGAGAACAGAGCTTAACTTTTTTTCAAGTCTGTGCCAGACGGTTTCCTCAGTGTGTCTCAGTGATGCCTCCTTAAATGGTGTGATTCAGGAGTAAAGAATGGGGATTGTTTGATTTATGAAATCCTTGTGTTCTGAAAACTTGAGTATAAATTAACTGTTTAAATAAATCCTTTGCCATTAATTTGTCTTAATTTCAAATTGCTTTATCTTGACTTCTGACTGATCTTCAATTTGAGTTGAGCCTCAACACTTTATTTCTCTGCTGAACCCTGGCTTGGAGGGAAAGCAGCTCATGACACGTAAGGTGAGCCTCCCGTGTAGGAGAGGACCAGAGCTTGCAGCTTGATTGGGGCATTTGGCTCTAACACACTAATAAAAGATTATTGTGGCTTATTGTTGACTGCAGTCTCAGTAGCAGTCATTTATTGAGTGATTATCATATGCCAAGCATTGTGCTAAGACTTTACGCTCATTATGTTTTTTAATCATTAAAATGATGCTGTAGGGTTGGTTTTATCTTTCTTGATGAATAAGTGCCCAAAGCATTGCCACTTTATCTGAAACAGACCGTGCATTCAATTCCGGGTGTCACTTTTTAAAAGAGACATTAACAATGAATGGACAGCTAGGTATCATGTGATATGAGGAGGGATGCAGAAACGCGAGTCTTTAAGGAAAGAAGATTTAATGGACAGAATAATTGGAGCAGGGACTGTGGTCTAAAGAGAAACCTGACTACAGAAAAGAAATATGTATAGTTACTTCGTCTTTCTCCAAAGAATTGGAGAAGTTTACAGAAAAGCAGATTTCTACCTCAAAATGGTAAAGAACGTTTTCCCAGATCTGTTTGAAAAGCTAAGCTCCTTTCTGTTTACATGTGTTTGGATAGAGACCAGGCCTCTACCTGGATATTTAGATTAAATGCTTACATTTGGAAGATTCGGATTATAGGAATTGGCTATTGGGTGAGTTGTCCCGTTGGTCAAATAAGAGACCCTTTAGGTTCTTTCCAGTATTTGGGGTTTGGAATTTGTTATAAACTGTGTTCTAAAATCAGACTTTTTTGTAATGTGAATAATTACTACCTCAGTTGTTTTGGAAATTAAGTTGGAGATTGTGATTTATTTACTAATAGAATGTCAGAGCTAAGAAGGTCCTTAGAAATCTTGTGGTCTAACCTTATTTTGCAAATGAGGAAACTGAGAAAGTTAGAGAAAATAAAAACCCAGTTAGACAAGTACTCAGCTTGTATTAATTTTAGCTACACTGTGTTTTGTTTTCCTCACTATATTACTAATGTGTAGGTGGAATAGACTGAATGACCTATAGCACATTTTAAAAGGTTCTTTTTAATCTGCTCTAGCGCTGATAGAATGAAGCAGCCTTAAGTTCATTTTGTTCTAATTGGGGCACATTTGAGTCCTTTTTTTGTTATCTCATCTGAATGTGAAGCTCAGTGATTTTCCTGTAGACAGGCTTTCTGTTTCTTCAGCTTACTTAATGCCACGGTGTTTTATTTCCCTGAAAACATAAGCATCTTTCACTTTGAAGGCGGAAAGAAAGCACACAGTGGCTCTGATAATTCACCATTCCTTAGACACATGCTTACTGAAGGCCTCCTGTGTGCCACATGCTTTCCTAAACACAGTTGTAGGGTTTTACTCTGAGCTGGGAAGTCATCAGATAGTGTGGAACAGAGGAAGAGGGGATATGTCTTTCCTTTTCAAAAAGTATCACTAACGATCTAAAAGGATTCTCTGGAGTTTCAGCAGCTGTAGTCTGCTTTGATTGAGGAAAACACACACCTTTTGTCCAGTTGGCACACACTTTGATCCTTGTTAGTTATATAAGCAAGTTATTCTATCATTTACTGATTTGGAAAACATCGTAACTTCATGATGGAATCAGACAGTCCTGGCTTTGAGTGCTATGTCTCAATGGTGCTCCAAGTTTGAACAGATGTATTAATTCTGAGCTAATTTTTGTCATTGGTAAAATGGTGTTAAAACTGTTTTTTTCTTTTTGTGGGGCTTTTTTTTGATGATGAAAGGACTCAAAGGAGACTGTGCTTGTGAAATGCTCAGCTCAATCATTGCATGTTGTAAACATTTCAATAAAAGCACAGCGATTACTATGATAGTTTAGAAAAGGGGATTTTAAGAGTGGATAAGGTATTTTAAAGGTAGATTTAGGGTGCTAACTCAGCCGTAATTTATGTTTAGTTTAGACCAAATGTCTTAAATGCCTTTGTCTAAAAGTCCTGACATTGAAACAGTACTTAAAGTAATGCCTCTGTCTTAGCACTGTTTGTTTTACGTGTGTATGAATTAATTCTCTTAAATGTCACTGGCTGCTTTTGTAGTGTCACAGCTTGACACATTCTCGAACTCTCTTCCCATTCCACAAGCATTGTCAGTTTTGGACAATTCTAGAAATTTGACTGTTGATTAAAACAGGTGGAGAGGTTCCTGTCTCTGGGTCACCCAAGGACACCCATGAAATGGTTCACTGTGAAGCTTCCCTGAGTTTTAGGGGCATGCTTGTGTGTGTGTGTGTGTGTGTGTGTGTGTGTGTGTGTTGTGTACTCTGTTACCCAGAATCTTTGTCCTTCCAGAGTGAGAACATAGCACCTTTTGATTCTGTAGACAAGTTCACCTCTGATGTTTTTTATTTGCGTATTTTTACCCTTGGAAATTCAGTGTGACTGTTGTTTAGCTCAGCATCATATCTAACAGCAGTGCCTGGTTAAAGCATTACAGAGTTGAGTTGCCAGTCCTCGGGTGATGCCAGGAGGCACTGCTGTGTGTAGCTGGACTGGCCTCCCTGACAGTCGTCTCTATGGCGCGACACTTTTCTCGGGTGGTGGCCTGCTCATTTCTGCGTCGCATTTTCCTGGGGCTTTAGGTGTCACCCAGCTGATTTGAATACATCCAGGTTATTTGGAGAGGAATAGAGGACCGTGATGGAGAAGGCAATGGCACCCCACTCCAGTGCTCTTGCCTGGGAAATCCCATGGACGGAGGAGCCTGGTGGGCTGCAGTCCATGGGGTCGCAAAGAGTCAGATACGACTGAGCGACTTCACTTTCACTTTTCACTTTCATGTTTGAGAAGGAAATGGCAACCCACTCCAGTGTTCTTGCCTGGAGAATCCCAGGGATGGGGAGCCTGGTGGGCTGCCGTCTTATGGGGTCACACAGAGTCGGACACGCCTGAAGCGACTTAGCAGCAGCAGCAGCAGAGGACCGAGTGGACATTCTAACTGTCTGGGGAGGCGGTCTTTTATTTCCCTCTCCTCAGTTATTTGAAAGTCCTCTGGCAAGATAAGGCCACTCCGTTAATGCGATATTTCAGCATTATTTTCACTTGGCCCATGAGTGAGTGTGAACATTATGGGAATTCTGAATCATGGGAAGGGCAGGCCTCTGCTGAAGATGTGGGCACGTGCATCTTTCTTTCTTGGATTGTGTAATTAACTTTTAAAAATCCCTCTTAAAATGTAAAATTTGAAATGTTTTTCTGATTATGAAAAAGGGCCTGGTGACTGTAAACAGATTGAGATATACAGAAATATCTAAACAAGAAAACAAAAGGCATCTTTCATTCCTCTCAGAGATAAAACTGCTGACTTTCTGTGAGGCATCCCTGTTTCTTTTCTTATTCTGAGCATGTGTGTTTTGTGTTTGTGTTCATACAGTATATGTAGTTTTACGTGTTGTTTTTACTTTGCTTAATATTGTATTATGGACATTTACCCATGTCCCTAAAACTGTTGCAAATATGCTTTTTTAATGGCCATCTAGTATTTAATGTTACTGCTCTTCTATAACTTATTCAACCAATTCCCTATTGTTGGCTACCTGGAATATTTCCAGGATTTCATTGTGGTTTTATTTCTACCTATATGTATATTAAATGCATGCACGCACACACACACACACACACACACACACACATATACACACACACTTCATATACAAACTTTTGTCTGTACTTCTGATTGTTTCCATAGAATTTTTTCCTGTAAGAGGAGTTTGAGAGTCTTAGGTATGAACTTTTAAAGTCCTCCACATCTGTATTTCTTTCTGTAAATGTGGCACCATTTATATTTACATTTTGCCCACCACAGTATAGCCTCAGAAAGAGACTTTTGTGGTTTTTAAGTGATACATGTTAGGACTGGCTTTGTTGTAGCCATTATCTAAGATCACATCTTTAAAAGGAGCTGGTGGAACCACCGAGCTGAAATCTTGAGATCCAAGTCTAGTACAGATCGAATCCTAGTTTGATATTTTGCAGATAAGGAAACTGAGGCTACAGTAATTAATCAGTTGATTTCCCCAAGTTCATGTAGTTGGTAATAGGCTGAGCAGGGTTACAGACTTTGACTCCTTGTCCTGAGTCTTGTCTTTTTCATTTCTGTCCTGATGCCCCAGAGACATCTGGCGCCCAGGACTGAAGTAGAGAGGGATGGAGCCGGTCGCCGAGCACTTCTTGCCGCAGCACAGGCTCTGCCTGGCGTATGGCCCCACTGATTACCCAGGATCTGGCCCAGCACAGGCCTCTTCCCCTGGGCTTTGTTTTGATAGGCCTGGCTTGAGGTATGTGTCTGTCTCTGTGGCTAGTGCCTTCGCTACGTCTGTGTCACATGCCCAGATGCTTGACCCTGCGTGGAGATGAGGGGAAGATGTCAATTTAAGCCTAACCCATAGAGTGAGAATGGGGGAGAGATTATTTAAAGAAGAAAAGAGGTGTTCTGTTCTAAGAAGAAAGAGTGCTGGGCCGGCAGAAACAACAGCTGTCCGAGGCTGATGAAACGGGGCTGGCGGAGGAAGCGCATGCCACATGGAGGGTTGGCAGTGTGCAGGCCAGGGGCAGGCAAGAGCCGAGTGCAGGAAAAACCAAAGAGGCTTGCAGCCCAGCCAGGAAAGGAGGGAGGAAGGGAGGACAGGGAGGGAGGGAGGGGAATTGGAAAGGTGAGCTGAAGCCAGATTGTGCAGTGAAGTAGGCTGCTTGGATTTTGTCCTACAAACATGGGGAGTCAAGTCGTTGCAGGGGTTTAAACAGTCTGTACCTGTGTGCATGCTCAGCCGCTCACACATGTCCGATTCTTTGCGACCCCATGGACCCTAGCCCACCAGGCTCCTCTGTCCGTGGGATTTCCCAGGCAAGAATACTGGAGTGGGTTGCCATTTCCCACTCTGAGGGATCATCCCGACTGACCCAGGGATAGAACCCAAGTCCCTCTACTTTGGCAGATTCTTTACCACTGCGCCACCTGGGAAGCAGTTTAGCCTTTAAAAACGATTGTGCCCCTCTCCTTTCTCCAAGGCGGGAAGAAGAGAGAACACTTAGAAGGCATTTGTGGGAGAGACATGGAAATCGTTTGGATGGGAATATAAACAAGTGGAAAAGTGAGTGAGCCACGGTCTGTGCAGGTCAACACAACCTGCTGAGTGGTGGGATGTAAGGAGAGGAGGAAGGACAATTTCCGGCTTCCTTAGCCCGGCGGATGGAGCTCCTGGAGTTGAGGTCCAGCGCTCCCAGTGCATACTGCTTCGTGTTACTTGGTTCTTCCCACCCAGCCTGTAAACTTCTTGAGAACAAGAATGAGACCTGTCTCCTTTTTCTTCTTGATTCTAGCATTGTCCTGGCACGTATAATAGGCACTGGTTGAACATATTAATAGATCAGGGGGAGCTGAGCCTAAACCCCACTCCCAGGGTGGGGCTCAAGAGGAGGTTTACAGGAATAACAGATCCCATTTGTTAGGATATTTTTTGTTGATGGTTTTTAAACTTGTTTAAAATGATATAAATTACGTGGGAAGAAGGTTCTGCAAATGGCATTTCATAGAAAATAAAGAAATCTGCCCTAGATAAAATTTTTTTAAACTTTATTCTTCTTTTCACTTTATGTTTAAATTAATTTATTTTTGGTTGCAGTGGTCTTCAGTTTGCTCGAGGGCTTTGTCTGGTTGCGGAGAACAGGGCCTACTCCGTGTTGGGGCTCAGGGCCTTCTGATTGTTGTGGCTTTTCTCATGTGGCACACAGGCTTAACCGCTCCTCCGCACGTGGACTCGTCCCAGACCAGGGATCCAACCCGTTTCTCCTGCGTTGGCGGGTGGATTCTTACTCGCTGCACCTCCAGGGAAGTATATACCCTCGATAATGTTCTCATAGAGGTCTAGCACTTTCTAATTCCTGGTGGTTGTTGTTCAGTCATGTTGGACTCTTTGTGAACCCATGGCCTGCAGCACGCCAGGCTTACCTGTCCTTCACTGTTTCCCAGAGTTTGTTCAAACTCATGTCCATCAAATCGGTGATGCTATTTAACCACCTCATCCTCTGTCATCCCCTTCTCTTCCTGCCTTCAGTTTTTCCCAGCATTGGGGTCTTTTCCAGTGAGTCACCTCTTCTCACCAGGTGGCCAAAGTATTGGAGCTTCAGCTTCACCATTAGTCCTTTCAGTGAATATTCCGGGTTGATTTCCTTTAGGATGGGCTGGTTTGATCTCCTTGCAGTAGCGCTACAATTCAAAAGCATCAGTTTGATGCCTTCAAACTGTGGTGCTAATCCCTGGTATTCTCATTAAATCAGCTACCCTGTTTCTGTTCTTTCAGGTAATTTTTTTCTGCCTGAAACAAACTGTTTCTTTTTTCTTTGATGTTATTTATTCCAAATAGTGAGACTACAACAAAATGTCAGATAACTAGCCATGTCCTCTCTTCTGGGCTCTCTGCACCTTGGTGCTGCTTTCTCTCTCAGTTCCTTGGTCTCTCTTTTTGTTTCTCCTTTACTAAAAATCTTATTCTGAAGTGCTTATGAAAAGAGGCCCAAACTGGGAGAAATCAGTACAGTGGCCCAGCTCTCTGAGGTTACAGGGCAAACAAAGCCTCTTCCCAGAATGTGCTCCTGGCCTGGAAGCCTGGTGCCTCCCCGGGCTCGGAGGCGCTCGGCGGTGCCGGCCTCTCTGACTCGCCGCTCGGCCCAGCCTGGCAGGCGGCTCTGCAGGCCAGACGGCCGGCTCTGCCCCAGCACGTCCTGACCGCCTGGGCTACAATGCTTTTTGTTCTCGCGTTTCTCCGTTTACTACAGATTTTAAAAACGGATGATTAAAAGATTCTCAGAAACCAGAGTTATTTTCCATACTCTTATTTGCATGCTTCTGGAGGCCTATTAACTGTTAGTCTGTTCCTTAAGTTTCTAAGGAAAAAAGTCCCCACACTTTGGGGTTACTTTTACATCAGTCCTCATGTTTAATATGTGGTTGCATCGTTAAATGTTCCCGCGACAGAACTGTTTAGGGAACTAGAGCTGTGGAGGGGCTTGGCCTTTGGGGGTTGGGTAGACATTCTTGACTTGGGTAATTAGGCGGCTACAACCATGTGGAACAGAAGTGGTGATTAGACTAATTAGTTAAGCCATTTTGTAAATGCCATGTCAGCCCAAGGGTAATGGCCTAGAAGTGCTGCCTTCCCTGATTTATTTGGTTGGTGAAAAGCAGGCTTTACACTTGGGGGTCTATTTTTAAAATTGCAGATTTCTTTTTGCCTGATTTTCATGCTTCAGTTTCGTTCCTCTGACAGCCCAGAGGCGGGCTGACTTGGGAGTCTGGGGACGGGCTTCTCCGCTTCTCTTTCCTCCTCACACACTCTTCTGGTGGCGCAGGGTTAACAGAGCGCCTTTAGTCAGGTCTCTTTACCTGCCATTCCTTGCTGCCTGCTGTGTGTCAGGCACTGTCGGTGCAGAAGGTACAGAGATACCTAGCGGTTAAAGACTTCTCTTTATTCAGAGTAACCGCCCAGCTGCTTGGTGCATGGTAGGCACTATGTGAATAATTTTTGTGAGAATGAGAGGATTTTGTTTGTATGCTCAGATTTAGCTCATGCAATGATAGCTCATTTTGCAAAACAGATTTTTTTTAAATAAAGAAAACATCCTGTAAAAATCCCATTTCCCTGTAGTTTTAAAATGTAAACTAAATCTCTTCAAAGAGTGCTTCTAAAAATACTTCATAATAGCAGGAATGCTATATAGATCCTTCAAAATAAAAATGTGAAGTGAAAATGTTTCGCCAGATTTTAATACGGTGCTAAGTGTAATCTGCCAGGTACTTTTACACATGCTGTGATGTTTGATCGTGCCATCAGCTCCGAGGTAGGCAAGGTGAGCATTGCTGTCCCCGCCAGGGCACTTGTGTGGTGGACACATCATGTGGCTTCGGGAGAGGTAGCGGGTGTCCTCAAGTGTCCGCAGCCGGGACAGGATGGTGGCAGTGCAGCCCTCCTCTTCTCCCTGCTGGCCCCGTTGTCTTGTCTTCGAGGAACAGCCTCTGTACCAGCTCACAGGTGGAGGAACCAGGCCCACTGGGGTTAAAGAATTCTTTAAAGCAGGCACTGAGCAGCAAGTAAAGCGTCTAACTCTTCAAAAGAGCATTATGTCTGTGTGTGTGTGTGTGTGTGTGTGTGTGTGCACGCACACTCTCACACACTAAATCAGATAAACAGAATATTTAAAGATGGCTTTTGAGACTTTTTAAAACGTTGACTATTCTGTGATGATTTGACTACTCTCTTTACCTCAGATAAGAGCTGATGGGCTTGATAAAAATGTATAGTGAGGTAAAGAGCCAGACAGGCCTTTCTGTACCCTTTCATCACTGAATATATTTTATAATGTATAATGAGGTAATAATACCAACCTTGCTGAAATGCTCTGAATGTTAAATGAGGTAATCCATGTAAATATAGTACTACCATAGGCACTCAGGATCTGATAGCAGAAACAAAACAAGACAAAAATAAGAAAAGAACCTAAATACCGAAGGGAAAAATAAAACTATTTCCAGGTGACTTTGTATATGTTGTAGTTAAATTTTTAATTACAATAACTTTTATCTACTTATTAATGCAGTTTCTCCAAGGACCTCTACTATTAGTTCAGTTCAGTTCAATCGCTCAGTCGTGTCCGACTCTTTGCGACCCCATGAATTGCAGCACACCAGGCCTCCCTGTCCATCACCAACTCCCGAAGTTCACTCAGACTCACGTCCATCGAGTCAGTGATGCCATCCAGCCATCTCATCCTCTGTCGTCCCCTTCTCCTCCTGCCCCCAATCCCTCCCAGCATCAGAGTCTTTTCCAGTGAGTCAACTCTTCACATGAGGTGGCCAAAGTACTGGAGCTTCAGCTTTAGCATCATTCCTTCCAAAGAAATCCCAGGGCCAATCTCCTTCAGAATGGACTGGTTGGATCTCCTTGCAGTCCAAGGGACTCTCAAGAGTCTTCTCCAACACCACAGTTCAAAAGCATCAATTCTTTGGCGCTGAGCTTTCTTCACAGCCCAACTCTCACATCCATACATGACCACTGGAAAAACCATAGCCTTGACTAGATGGACCTTCGTCGGCAAAGTAATGTCTCTGCTTTTGAATATACTGTCTAGGTTGGTCATAACTTTTCTTCCAAGGAGTAAGCGTCTTTTAATTTCATGGCTGCAGTCACCATCTGCAGTGATTTTGGAGCCCCCAAAAATAAAGTCTGACACTGTTTCCACTGTTTCCCCATCTATTTCCCGTGAAGTGATGGGACCGGATGCCATGATTTTCGTTTTCTGAATGTTGAGCTTTAAGCCAACTTTTTCACTCTCCTCTTTCACTTTCATCAAGAGGCTTTTGAGTTCCTCTTCACTTTCTGCCATAAGGGTGGTGTCATCTGCATATCTGAGGTTATTGATATTTCTCCCGGCAATCTTGATTCCAGCTTGTGCTTCTTCCAGTCCAGCGTTTCTCATGATGTACTCTGCATATAAGTTAAAGAAGCAGGGTGACAGTAAACAGCTTTGACGTACTCCTTTTCCTATTTGGAACCAGTCTGTTGTTCCATCTACTGTTAACCTAGTTTCAATTAGTCTATGTATATGAAAGGATCAAAATAATTTTCTTTTTAAAATAAAAACTACCTGATTCTGTGTGACTTTTCACAGTTAATTAGCCTTTATTGCATTATTATCAGTTAATATTTTAAAGACCTATTGCTGTACCTACCCTGCATATCATAGGTTAGGGGATTAAGACACAACTGGAATTTCTTCATCTTTAAAAGAGAACTTTGGGTAATAAAATGAGGTAGATTATTAAGAACAAAGCTTGATAAAATGTGATTATTAATTCAGAGTCATAAGATATTCGTTAAATCAAACTAATTAGGAAATATTTAATTAAATATGTGATTAATATTTAATTAGGAAAAATAGGAGATGTGATAGAACGAATTGTCATCCAAATTCAGGAACAGAATAAAAAAATAGAATTGATTCTGAGAACTTTACATGCTACTAAAACACATCATGCTAATATTTTATTATTTTAGAGAGAAAACTCCAGAATAATTCTTTGTCATCTGGTTCGACTCCTGGGTGGGGAAGATGTGCTGGAGCAGGGACAGGCTGCCCACTCCAGTGTTCTTGGGCTTCCCTTGTGGCTCAGCTGGTGAAGAATTTGCCTGCAGTGCAGGAGACCTGGGTTCCATGTCCGGGTTGGAAAGATCCCTTGAAGAAGGGAAAGGCTACCCACTCTAGTATTCTGGCCTGGAGAATGCCATGGACTGTATAGTACATGGGGTTGCAAAGAGCTGGAAACGACTGAGCGACTTTCACTTGTCATCTGTCTTATGGGATAATAATGAATAATTTCCCTATTTGGATAATATTGTTGGATAATGTAGAAATTTTAAAACACTTAACACTTTTTATGGGCTTCCTAGGTGGCTCAGATGGTAAAAAGTCTGCCTGCAATGAGGGAGACCTGAGTTCGATCCCTGGGTTGAGAATATCTCCCGGAGGAAATGGCAACCCACTCCAGTATTCTTGCCTGGAGAATCCCATCGATAGCAGCCTGGCTGGCTATAGTCCGTGGGGTTGCAAAGCATCGCACATGACTGAGCAACTGAGTATAGCACATAGCATAACACTTTTTATAGCTACAATTAAGGAATTATAATAAAATTCAATAAGACCACAGAATTCACAAACATACTATCATCTCAATAAAAAATTGAAATGTGTTTCTTCTAAAGGTCAAATGGTTCCTTTAGATCATATTTTGATGGAATACTTTAAAAGATAAATCATTACTCCCTTTTTCTGTATTTCTAATGCATGTAGTTAATGTTGTGTAACTTTTTAAATGATCTGTGTTGATTGTTTTCCAGTACTGAAATACAGTGATATTGTCTTCATGGCTGTAGATTTGTACCTAATTGTGTCAAGGCATTATGGTAAATTAATGTATGACCAGGTTTTAAATAAGAATCTAATAACAGTTTCAGTATAATTGTGCTATTTAACAACTAGTCATTCGCCTCTATTGTAAACATGTAGACAGAATCTTAACAAAAAGTGTTTTAAGTGCTTCTCAAGTATTAGCTTATTTATTCCTGATACTAAACTAATGAGGCTGTTTTGTTATCTTCCTTTTCCAAAGTCACAGGGAAGTTGTGCACTTGTGGAAGGTTGCCTTCTAGTAAC
This sequence comes from Litocranius walleri, assembly GCA_006410535.1. Lineage (NCBI taxonomy): Eukaryota > Metazoa > Chordata > Mammalia > Artiodactyla > Bovidae > Litocranius > Litocranius walleri. Next base: position 4,259,965 of record SJYG01000028.1, read on the forward strand.
CAGGGAGTCAGACTTGGAAATCTCTGTGTCTGGCACCAGAGCCTGCCTCTGTATCACCAGGGGAGTCTTTTCGTTCTGCATTGAAGGGACCGTTTTCCATCTGTGGCCTGTTTTGCTTTCATCCTGATTGTTGTATGTTTGATACTTTTGTTCACTTATTTGTTCCTCCAGCAAATGTGTACTGAGCACCGGTCACGTGGTGCGCAGTGAGCCGGGTGGCCCTGGTCTGCTGGGCCCCGGTGGCCAGCCGTCCTCGTGTTGTACCTGAATGCCTGGGAGGGAGGGCGGGTGGAACCGAGTGAAGCTACTGTGTTACTGAGAGACAGGGACCCAGGAGGTAAGCAGGATGAAGCCAGACTGGGAACAGGTGTGAGGAGAAGTGGGGTCAGGGGGAAGGAGGGCATTCCAAGCAAAGGGAGCAGCTGAGTGCCAAGGCCAGAGGGGCTGCGTGAGGTCTTCAGGGAACTGCATGCAGATCCACGGTGGCTGAATTCCAGTGTCCGAGATGGAAATGGAGTGACGAAGCACGTGACCCGCAGACTCCCAGACGGTCAAGCTGGCTTTAGAAAAGGCAGAGAAACCAGAGATCAAACTGCCAACATCTGCTGGATCATGGAAAAAGCAAGAGAGTTCCAGAAAAACATCTATTTCCACTTTATGGACTATGCCAAAGCCTTTGACTGTGTGGATCACAATAGACTGTGGAAAATTCTGAGAGAGATGGGCATACCAGACCACCTGACCTGCTTTTTCAGAAACCTATATGCAGGTCAGGAAGCAACAGTTAGAACTGGACATGGAACTACAGGTTCCAAATAGGAAAAGGAGTACATCAAGGCTGTTTACTGTCACCCTGCTTATTTAACTTACATGCAGAGTACATCATGAGAAACGCTGGACTGGAAGAAGCACAAGCTGGAATCAAGATTGCCGGGAGAAATATCAATAACCTCAGATATGCAGATGACACCACCCTTATGGCAGAAAGTGAAGAGGAACTCAAAAGCCTCTTGATGAAAGTGAAAGAGGAGAGTGAAAAAGTTGGCTTAAAGCTCAACATTCAGAAAACGAAATCGTGGCATCCGGTCCCATCACTTCATGGGAAATAGATGGGGAAACAGTGGGAACAGTGTCAGACTTTATTTTTTGGGCTCCAAAATCACTGCAGATGGTGATTGCAGCCATGAAATTAAAAGGCACTTGCTCCTTGGAAGAAAAGTTATGACCAACCTAGATAGCATATTGAGAAGCAGAGACATTACTTTGCCGACGAAGGTCCATCTAGTTAAGGCTATGGTTTTTCCAGTGGTCATGTATGGATGTGAGAGTTGGACTGTGAAGAAAGCTCAGCGCCAAAGAATTGATGCTTTTGAACTGTGGTGTTGGAGAAGACTCTTGAGAGTCCCTTGGACTGCAAGGAGATCCAACCAGTCCATTCTGAAGGAGATTGGCCCTGGGATTTCTTTGGAAGGAATGATGCTAAAGCTGAAGCTCCAGTACTTTGGCCACCTCATGCGAAGGGTTGACTCATTGGAAAAGACTGTGATGCTGGGAGGGATTGGGGGCAGGAGGAGAAGGGGACAACAGAGGATGAGATGGCTGGATGGCATCACCAGAGTCCTACCAGTCCATTCTGAAGGAGATTGGCCCTGGGATTTCTTTGGAAGGAATGATGCTAAAGCTGAAGCTCCAGTACTTTGGCCACCTCATGCGAAGAGTTGACTCATTGGAAAAGACTGTGATGCTGGGAAGGATTGGGGGCAGGAGGAGAAGGGGACAACAGAGGATGAGATGGCTGGATGGCATCACCACCTCGATGGAGGTGAGTCTGAGTGAACTTCAGGAGTTGGTGATGGACAGGGAGGCCTGGCGTGCTGCGATTCATGGGGTCGCAAAGAGTCAGACACGACTGAGCGACTGAACTGAACTGAACTGAACTGAAGATCAGATGGAAGAAAGAAAGGATTGATGAACCTTATATGCTTAATTGTAATTTCTGATGATAAAAGGATAGAAACCAAGTGTATAGCTTTCAAACTTGTGGGGACATGGGATTGTTTGCTGTAGTTGTTCAGTTGCTAAGTCATGTCCGACTCTTTGTGACCCCATGGACCGCAGCATGCCAGGGTTCCCTGCCCTTCACCGTCTCCTGGAGTTTGCTCAAATTCATGTCCATCGAGTGAGTGATGCTTGCCAGCCATCTCATCCCCTGTCGTCCCCTTCTCCTCCTGCCTTTCCCAGCATCAGGGTCTTTTCCAAAGAGTTGGCTCTTTGCATCAAGTGGGATAATAAATTACTTCAAAAGGAGGCTGGAAAGGAGATTAAAGTAAAATAAATGGACAGATAGCACAGCATAAGTTGATAGATATAAACCCGTTGTGTTTGTAATTACTTTAGATGTATATGGACTAAATTCACCAAAAAAAAAAAGGAAAGAAAGAAAAGATTTTCAGACTAATAAAAACCAACCAAACAAATCAACAAGACCCTGGTTTTACTTGACAGAAAATACTGCAATACAGGAAATGACCAGAGTTGACCATGAAATGCTGTGTCCCCATCTTCTCACCTCTCCCTTTATCCCGATGCCACCTCCTTCCTAGAAGGGCGCTGGGCTTGCCCCCGTCCATGCAGTGGAGGTTGTCCTGAGAGCTGGCAGGCTCGATCTACCTGGGTGATGCGGTCCTGGTGCCCCACCAGCTTGTGAGAGTGTTACAGCAGAGGTGGAGTCTTACATCCTTAGTGAATCATGTAGTGTTTGGCAAACATAAGTATAAAAACCTAACCTAGACTTCATTTTGTGTATACATTGATTTTCCTGTGAGACTGTAAACTCTCTGCAGGCAGGGAACCTGTTATACTTTTGACTTTTCCCTAATATCTGCTACACCATATATGAATAAATAATACATATTTCTTGTTTAATTAGTTGAATCAAGGCTAAATCTGATGTCTACATAAGGATATTATTCTACTTCTCAGTCCTTTGGAGATTTGTTTTCATAGCAGAGAAAAAAATTTTTTTTATACAATTAAGGACATAGTGACCTACTTTCTTCATAAATGCATTTTATAAGGTAGAAGAGAGTTCTTTTGTACTTTGAAAAGCGTGATTTATTTACTATCAAAGAAATGCTTTACTCATAAAAAACTCATAAAAAATATTAGTAGTAAAATAACACAAATATTTTTCTTGGAAGAAAAATTGGACAGAGCATATCAAAACAGTAGTTTATTTTTTTTGGAGTGAAAGACATCTTTGATTCTATTAGTCCAAATGCCTGAACTTCTCTTGTCGAGGAAGAATATGCTGCTGAAGAAAAGACTCTGTTGACCTCACATAAGAGGTTCTCATTATGAATAGAAAGAATGACAGAATTCTGTTTTTACTTACAATGTATAAAAAATAAAAATTAGAACCAGGGTCTAAATGGATATACTTCTTTGCAGTATATTTGGAAACATTTAGTGAGAAATAAAGATGCTTTCAAACTGTGGTACTGCAGAAGACTATTGAGAGTCCCTTGAGAAGCAAGGAGATCAAACCAGTCAGAGGCAATCAACCCTGAATACTCTGGAAAGGACTGATGCTGAAGGTGAAGCTCCAATACTTGGGCCACTTGATGTGAAGAGCCAGCTCATGGAAAAGAGCCTGGTGCTGGGGAAGATCTAGGGCAGGAGGAGAGGGGGTGGCAGAGGGTAAGATGGTTAGATGGCACCACCAGTTCACTGGGCATGAACTTGGGCAGACTCCGGGAGATGGTGAAGGACAAGGAAGCCTGGCGTGCTGCAGTCCACGGGGTCACGAAGAGTCGGACACGACTTGGTGACTGAACAGCAACAAAGGTGCTGTATGCTTTTCCCCTGGTTGGTTTTCTTGTTTAGTGACCTTAGTGAGCGGTGGTAGAATCACAGAATTTTGAAGGCAGTTACCAGCTGATACCCAACTGCTGGCTATCAGTTGTGTTCTCAGGTATTAACGTGGTATCTGACTTACAGGTCCTCAGGAAGACATTTTCTGTTCACTTGTTTTTACTCTAAAGTCCATCTCTGGTTCAGTTCAGTTTCAGTCGCTCCTCAGTCGGGTCCGACTCTTTGTGATCCCATGGACTGCAGCACACCAGGCTTCCCTGTCCATTACCAGCTCCCAGGACTTGTTCAAACTCACATCCATTGAGTCGATGATGCCATCCAAACATCTCATTCTTTGTCGTCCCCTTCTCCTTCTGCCTTCAACCTTTCCCAGCATTAGGGTCTTTTCGAATGAGTTGCCTTTTCACATCAGGTGGCCAAAGTATTGAAACTTCAGCTTCAGTCCTTCCAATGAATATTCAGGATTAATTTCCTTTAGGATTAACTGGTTTGATCTCCTTGCTGTCCAAGGGACCCTCAAGAGTCTTCTCCAACACCACAGTTCAAAAGCATCAATTTTTCGGCGCTCAGTATATAGTCCAACTCTCACATCCACACATGACTACTGGAAAAACCATAGCCTTGACTAGATGGACATCTGTCAGCAAAGTAAAGTCTCTGCTTTTTAGTATGCTTTCTAGGTTGGTCATAGCTTTTCTTCCAAGGAGCAAGCGTCTTTTAATTTTGTGGCTGCAGTCACCATCTGCAGTGATTTTGGAGCCCAAGCAAATAAAGTCTGTCACTGTTTCCATTGTTTCCAAGGAGTCAGACATGACTTAGTGACTAAAGAACAACAGCACAACACAGTGATCTGATATTTCTGTAGATTTCAGAATGATCGCTGTGATAGGTCGTCACCCTCTGTCACCATACAAGGATGGTGCACGGTTATTTACTATATTCCCCACCGGTACCTTTCATCCCCCTAATCTATTCTGTAACTGAAATTAATGTCCCTTAGTCTCCTCACCTGTCTCACTCACCTTTCTCCCTCCCCTCTGGCGTCAGACGTCTCTTCTCTGCATCTGTGACTCTGCTTCTGTTTTGTTATGTTTGTTCATTCGTTTTGTTTTTTAGATTCCACATTTAAGTGAAATCATATGACATTTGTCTTTCTCTCTGGCTTATTTCACGGAGCATAATGCCTTCTAGGTCCATCCAAGTTGTTGCAAATGGCAAGATTTCTTTATTTTTCATTGTTTATGGCTGAGTAATATTCCGGTGTGTGTGCGTGCGTGCATGCGTGTGCATGCGTGTGCATGTGTGTGCGTGTTTGTGTGTGCACGTGCGTGTGCGCGTGTGTGCATGTGCGTGTGTGTGCGCACGCGCATGTATGTGTGCGTGCATGTGTGTGTGTGTGTGCACGCGTGCGTGCATCACGTCTCCTCTGTTGATGAGTACTTAGGTTGCTTCCAAGTCCTGGCTATGGTAGGCCTTGCTGCAGTGAACAGGGATGCATTTATCTTTGAGCTAGTTTCGGATAAGTGTGCAGAAGTGGAATTGCTGGAGCATGTGGCAGCTCTATTTTAAATCTTTTGAGGAGCTTCCAGATTGTTTTCCATAGTGACTGCACCGGTTTACACTCCCACCAGCAGTGCACAGGGGTTCCCTTATCTCCACAAGCTCTCCAACACTTGTTTTCCTTGTCCCTTTCACGGTAGCCAGTCTGACAGTTGTGAGGTGGTATCTCACTGGTTTTGATTTGTAGTTCTCTAAATACTAGTGATATTGAGCATCTTTTCACACACCTGCTGCCATTTTTATGTCTTTTACAGAAAAATGTCTACTTGGTTCCTTTGCAGCTTTAGATTAGCTTGCTTGCTTTATTACTGTTGGGTTGTATGAGTTCTTTATCTCTTTTGGATACTAACCTCTTAGCAGATATATGATTTGCAGATAGTTTCTGCCATTCCATAGGTTGCTGTTTCATGAATGGTTTCCTTTCCTGTATGGAAGATTTTTAATTTGATGTAGTCCCAACTGATTATTTTTACTTTTGTTGTCAAATCCAAAAAGTCATCACCTAGGCTGATGTTGGGAAGCTTACCCTCTATGTACTGTTCTAGGATTTTATGGTTTCAGTTCATACAGCCGAGACTTCAGTCCATCTTGTTTCTTTTTGTGTATGGTGTAAGATAAGGATCCAATTTCATGGATAGTTTTTTCTTAATGATTTTTATGAGTTCTTCGTAAAATAAGAGTATTACCCCTTCAGCTTTTCTATGCTTTGTAAATATTTTTGTAACATAAGCATTTTTAATGACAGTGTATTTTCCATTATATGGACTGTGTATTTTCATTATATGGAAATATTGAGATTTACCTGAATGGTGGGCCTGTGGCTTCCAGTTTTTCATTACAGTTCTGTCAAGAATATTCACTTAGTGGTTTCTTAGAAATTTTCCTAGAATTGTAAGTGGTGGATGAAAGGGAATCCACATTTTTAAGGCTTTGATTCATATTGTTCTGTTTCTGTCTGGACAGATTGTGTGTACATTGACTGCAGAACATAGTGCTGTGTCCCAATAACTGATGACAGTACTTGGTGTGATTTTAAAAACTTGGCTAAAATATACTCCTCTGATTATTAGTTAGAGGTGCGATTACTTTCTGTATGATTATGAGGATCATTATTATTATTTCTTCTTTTGCAAATTGCCTCTTCATGCCTTAAGGAAGATTTTGACCTTGTATGATTTTCTTAATTCTGTATCTACCATTGGTGTGAGCTGCCTTCCCTTCCTATCTCTGATGGTGTTAGAGCAGACATTGCAGATATTAGAAATGTTTAAGGCTGGGGAATGAATGTTTATAAACTTATAATTAAAAGTCAGCCTTTAGGCCTGTTCCTTCTTTCTGTTTTAATCTTACACATAAAGCACAGGCTTGGATAGGCCAAGTAACTTATCCAGGCTCCCCCAGTTGTACGTGGCAGAAAGAGGATATGTTCTGCCTGATCTCACAGCACGGGTTTCTCCCACTCCGGGGGCTACCTTGTCTAAGATATACTTACTTTCGATGGAAAGTTAGCTGGTTGAAACCTAAGGTGCGTTTTGACCAAACAGAATTTTCAGAAAATATCTAAGTAGAAATATTCTAATGTGATATATAATACTTTGGAAATTTGCTGTTATTTTTTTAAATCGGAGAATAATTGCTGTACAACCTTTTGTTGGCCTCTGCCTTACATCAGCATGAATCAGCCGCAGGTAGGTGTGTTTTTATTTTTACTTTTCTGCTGGCTCTCCCATTGTGAACTCTGGTCTGCTAGGAGCATAGACAATGAACAGGGATTAGGCTGAGACCTTTCCCCTGGTTCTGCGCTCTCCCGCGTCCCCAGTTGCAGCTCCGGTGGCTTTGCACAGCTTTCCTTCCCGCCCGCTGCCCGCTGGGACTGAAACCTCCGCGCCCCTGGCCCTCTCCTGCTGCTGTGTCTCTCTAGGCTCTGGTGATGGGATGCCTGCCACTGTTTCCCTAGCGCCATGGCAACAGCGCACAGATAACGCCTTTCCTTGCCTGGAAGGAGAAAGGCTTCACACTTTTCTTTCTCTTTGACCCCGCAGTTAGCGCTGTGGTCCACCCCTTCCTCCAGTGAAAAGCAGGAAGTACTGAGCTGTGGTGGGGCGACAGGACCTGCTGGATGTAACAGCTCGCAGGCCTGCTGCGCGTCAGCCTGTTCAGTCTCTCCCCACCACAAGGAGGGTCTAGGTGAGTGGCATTCTCTGCTCTCTGCATGTTCCCTGGAAGCAGAGCAGCGGCTCCGGTAGTATTTGTCAAATGGGCCACAGGACCTGGTGGAGAAAAGCCTGGCTTTGTTTCCTAGGACGTGCTCTCCTTGGCTTTCTTGGCCTTGAGGGCAGGTGTGGATGATACCCGGCCCTCCCTGTGACTTGCGGTCCAACCCCCAGGTCTCAGAACCTGAGCCAAGGAGGTGCGCATAGGAGTGGATTATAGTTGACGGAAATGATTTGCATGTGCAATAGCCTCGGCTTTGGTTTGAATTCTGACCCAGGATGTTCTCAGTCCTGGTACAAGTTTGAGGAAGGCTTAATACCACCTGCCTCCTTGGTGTGTGGTGAGATGAACTCTGACCCTGTAAGGAAACAGCTGGTCTCTAGGAAGAAAAAATAAGCATTGGTGGTGATGTGGTTGCTAGTGTTTAGTTCTCTTCTGGGTGATTTTCTAGTGATCACTGGAGTTATTTCCTCAGTTGTACTTACTGTTTTCTACTAATTTAGGGGAGGCTCTTCAGGTTAATGTTCAAAGCTGAGTGGGTGACTTTGGCATTGGACTGCTTGGGATCCGGGGCTCCTTCTGCCCCTTGCCTGCACTGGGACACTGGGCAAGAGGGAGCCTAATTTATAAAGAACAACAAATGGCCATAATAGTAACGCTTACCTCAGAATGGGTGTAAAGCCTCAGTGAGATGGTACTTAGAACAAAGCCTGGCCCGTCGGAAGTGCCCAGTAACTTATCCTATAAATAATAATTGTTGTCATAATTGTTAGACTTGAAAGAAACTTAGCCTTCATCTAGTCCAACTCTAGTAGTCTTCCCCTGTTTCTCATTTTGCCTTAGAGAGTAATAGAGACTAAATCAGTTTCCTTTTCAGTTAGTCTTTCATATACTTGAGGTTGGACTGAATGTGGTCCCCTACCAAATTCTTATGTTGAAGCCCTGACTCCTTACGTGACTGTGTTTGGAGACAGAGCCTTCAGGGAGGTGATCAAGGTTGAATGAGGTCATAAGGGTGGGCCCTAATCCTGTAAGACTGGTGTTCTCAAAGAAGACAGGAGCACCGGAGATTTCTGTCTGTCTGCAGGGGCCCTATGAGGACAAAAGTGAGAAGGTGATTAACCGCAAGCCAGGAATAGAGGCTTCACTAGAAACCAGCCCTGATGGCACCCTGATCTTGGTCTTCCGGCCTCCAGAACTAGCAGGAAGTTCTGCAGCCTGGTTCTCAGGCCCCTAGTCTGGTGTCCTGTTACAGCAGCCTGAGTGGACTCACACACATCCTGTTTCTTTTCTTACGTTGTCATCCTTGTCTTCTTTTGGGTCTCCTCCTACGACGGTTTTCACGTCTTACCATGCTGGTCACTACTGTCTAGACACCCTCATGTATGAACATATCCTTTTAAAACGGGCAGCACCATGGTGAACGCAGGACTCCCATGGACTGGCCTCTACCCTTCTAATGGAATCTAAGATTGGGTAAGGTAGTCACCTGAGCAAGCCTTTAATACTCACGTCTACCCCATCCTGTGTTAGTTACTCAGTCGTGTCCAGCTCTTTGCAACCCCATGGACTATAGCCCGCCAGGCTCCTCTGTCCGTGGAATTCTCCAGGCAAGGCTACTGGAGTGGGTTGCCATGCCCTTCTCCAGGAGATCTTCCTAACCCAGGTCTCCTACATTGCAAGCAGACTCTTTACTGTCTGAGGCAGCAGGGAAGCCCCGTCCTGTATTTGGTCTATTACTTTAGTACAAATTCAGAATTTTATCTTGTTAATCCCACCTCTACCCCCCAACCCCACCCCTGAGATTATAGAAATCATTTTTTTTAGACCCCAGGTTGGATAGGACTTTAGAAGTCTGAACCAACTAGCCTGCCTCCTCGGTGGTGGCAGCTTTCATGCTGTTTTAGTCATTTGGGGCTGCAATAACGAATACCTACCGGGTGGCTTAAGCAATAAACATTTATTTCTCACCTTCCTGGAGGTTGGAAGTCCCAGATCAAGGTGCTTGTGTGGTCAATCCCAGTGAGGGCTCTTTAGCTGGTTCACGGGGGCTGTTTCTCTTGCTGTGTCTTCATGTGGCGGGAAGGGAGCTCCCCAGCTCTCTGGCCTCTTCTTATAAGGGCACTGATTCCATTCCTGAGGGCTCCACTTTCGTGGCCTAATTACCTCCTGAAGGCCCCACCTCCTGAAGCCATCCCCTTGGGAGCTTGGGGAGGACGCGGCTTACCGCGTTGCGCGCCTGGTGGCAGCTGCCTAATCTGTCCCTTGCTTCCAGCGGTTGCAAGCTTGGTGCTTTGCTGTGGAAGTCACTTACTCTGCCATTGGGTCCCTTCACGTATTTGGAGGAATTATGAATGTTGAGTCAGACTCTGACTGTGTGGCTTCTGTCTGTTGATTCCACATTTGTTCTCTTATCAGAAAATGTCTGCTCTGCTTGCACATGACAGTTTCTTATAGATTCTCCCCTTCTCTCCTGGTGTTTGCTCTAAATATGATAGCGGTATTTGACTTGGTATCATTGGGGAAAATCAGTGCACTTGGTTTTCACGTGCCTAAGTTAGGTAGATAAATGCATCTAATAAATACATAAATAAAGGAGGCGCCTCACTGACAGACAAATACCGTATTTCATTTGTTCTAATGAGTAGCTTCCGTTAGATCATTCTCTATGAAAGCAGACTGAGGAAATAGGCTGTTCACTATTTATTATTTGTGTCAGCATGATTCACACCTTTCTTCTCTTGTTTAGTGCGATAAGCATGAAATCTTTATTGCAGCTCTTCATAGTGCGTTCGTACTGGAAGATACCCTACACGTAATTTCTTCTCGACCCTTCTGTGGCCGACATTGTCTTTCTGTGCCTGGTCTCCTTCCCTTTTCGTGAGAATCAGAGGCAGGTGAGAAGCTGGCTGAAGCCCCAGGCTGGCAGACCCTCCCTGGCCATGGGGTTGCACGTGTCGCCTCTCCCTTCATGGGGTTCTCAGGAGAGGAGTGCCAGCCTCCAGCCTGTTTAGCCTGTTGGGCAGCGGGGCCGGGTGATGGGCCAGTATCGAGTCTGCAGTGCAAGCCCGGGTGAACGAGGTGACTGGTCACGGTGGTGAAGTAGGGCTCCGTAGAGCTCCAAGGGGAGGCTGCCCTGGGCTGGGACCTCGGCTAGACTTTGCTTTGCGTGCCCTGAGTTTGCAACCCTCCTGCAGGCAGTAAGCTACCCACAATCTTGTCGCTAAACAAACACTTTTCTGCCTAACCTGACCTGAGTCGGTTTCTTGCTTTTAACCAGGAACCTGGACAAGTGCATCCTTCCTTGACTGTTCTCAGGTCGTGGGAGAGGGTTCCGGTGCTCAGTCGTCCTCCCCAAGCACATCTGAGATTTGCGGGTACTTGTTAAGGGGCACCCTCCCTGGGTGGGTAATGCTATATATGTGGCAGTTAGGAGTTATTTCTTCACATCCTTAACTGATTAATTTTCAGAGGACTCTTCTAGGAAAGATTTAACTTTTGACCCTTTCAAAGCAGGTAATGTTAAAAAAAAAAGAGTTTAGACAAGGAGCTTGCCAAGATGTTGAAATCTAGGTCGTGGGAAATGTTTATGAAAGGATAAAATCATCTCTGACTGGCTGATAGAAAGGTTACAATCTAATTAGAAATGCTGAAGGTTTTACTGAGCCCCACAGAAGGTCTCTAATCCCAAAAGAAAATGAGAAGTATTGGCTTATCAGCGACTGGATATCCTGGGGGAAGAGGGTGGTTTTTCTTCTTACTTAGCGTGTATTTGTATTTCTCATTTCAGAAAGCTAGATAATTATGAATAATTAGGCATCATGCATATATATATATATATATATACATATATATGTATGTAGGTGTGTGTATATACATATATATACACGGTATTAGCAGTAATAAACTTAAAAATTCTTAAAGCTCTATATAATTTGGAGTGTTTAGAAATAGTTTTCCATGGGCCATTCCTATGGAGACTATGTGTCTGTGGTGCCTTTAGATCCATAATAATAATCCATCCTTTCCACTTGAATGTTTTTCCTTGTGATTACAATTTTCAAATTTTGGGGGATCCCTGGGTTTACTTCAAATTACTCCCATCTATTTTAAATCATGGGCTTCCCAGGTGGCCCTAGTGGTACAGAACACACCTGCCAAAGCAGGAGACATAAGAGATGTGGGTTTGATCCCTGGGTCAGGAAGATCCCCTGGAGGAAGGCATGGAAACCCACGCCAGTATTTTGCCTGGAGAATCTCATGGACAGAGGAGCCTGGTGGGCTACAGTCCATGAGGTCACAAGGGCTGAACACAACCGAAGTGACTTAGCACACACACACGTAGTTTAAATTATAGGTAAGTTAACAGGGATTCAGGTCTACACAGTCCATGGAATTCACCAGGCTAGAATCCTGAAGTGAGCCTTTCCCTTCTCCAGGGGATCTTCCCAACCCAGGGATCGAACCCAGGTCTCCCACATTGCAGGCGAATTCTTTACCAGCTGAGCCCCAAGGGAAGCCCATGGAGTATTATAGCCAAGACTACTAGAGAAGATTAGAGAACCCTTAAAACAATTTGGATTTTGAATTTTCCTTAAAGATGAATATTCAGAATATCAAATTCATTTAACTAATAGGGTTTTCACTATATTGCTAAAAATCTTAGCTGGAATTTTTCTTGCTTACTAGTCCATTTCTGTGAATATCACAGACTGAACAAATATAGTGTAATCTTTCTTTAGAAAAAGCCACGAATAAGATACCATTGTTATAAAATAAATTTTGAACAAGGCCTAAAACAAACATGGATAGTTTGTGTTTCATTACTGAGTCTGCCTGCACCAGGAATTGGTAATGTTTTCATCCCACAAATTTACATTGTGCTGTGGATTTCTATGCAGTTGAAGATAACACTGTAGTCATTTTTTTTTTTTAAACTGACTGCCTGTTGAATCTAAATTTAGCTGTTTAGTTTTCAGGATATAATTAAGATAGTGTACTTCATGGAACTTCACGGGCTTCCCTGGTGGCTCAGCTGGTAAAGCGGCTGCCCACAATGCAGAAGACCTGGGTTCAATCCCTGGACTGGGAAGATTTCCAAGGAAATGGCAATCCACTCCAGTACTCTTGCCTGGAAGATCCCATGGCCAGAGGACCCTGGAGGCCACAGTCCATGGGGTCACAAAGAGTCTGACATGACTGAGTGACTTCACTTTCACTTCATGGAACACTTGAACAAAAAATATTCATGGGAAAGGGATTTTTAAAAGATTATATAACTGTGATGTAACTTAAAAACTTAGATCTGTTAATAAACGGATCAAAATGGAACAGAAGCCATTCAGGAAGGCATTGCACATCCCAAGTTTATAAACTAAATAAATTTTGTATTGAAACTTAAAGATTTAAATGCATGTTATCCTTCCAGAGTAGGTACTTTGGGATACTGGGTACTTATTTTTCTGATGTGGTAGTAGCTCAACATGTTATTGATTTTTTTTCCTTTGGAATTGCATTTATATCTGCCATTACATTTTAAAGACTTATCCTCAGTGGTGACAGACCTTTAATTTTTTGTGGGTAGGTTTATTTCTGAGTCAGGCCATAACTTTTAAAGCTTGCTCTGTAAGCCATGTGATAGCAAGCTGGGAAAAGGTTTTCTTCAGTGAGATATGAGGTGTGTCTATTAAGAAACTTGCTATCTTATATGATGTGAAAACTGGTTTTAGAAGTTATTTTAAGATAGGATTTCTAATTGACTTACTCTGGGTTCCTTGTGTGGTTTCCCTAGGGTGACTGTTTTAATGAGTACAGTTCATTTAGACATAAGCAGTTTGGTTTTTGAAAATCAACTTCTGTACTTTACTGTCTTTTTGTGAAACCTTCCTCCAGGTCTGAGTGTCCTCACTGGTGAGAACTGGACTGGGTGTGGTTTCTCTAAGTTGGGATGGAGAATCTGATCTTAGCTGAGGAGTGTGGGAGTTGTGCTTGCTTTCCTGGCCCCTGAGAAAGGGACTGTATGTCTGCTACCTTCTCTAAGGGGTCTGGGTGCTAAGACAGTTGAGGACCTAGGTCTTCTTTCTTCTGTTTCAGAACCAGGGACGTGTGTTCCTGCCTCCTAGTTCTTTCATAAATCTAGATCTGTTTTAGCTAAGGAGCGCAGATGAATGTCTCCCAAGGTCACACTTGCTCTGTGAGTTCCTCAAAGGGGTTTTCAGTTTAGTTTGGGTGATTCAGACTTAGATTGTCCACTAGCTTCCTGCTGAACTTCTTGGATATGAGAAGCAGCTCCCCCAGAGCTTCAGGGAACATCTGAGTGGCCCCGAGACCTAATCCTGACTGCGTTCTCAGGTTCCTTTCGCGTGCCTTCATCTTTGGTTACTAACCTGGTGGTGTGACTGTTCAGCAGTTAGTGGGTGTTTTAGTTGGTGTAAAGGAACTAACTGCTACCAGCGTATGTGGTCATTTGCCTTTCCTTTATTTACTAACTTTCCACTTGAAATAGCACGTGGTCCTGGGAGTCAAAGGCCTTGGCAGCTGAACCTGGCATACGTTAGGCATTTTAAAAATTGTTAAATGAACCAAATAAGTGGCTTTTAATGTCTGGGTTTAATGCGGGTAAGTACACGTCACTGGTAGTCTTAACATACTTTTGTGAAGGGCTGAGGTGGAATTCTCCTCTGAAGGTCTGAGTCTCTGTGAAAAGAAAGCTAAGTAAAACCTTTCTGGAAAGATGTCTTCCCATCCACCTGGCATGTTTAGTCCAGGCAGGTAGATATGGAAGAGTTTTTTTTTGCAGTCTCTTAGCTCTGTTTTTCAGAGTTTCTCAAACATTCTTCCTGAACTGTCCCTATTAGCAAGATACCAGTG
>SJYG01000028.1:4276980-4291582 GCA_006410535.1 Litocranius walleri
GAGGAGTCCCCGGTGAGGAGCAGCTCTGGGGCCCAGGGAGGAGTCCCCGGTGAGGAGCAGCTCTGGGGCCCAGCGGCAGGCTGAGGGCCTGAGGAAGCGCGCCTCTTTAAAGACGACTTTGTGTGAGTCCAGGCAGGGGAGCGTGTGAACACCTCGTGAGAAGGGGACGGCGGTGGTCTGGAGAGCGAACAGGAGGCGGCTGCCTGACTGGGAGACCCCGTTCCCCTCTGAGGTAACCCGCGTTCCCCAGCCTCGCCGGGGAGCCCCGGCGGCGGTGCCCGGGCTGCGGGACGTTGTGCCGGCTGTAATCCTGGGAAGGGTTACACAGTATGCTTTTCTTTTTTTCTCATTTTAACCGGGAAGATGAAGATACTTGCTGCCTGCCCCCCGCGTCAGGTGGTGTGCGGCTTAGAGAGACCGTGCTAGTAAGGCACTGGCCCCTGAGAGCAGCGGGCGTGGAGACCGCCCGGTGTTCAGTCAGCAGGGGTCTGGCCCGTCTTTGGCCGCCGAGCTCCGCTGTTCCGGTCGCCTGCTCCGCGCAGCGCGGGGCCTCGGTGGGCCCGAGGGCCCTCTGTGGGCCGCCGATCACCATCGCCACCATCGCCACCATCGCCGCGTGGCGGACGCGCGGCCTCGGCTGCGCACGCGCTGCCCCGCTGGGAGCCTGGCTGCTGCGGGCGGCTGGGCGCTCTCCCTGTGCCTCCTGCAGCCTGGCCCAGCTTCAGGGCTGTTTGTGGGCACTGTTTCTGCAGTGACTGTGTGTGCTGAGTCGCTTCAGTCGTGTCCATCTGTGCACGCCCGTGGGCTGCAGCCCACCAGGCTCCCGTGTCTGTGGGATTCTCCAGGCAGGAGCTCTGGAGTGGGCTGCCATTTCCTCCTCCAGGGGGTCTCCCGGACTCAGGAACCGGACCGCGCTCCTTAGGCCTACCTGCTCTGGCGGCTGGGCTCTTCACCACTGGCCTCACCTGGGGAGCCCCCCAGTAGCTATATAGGTGGTCCCAGTTTTTTAAACTGTAGTTTATTCCTGTGCCCTCCCTAGGTAGTAAGTTGTCATTCAGACAGGGTGAGGGTCATTCTCACCAGGGGTATGCCTCTTGCTGTCGCTGCAGAGCGGGCGAGGACCCAGCCTTGCCAGTAGAGCTTGTGGACCCAGTTCTGTCAGTGGCCCGGTAGGGAGGGTGGTTCCTGAAGGGCATGGCCGCCTCCTCATAGGCAGATGTCACCTGATTTCAGTTGGAAAAGCTGCCCCTGGGCTTTGGCAGGATGTGGTAAGTAAATCCTGACTGTCATAACTGAGTTTAAAAGTCAGATGCCGGAGTGTTTTGAAAGACAGTATTTCTGAAGGACCAATGAATGAAGCTACTGTAACAGAAAACAGCAAAGTTTAAAATAATGTTGATACTCAGGATGGCAGAATTGGGGGAGGTGGAAATGAGATGGGAGAAATATAATGTTAGACATTTGAAAGTACACTGAAATATAATGCTTAATTGTCAGTGGACTCTAAGCAGTGTATTAAGCACATTTAAAAATAGCTTTTTAACATGAATGAACCTTTTTATGAGCTGAGCTTCAATGACGGATAAGTTGGTCATGCAAATCGCTTTTCAGTGGTCTGCTTTAAACATTTTAGGGCTAGGATTTAAAAGAAATATTTTGAAGCAAAAAGTCTGACCTACAAGCAACACTAATTATCATAATAGTTATGTTATGTAGTCCAATGAAGAAATAGACATCGTTTTGTAATGTTATGTTTTCTTTGCATTTCAAAATAAGCCAAAGGGTGGCCTGGATGTAAAATGGAGACCTCTGGCACTGAGGGAGTTGGGAGTATCATAGACACAGGAGTCTTTTGTGCCTCTCTGGAAAAAAACAGCCAGTTCTGAGCCAGTCGACACTTGGGCAGCTTTGGAGATCAAGGGACTCGTTGCTTAGAGAAGTTAAAGAGTAGCTTGTTGCTCATGAGGTAGCTTTAAGGAGAAGCCTGTGCTATGACTTAGATCTGAGGCAACCCAACCCTTGAAGTAAGAAAGTAAGCACTTCAGGTTTTAAGGAGTAGAACACTGTTTTGTTCAGTGTAAAGGAGTTATTAATTAGAATTAGAAAATAATGTTTCTTACAAGTAAGTCAGAAAGAGAAAAATAAATATATTAATGCATAGAAAGGTCTGTCTAGTCAAGGCTATGGTTTTTCCTGTGGTCATGCATGGATGTGAGAGTTGGACTGTGAAGAAAGCTGAGCACTGAAGAACTGATGCTTTTGAACTGTGGTGCTGGAGAGGACTCCTGAGAGTGATCCAACCAGTCCATCCTAAAGGAGATCAGTCCTGAATATTCTTTGGAAGGACTGATGGTAAGCTGAAGCTCCAATACTTTGGCCACCCGATGCGAAGGACTGACTCACTGGAAAAAACCCTGATGCTGGGAAAGATTGAAGGCAGGAAGAGAAGGGGATGCCAGAGGATGAGATGGTTGGATGGCATCAACAACTTGATGGACATGAGTTTGAGCAAGCTCCGGGAGTTGGTGATGGACAGAGAAGCCTGGCGTGCTGCAGTCTGTGGGGTGGCAAAGAGTTGGACATGGCTCTTTATGTATATAAAAGTCACGATATATAAAGAGGACACAGTTATATATATATATAGAATCTAGAAAAATAGTACTGATGAACCTGTATACAAGGCAGCACTGGAGATGGCTCAGCAGGTGAAGAATCTGCCTGCATGCAGGAGACTCAGGTGATGGGGCCCTGATCCCAGGGTTGGGAAGATCCCCTGGAGGAGGGCATGGCAACCCACTCCAGTATTCTGGCCTGGAAAATTCTATGGACAAAGGAGCCTAGTAGGCTATAGTCCAAAGAGTTACAAAAGTGTTGGACATGACTGAATGAGTGTGCGTGCACGTGTGCACACACACACACATACACACATGTGCAGGAGATGCAGACGTAGAGGACAGACTTGCAGACACAGTGGGGGAAGGGGAGGGTGGGATGAATGGAGAGAGGGGATGGAAACATGTGAATTACCGTATGTAAAATAGAGATCCAGTGGAATTTGCTGTATAACACAGGGAGCTCAAATCTGGCGCTCGGTGACAGTCCAGAGGGGTGTGATGAGGCAGGAGGGAGTTTCAAGAAGGAGAGGACGTATGTATACCTACGGCTGATGCGTGCTGATGTATGGCGGGAACCAGCACGTTAAAGCCCTTCTCCTCCAATTGAAAATTTTTTTATGATGAAAAAAAGTGCTTCTTAAACTCATTTTGAGTTATTTTGCCTGTAAATACAGGCACATAAGGTAGAGCTGTGCACATATGTACCATCTTCTCAATGAGGTATTTTTTCTTTTCTTTTTTTTTGGTAGCAAGTACCGAAATGTGTAAGTTCCATATTTTTTGTAACTTTCTTTCCTCTGAAGAAGGAAAGAAAACCTACTTACTGGGGCTAATTTGCCCGAAGCAGGTCTCAGCATCCACCCAGAGACAGCAGGCAGATGGTCCGGGTATGGAATACCTGGGAGACCTGGCTGAGCAGCCCCTCTGATGGGGCATCTTGACACCTCCTGCTCTGTCCAGTGGCACGTGCTCTTCATATTGCAGTGATGCGGCCTGAAGACGGCTGCTATCCCATTTAATTTGGAGTGCTGTTAATAAATTACTTATGCCTCGAATATTGCTACTGCCTGTTCGTTTCACTTGTCCCCTATTTCTTATAAATTCTTGGGCAAGATAAATGTAAGGAACTAGTCACTAATTCTGATTTTTAAATGTTTTGATGGCCTTTAATTACCTTTCTGAGTAATTTTGAAGAAAAAAAAAGATAATTGAGTTCGTCTTGTTGATGCTTTGCTCTTTGTTTGCTGCTGGTCAGGTATGTGTAAAATAAGACGAAAACACAACTAAGGTTCATAAACTAGGGACCCGTGAGAATGTGTTACGTTCCTAAGAAAAGCTTTGAGGGAAATTTTTTGTTTCAAATGCAGAATTTTGGGGATCAGATTCTCTGTGGTCTGTAATGTATGGGAAAACATACAGTGTCTCAGCATAGCTCTTTCAAAGAGCATGCAGATCCTGGCTCCACTGGTTGCCTGCAGTGGCCTTTAACCCTTTTACGTCTTCTTATCTTTGAGACAGGAGTGACAATAGAACTCAAAGGTTTGTGAGGGTTAAGGATAAGACATTTAAAGTTATTAAACAGCCTGGCTCATAGCTTGCAGTCATAAATAAATTTTTTTATTAAAAAAATTTTTTTAACCAATAAAAGCTGTCTAGGCTATTAAGTTCTTCAGCATTTAGAGGTGTTTGAACTTTAGGATGTTGTGGAATGGTTCAAGTACCAACTTGATAGTCAGTCTGGAATAACTATATCACTCAGTTTAAAAAAAAAAAGACATCTTTTCGGGGATCCATTGAACAATATGACTTGCCACTTTTTCCCATGAAAACACTATTCCTCACCCCCATCCCCCCCATCCCTTTCATTATATGTCTCGTATTGTCATAGATTCCCAGTTTGAAAGCAAAGCCAAGGTTTCTAGGTTTTTTTAATCCTGGAGGGTTTTTAAAAGGGAATTCCGGATAGGTGTGGTGGTGTTTTAAGAATCGCAAGTGACTTATCTTCATTTTGAAGCTGATATAAAATGTCTGTGAAATGAAACTCAGTGTTGTCAATTTTACATGGTTCCTCAGGGAAACAGGCCATGCCAGGGCCCTGAAGGCGTGAGCTCAGGGCAGTGGAGGGGCCGTACCCCATTGACTAGGACTTAGAAACAGTTTTGTGAGGCAGATAGCTGATTTATCACGCTGTGTGACTCAGGACAAATAAAATACCTTTCTGGCAGTTTTAAAGACCTCTCCAAAGGACGGTTTATATCTAGAGATACTGTCTGTATATATATGATTGTTAGGACTCTTCTGTTTTGTGTTTTTGTCTTTAGATAATTTAAATTGTAACCTTCTCTGTCTTAGGTTGCTGTTCCATTGCAGTGACCAGCATGTAAAGGAGCTGATTAAAAAGGATAGTTTTGTTTCTGTCACTGCTTCATTAATAATGCTTACCCTTAGAGAGTTCTTCATATTTAGCTGAAGTTCCTTTGTTGCTGAATTTTTCCATTTTTGAGTGGAGCTGTAAAATGTCTGTTAATATGTACTGTATTCTCTCTAACTTTTAGTCTTTAGGAGTACGATTACCGCTCAGAATTTTTTTACATTTCCTAAGTCCTTTTACTCCCTCCAGAAGTCTTATTTTCAGCTTCTTAAATCATCTTCATTATTCCAATTAGGCTTGGAACTCTAATATGGATCTAACTGGATGTATTAGTTACATGCGTAGAGTGTAACAGTGGCTTAGCACCCTGCATCTGTAACAGCCCTGTTATGTTAGCAGCGTCACGGAAGGAGCATTTTATTGTCAGCTAGTGATCAACGGTGATCCGTAGTGTATATGCGCATTTCTTGATCAGTGTTCATAATCTGTCTTTACTCAGGTTAGTTGTTCTGCATTGGACAGCTTTCCATTGTTTTATGATTTCTCTTATTTTATGATTACTCTGATATCTGAAGAACCTTTTGCAAATCACATCTGTACAGCTGCAGTTTCCCTCCAGGGTCATGACCGAAGACTTCTTTGCCAGTGCAGAGGTCGCTGTGTTTCTCAATCATTGTGGCTGTACCTACTCCGTGCCCGCGTGCCAGCGCATTCTTTATTAACTGGGAGATCTCATGAGCTTCGGCAGGCAGGGATTTCCTGCTCGAGAGCCTTGTGGGAGCATTGAAAACTGCTGGGTATTCTGAAGCATTGCTGTGAGGATGAGAGGATGTTCCCCACAGTGGTTGAGATCCATATTGAGTTCAGCCTACTTCCCCAATTCCATCTCTCCTTTACAGCCCACTGCCCCCACCCCCATCTGTTCCCAGGCTGTCATGAAGGAGTGGAAAGAAATTCTGCAAGAGCTGCCTTCTGACCCAGTGCTCGTGATGGGTGGAGAGGGCAGAGATGGGTGGGCTGGCATGGGAGGAGCTCTCGGGGATTTGGACTCCGCTGAGGCTCTTCTTACCTTTGTGTTTCCCTAGGTTAGTGTCATTTCTCCCTTGTGTGCAGTCGGTCGCCCTCCTTTGCTGAGTCATTGTTTGCTCGGAGGATTAGGCGTGTTGAGGTGGTCGATGTGTGCTCCCTATCGCTTCTTACTGGATGGCCCTCCTCTCTTGCTGCATCTGAAGCAGCTGGAGTTGGAGTCGCGGTCTGGGAGTGGGGACACAGTGGGGGAGACTTGGTTGTTGGTAACTCCTGTGCATTTTTATAAACAGGACCCCTTGGTTGCCACCAGAAACAGTGATAAAGCGGTGATCAGTAGCTCTAGAGGTATGTCCTCTGCCGAGTGGACCAGAGAAGGTAGGGGTGGGGGGTCGAGGAAGAGCAAAACCCTCATCCTTTTGTTTTTATTTGTTGATTGTCTCTTCCTTATTAAAAAATAGTCTAGAGAGGGATATATGTGAAGCCCTGATACTTGGCCAGAATCACCTCAGGTTCGTATACAGTGTTAACCAAAGTTGAGAAAATTCTAAAGTGGCAAAACAGAAGAAGCCAT
Organism: Litocranius walleri; assembly: GCA_006410535.1. Lineage (NCBI taxonomy): Eukaryota > Metazoa > Chordata > Mammalia > Artiodactyla > Bovidae > Litocranius > Litocranius walleri. Next base: position 4,283,567 of record SJYG01000028.1, read on the forward strand.
CTCCTAAGAAAGACTTGGTAGGTAACTGACATCAGGACTTTTCTTTCTTGATTTTCCTCTGGTGATTAGATCTCTTTTGCTCAGAATCTTCTAATATATCCCCCCCACTTAAAGCCGACTATCAAATAATTGAATACAAAAGTCCAGACTGCTTAGCTTGACATTTGAAACTTTTGAGTGCTAACCTTCCTCTCAGTGTCATCTGCTTCTTGCCTACTGAAGTGCAATCCGTGGGCCAGCAGCTCCAGCATCACATGGGAGCGTGTTAGAAATGCCGACTCTCAGCCCCTGCGTGGGCCACGGCATCAGCAGTGGACTGGCAGGGAGGCCTGCACGTGCGTGGAAGCCCTCTGCGGCGGGAGCGTCTCTGATCTGCCTCATTCTCCTTAATCTCCCTTTCCGTCCCGCAGTCGGCTCGCCAAACATGTTCCGCACCTCCCCAGTGGGCTGCCTTTCTTCAAATGCTAACGTTTTCCCAGAAAAGTCATTTTTCTCAACTGCCTCACTTTACTTCCATTCATCTGATTGTCTAAATATGCCAAGAACTGGTTTGGATTTCAGACATGACTGGACACACAGACCCTACACTGTTTGTACAGGCTCCCTGGAAGACAGCTCCTTTGACTCCCGATTCCACTTCTAGAAGATTTTCCTGAAATAATTATCAGAAAAGAATGTAAAGAAATTTGTATAAAGTTGATCACTACAATATTATGTATAATAGTAAGATATTGATAAATTAAGAAATTTTGTTATAGTCGTATGATATACTATTGCATATTCAAGATGGTAGGACATATTACTGAAATGAGAATATATCAACAATATCCTTGAATAACAATTATGTTAAAAAAAAACACTTAATTCCTATGCTCCCCGGACTTATAGTTGAACAAGTAAGAGAGGTGTAAGCCAAGAAGTACAGAAATAATGTAGAAATACAGTAATAATGATAATGTTAACAGCGGCAACTGACATCTCTTGGACACTTAAAATGTTCCAGACATTTCTAAGTGCTTCACCTGTTATCTTCCTTTATCTTTTCAAAAGGTAAACTACTGTTGATTCTACATGAGAAAATTATCTTACTGTCACATATTTTAATCTTTACCATTATGATGAGTAAAGTTTGGTAATGTTTTAAAAATTGGTATTTCACTGATTATTAGCAAGGTTTGTTCATCATCTTTTAATATATATTGATCATTTTAAAATTTGTATTTCTTAAAAAGGCTGTCTTTGTATTTTCTGTTTGTCTTTGACCATTCTAAAAAATCTACTTTCTGTCTTTTGAATATGTGTTTGCTGGATTATGGTGTTCCAATGAAAGGAAGTGTTAATACGATCACTCCTTATGTTTTTAATTAATTTTTTCTTATACTGAAAATGATTATTCTCAGCAAAATTAGGGATCTGTAATCAGTCACATCAGTAATCTTTGTTCATAAATTGATGTGAGCCATTAGCTTCAGGTAAATAATGTGTCGTTAAATAGAATATGTAGTTAATCCCTGACTTTTATATGTGAATTTCAAGTTTGTAATTATTTGGAACTCTGCTTTTATTTTTCCACAGAAACAAGTCAGTTCCTAGGTTTCCAGCAAGCCCAAACAAGCATTCTTAAAACTAAGTCTTCATAATAATAAAGCACTAAATATTATTCAAACTCAGCATAAAAATACTGTTTATCACATTAATTTTATATTCCAATTATAGCTGTAAAAATAGAACAAGCCTCTAATCTTCAGAAGCTCTGGTGATCAGACTGTGGGAAACATGGGTGAGTGGGTGGGGACTAGGGTGAATGTCTTTAAATTCTGTGCCTAAGAACGAGAACAAAGGTGATTTGCATTCACTCATTATTCTTTAGCTCACTCGCTGTCTGTTGAACATCCAGTGTTCGGGAGGGTGACTTGGCCTGTTGAGTGCAGCAGGAGAGTTTACCCACGGTGTATCCCTTGCATTACTTGGGTCCAAAAGCAATGGTATGACTTTATTGTTCTCAGCCACTGCTCAAGTTTAAAACCAACAGCTTTAACATCAGTTGTAAAATGCCCACGACAAGCCAGGAAGCCTCAGATTCCTTTCCCCAGGCATCCTGTGCCTGTGGTTTGTGCTGTAGGGGTGGTGGAGGCGGCCTCAGAGGGATGCGCTCCGTTCCTTGCTGCCAGCTGTCCTGCTGTTCCTTGGTCCTTTTGAAGGTTCACTTGTATACCCCACGGAGCTCCGGAACGGTAGCTCTCATACCTCCGCACACCTGAGCATGCGCTGGGGGCATTAGGTACAAAGTCAGCCTCCCCTGCGCCCCTTCAGGAGTGTGACCAGAGGCCTGAGGCGCTCCGCAGCCTGCAGCATGTCCACAAGCACCCCAGGGACTGTGTTGCAGGCGCCCCGGTCCTGCAGAAATGCTGCTCTAGAGAGTGTCCTGCTCCGTGCTCTCTCTCTCGAGCGTGAATCAGTCTAGACAGTTCTCACACCCCTGGCTCCTGTGAGCGAGCCCTCACTCTGATGGACTCTGGCCGGGTACCGCATACAGCTCCATGGCCCTGAAGAGGTAGGTGACCTAATGGGACCTAAAAGTCCTGAAGTCCTGGAGGAAATTGTTTACTTTGTCATGTTTACGTAAGTAGGTGTCTCCGAGAAGCTTAGTCATGTTCGCTTATGATGAACAGTTTATCTTTGTAAAAACTAACTTAAAAAAATATAAGACGAGCACATTTTGGTTAGTGTTACAGATAGTGTGGGTATCCTGACAGTGTTTAAGTTTAAAGAGTGGAGATCTTCTGAAATAAAAATCCAGGTCCCCTTGTCAGTTCGTGCCTTTTTCCTGTTGACTGTCTGTCAGACTTGCCTGAATCTGGGATGCTGAGCAGTCTGGAAAACTGGGCAAATTCCTAGTCAGGATACTGAAAAATGCCTCTACTGGTAATCAGCAGGGCTATTAGGAACCTACATAATGTGTTTCACTTTTCTGTATCATTTTAAAATGAAAAATTTCTTTAGGATGATTGAATAACTAGTATTATTTATCTGAAATTGGACTTGGAATTTTTGTTCAGTTTCTGGTTTTAGGACTATTCTGTGTTATCTTTGGTGTTCCTCTTTACCTTGGCCAGACAGATGCACGCTTTGTAGATCCTTTGACCTCAGCGGGTATGTGTTTCTTCACAGTGGGCATCTGCGACCAGCAGGCAGGAGATGCTTGGGTCATCTGGTCAGGGTTTATGTCCTGCAGACAGAGCCAGATGCTTCCCACGGGGATGACATGACTCTTCTAATTTTCTCTGTGATGTCAAACTCATGATCATTCAGTGTCTTTTAGGAGGGGCCCATACTTGGAGAAGGTTTACTTTGGTAAGATTTTGGTGGACCATATATTTTCTTGTAGAAATTAACACAATGAATATTAGTCTACAATAAAGACATTATTCCAATATTTCATGTGCTAGTTAAGCTGAAATTACAGGCCAGATTTCTGACTTTCAGAATGTTTGTATTTGCCCAGAGGCATTTTTTTCTCCATACATGCAGTAATTTTCTATATACATACAGACATAAATGTATTTATTGGGTAAATAACTTATGCTTGGTGTATAGCAACTGATGTATCTGATTGCTCACATACCTTTTTTGAGAAGAAAGTTATGGCTGGTTTTCTTACCTTAATCAAGAACAGTCTTTACCATGCTTATTGCAAGACCCAGTTCTAGGTATTACATTTTCCCCTAAAATACATAGCCACCATCCAGTGGTGACTTTCTACTTAAGGAAAATAAAGCTATAGGAAACCAGGTGAGAAAATACTTCCTTTTTCATGATTCCTACCCTGAATTCACAGTTAGTGTTAGTGTTAGTCGCTCAGTCGTGCCCAACTCTTTGCGATCCCATGGACTGTGGGATTTTCCAGGCAAGGATACTGGAGTGGGTTGCCATTTCCTTCTCCAGGGGATCTTCCCAACCCAGGAATCTAACCTGGGTCTCCTGCACTGCAGGCAGATTCTTTACCAACTGAGCTACAAGGGAAGCCCCTATTTTTCCATCTCGTCAAAGTGGCAAATGACACATTTTTTATAAATTAGAGTGAATTTCATTTCATTTCAGAAGTTAGTGGAAAATTCGAAATGACTGAAGATACCCCCATGTTTGTGAAGCTTAGTTTTGGTGACGAGGCTGATACTTAGTTTTCATTTATGCAATTTGTGGTTATTTCTGCCAAGGTTTCAGGGCTTTTTTGAGGTTGCTGAGTTTATAGAGACTCAGCAAAAATACTTATGCACACTCGCCATGAGCCTGTAGTCTCTGATGGCTTTGCTACCCGCTGTAATTGTTCTCAGTACCGAGCCTTCCTCCGCTGTGCGTTCTTGAGTCCGCAGAGGAGCATTTGTGAGTGCTGGCTGACTATTCAGAGTCTAGTTGATTTCCTCCCAGGGGTCCTGATTATGCTGGGCTGACTTTCTGTGGCTTTCCAGCTTTCCCTCTTCTTACCTAGCCTGAATCCTGACTTGCTGTCAGTGTGTGGAAGGTGAGACCTGTAGCAAGTAAGAACATGTGTTCTGAGGCTTAACATGTGTTTTTTCTTTGTAAAACCTGGAACTTTATGTTGTCTGTTTTATTTATTAGTTTTAAAGATTATCAGGAGCACACAGATCCAGAGCCCGAGGAAGGTAGGTGGTAGTCAGCAGGGCAAAGAGAAAGGCAGAAGGTAGACTTTGATCTCTGGGTCCACACACTTGCCATCAAGGGTCTCGCCCTCTGTCATTACTGATTACAAAGTGGTGGGAAAGGCAGAGGGTGTGCTGTGAACATGTAATGGTTGGTTGCTGGTTTTCTTTTAAATTCTTTCTTTGAAGTGCTCCAACACCTTAGTTACTTGGTGCCTTCGTGAAGAAGCAGTCAAGAAAACTTGATCCCTGTGTCTTATTTTAGTCTTATGGAGGCTGTGTTACAAATGAAGGTTTATCATCCCAGTTTCTTAGCCCCTGACTTTCTACATCACATTAAAAAAAAAGGCACTGTTCCCATTTGTAATAAGTCATAATATATTGTGAATAAGCCCGGGCAGGTTCAGTTCCTAGAAGGGGCAGGTAGTCTTTCCATTTGGTTAGAAGACGACTGTGAGATGGGGCCCAAGAGGAAGATGATCCAGGGAGGCGTCCCCTGTGTTGGCCAGCGCCGCGCTCACATAGCCTTCCCTCTGCCTTCTGTTTTAGTGGCAGGTGGGGTGGGGACTCTGCGGCTCTGTGCTGGAGCCTGCTCTCCCCTGGTTCTGCCCTTCCCAGGGGAGTGTGCTTTCAGGAAGACAGCTGAGTAGGTGGGTAGCAGGTGGTGGGGAAATGAGAATGGGCCTCCAGGGGCTTTTAAACGGGCTGTGGATTCAGCTCTTCCCTCTGCGCTCATACAGTTAAAGCAGGCTGACAGCAAGTCTGCCTGGCGATGAGGTGAGTCCTGCTCCCCACACCCCCTCAGTCTTTTTCTTAGCCTGGTGGTCTGTGCCTGCTTTGGCTTCTAGTTTGGATGCTCTTTCTAACCTTTCAGTTCAGTTCAGTTGCTCAGTCTTGTCCGACTCTGCGACCTCGTGGCCTGCAGCATGCCAGGTCCGCCTGTCCATCACCAACTCCCGGAGTTTACTCAAACTCATGTCCATTGAGTCAGTGATGCCATCCAACCATCTCATCCTCTGTCGTCCCCTTCTCCTCCCGCCTTCAATCTTTCCCAGCAACTTTTCAAATGAGTCAGCTCTTCGCATCAGTATTGGAGTATTGGAGTTTCAGCTTCAGCATCAGTCCTTCCAGTGAATATTCAGGACTAATGTCCTTTAGGAGGGACTGGTTGGATCTCCTTGCAGTCCAGCCTTTAGAAGATTCTGTTGTCTCAATTGTTTCCTGGCTGTTTCTGGCCTCTTTCTGCTCTTGAGAGTCTGCCAGTCCCACTTTTCTTTGGTTACCTTTCCTGGCTTTTGGAATATCTATCCGATTAGCTTATCAAGGGAGGAGGAGCTGGTTGTAGGGAATTGCAAATTACTTGGGCAGTTATTCCTCTCAAACACTGGTGTTTCTTCCACTTGCTTTTCGGTAGGCATATGTCAAATATATTTTTAAAGGGAAAAATGCTGCACGTGACGGGATTCGAATCTCTCGCTGTATAGCCTGGCAGGCTGAAGGAATGGATGATTTTGCTTGTTTGTCTTTCAGCTATACAACTTTCTTAATTATAGTGGAAGAGCAAAGTATGTTTGAGCAAGCTTCAGTTTAACAGAGGGCAGTATAGGTGGAACAACAATTACTCATTAAGTCTTTGATTATTTCATTAGTAACTCATTTGTAAGTGAAAGCATCAGAGATATACTTAATGGTAAACATGTCAGTGTGACTTCATGGTTTTTTAATTAGATACAGAAATAAACATGGGCTTCCCAGGTGGCTCAGTGGTAAAGAATCTTCTTGCCAGGGTGCAAGTTTGGTCCTTGAGTTGGGAAGGTCCCCTGGGGGAGGAAGTGGCTACCCACTCCAGTATTCTAGCCTGGACTGAGGAGCCTGGTGGGCTACAGTCCCTGGGGTCGAAAAGAGTCGAACATGACTGAGCGACTAAGCACAGCAAGTGTTTCTCTTGTGTCTGAAGTGGGTAATTATCATCAGCAACATCTTGAGACTTGGATGATATTAGGTGAAAATTGTTTGTAAATTTGAAAAACTGTGTAAAACATAAGGTTGAGGTTTTTTTTTTTGTCTTGTCCAAATAAATTTAAATGTAGGTAGGACATGTTTTGGTGACCACATCATTACAACTGGATCACAAGGCAAAGATTTGTATTATTCCTCTTAATAAAACATCTGTGAAGGTGGCTCAGAAATGTGAAGAAACGTTGTGTTTTCCGAAATAGAAGGGGCCTTAGAGATGCACTGGAATAACTTGGTTTATCAATAGGGGAGCTGAAGTCCAAGACTGAACGTTAATGTGATTGGGTGGCAGTCTCACTTGGGATTCAAGCCTGGATCAGTTGACAGTCCGTTTGCTTAATGTTATTTCATATCCTGTCCTGCTTAATGACATTTATGTTTCTAAATGATATTTATGTTTTTAATGACATTTATGTTTCTAAACATTTATGTTTCTAAATGGCTGTGATAAAGAATGTATATTATTCAGTCAGTAAAACAGAAGAAAAAGTAGTGCTGAATATTTCAGCTTTTTTGACCTGCAGAAGTTGTTGTAGAAGTAGGTGGGTGAAGATTTCTAACCCTTGACGTGGGAGCGGGATATGTCAGTGGGGCACCTAGCTCATGTAAGCTGAGCACGTTTTGTTTCAATGGGCAGCTCAGGGGAATGCTGGGTTCTGGGGTTCCCCACAATTGTCAGAGTATGTTGTGCTTAGTTAGCAGGGAGCCTTGGTTAGAGCATCCTTTTAACAGGTCTTTCTCTTGGGTGAGCGTCTGAATGGGCTTTGAACAGCACCTTAGCACAGGTGCGCCCTGTGGGCCAGTGTCAGCATTCTCTGGGAGCTTTTTAGGGATGCAGTCTCAGGCCCCGTTGCAGACCTGCGTGATCTCTATTTAAACAAGATTCCCAGGCAGTTCATATATACAGTAAAGAATGGAAAACACTGGAACTGAGGTTAAGCATGTTGCATGAGAGGAACATCCCTTTGGAGAATAGCTCCCAGGCTTTTAGTGGAAAAGGTGAGTCAGAAACTCGCCTTCCTGGGATCCCGTAAAGCTGGCGCTTCCTCAGTGGCACCTCGTCCTATTCTGGAGCACCACAGTAATGCACTTCTGTTTTATTTTTTTTTTCTTTATCAACAGGGTAGGCGGTTTCCCTTTTCTCGACATCCTTACCGACATTTATTATTTGTATTCCTTTTGATAATGAAGGCCATTCTGACAGGTGTGAGGTGATATCTCATTGTGGTTTTGATGTGCATTTTTGCTGATGCAAAAATCAGCATTTTAAGGTTTGATTTAATTGAAAATATTTAAAATTTAATTTTAATTTTAGGATATGGTTGATTTTTTTTTTTTT
>SJYG01000028.1:4293142-4314308 GCA_006410535.1 Litocranius walleri
ACCGTTATGGCAGAAAGTGAAGAGGAGCTAAAAAGCCTCTTGATGAAAGTGAAAGAGGAGAGTGAAAAAGTTGGCTTAAAGCTCAACATTCAGAAAACGAAGATCATGGCATCTGGTTCCATCACTTCATGGGAAATAGATGGACAAACAGTGGAAACAGTGTCAGACTATTTTTTGAGGCTCCAAAATCACTGCAGATGGTAATTGCAGCCATGAAATTAAAAGACACTTACTCCTTGGAAGAAAAGTTATGACCAACCTAGATAGCATATTGAAAAAGCAGAGACATTACTTTGCCAACAAAGGTCTGTCTAGTCAAGGCTATGGTTTTTCCTGTGGTCATGTATGGATGTGAGAGTTGGACTGTGAAGAAAGCTGAGCGCCGAAGCATTGATGCTTTTGAACTGTGGTGTTGAAGAAGACTCTTGAGAGTCCCTTGGACTGCAAGGAGATCCAACCAGTCCATTCTGAAGGAGATCAGCCCTGGGATTTCATTGGAAGGAATGATGCTAAAGCTGAAACTCCAGTACTTTGGCCACCTCATTCGAAGAGTTGACTCATTGGAAAAGACTCTGATGCTGGGAGGGATTGGGGGCAGGAGGAAAAGGGGACGACAGAGGATGAGATGGCTGGATGGCATCACTGACTCGATGGACTTGAGTCTGAGTGAACTCCAGGAGTTGGTGATTGACAGGGAGGCCTGGCGTGCTGTGATTCATGGGGTCGCAAAGAGTCGGACACGACTGAGCGACTGAAAGGAACTGATGGTTGATTTATAACGTTGTGTGTTTCAGGTGTACAGCAAAGTGATTCAGTTATAGATATATACATTTTTCTTTTTTGGGGGTGGGCTGCAATGCACAACTTGTGGTATCTTAGTTCCCTGACCAGGAATTAAACCCAGGCCCTCGGCAGTGAAAGCATAGAATCCCAGCCACTGGCCCCCAGGGAAGTTCCCACATATCCATTCTTGTACAGATTCTTTTCCTAAGTAATGGAGTTAAAAAAATCGTATTCTCTGTTGTTTTCCTGAGGTTACCTAGGCCCAAATCCAAGCTATTGATAGTGTTTCTTCTCCAGTCTCCCCCATTCCAACACACCACCCAGCTGCCAGATTCCTAGGTGTCATTCTCTGGGCCACAGGTTCTAGATTCAGGATCTGAATCTGGGATCCACAGTTTACCAGCTGTGCCATCTTGGACACGTGACTCATCCACTCATGGCCTCCCTTTCTGTGCCCGTGAGGCTGGGATGGCAGAGTGCCCACCCAGCAGGACCAACCTGCGAGTTATGCTAGCCACCTCCTGTTCTGCGTGGGAGCAGCCTGGCCTGGGGCGAGTGGTTAGTCAGTGTTAGCCCTTAGGGCTATGCTTGGTTTCTTCCTTTCCCTTATTCCTTAAACACAATATATCAGAAAGTTTACATAGGTTCTTCCTACAAAATATGTTTCACATTTATCTACTTCTGTTTCCATTGCCATCATCTGGCTTGAAGCTTTCATAAATTCTAGTTTATACTTCCAACTGATGTCTCTGATTCCTCTTGACTTACTCCAATCTATTTCCCTTATTTGTTGTTCAGCTGTTCAATCGTGTCCGGCTCTTTGTGACCCCATGGACTGCGGCACGCCAGGCTTTCCTGTCCTTCACTATCTCCCAGAGTTTGTTCAAACTCATGTCCACTGAGTCGGTGATCTACTCCAACCATCTCATCCTCTGTCACCCCCTTCTCCTCCTGCCCTCAATATTTCCCAGCATCAGGGTCTTTTCCAATGAGTCGACTCTTCACATCAGGTGCCAAAGTATTGGCGCTTCAGCATCAGTCTTTCCAATGAATATTCAGAGTTGATTTCCTTTAGAGTTGTCTGGTTTGATCTCCCTGCAGTCCAAGGGACTCTCAAGAGTGTTCTCTAGCACCACAGTGCTAGATCAATTCTTTAGCATTCAGCCGTCTTTATGGTCCAACTCTCATATCCATACATGACTACTGGAAAAGCCATAGCTTTGACTATACGAACCTTTGTTGGCAAAGTGATGGAAAAATTTCCCTTATAACAACCACATACTTTTTAAAAAGTGTAAATGAATGATCTTTTGAAAATGTTAAAGAACCATCATAGGTTTAAAACCTTCCAGTGACTTCCTTTCAAGCCTTTGCTTGGCCTGCACATCCTGTGGTTTTGGCCCCGCCTCCTCTTCAGTGTTTCTCCCTCCCACGCTGTTCCCTGGTCCATCGCTCCGCTTACACGTGAACCCACTGTTCTGTGACGACATTGGTCTCCCTCAGTTGTTGGGGTAACCTGGTGCTGTTGTACTTCGCAGCCATTGTGTGTGCCCCTCCCTCTGCCTACATGTATGTTTCTGTCCTTTCCCAGCTCTCATCCTTCTCGTATCTCCAGGAATTCGTTCCTCAGTGAGCCTTTTCTAACCACCTCGCCTAAATTAGGCCACCAGTTTCCTCCTTTTATCAGCCTGAAGCTCCCTGAACACATCAAAAAGTTAATATTGCCTGTCCACTGGGGAAAAGGATAATTAACAGCCTGTGGTTATAAAACATGCAACTCCAAGAGGAGTGTGCACCTTTTCCAGAAAGAATAATTTTAGATGTTGTGAACATTAAGTGATTATAGAGCTATTTTAAGACACTGCTATCTTGAAACTGTCCGAGGTCCTTGATATTGGCAGGACAGCTGTCCACCGAACCTGTCTGCAGAGGGCGAAGGTGTGTGCTGAGTCGCTCAGTTGTGTCCGATCTGTTTGATCCAATGGGCTGTGGCTCACCAGGCTCCTTTGTCCATGGGATTCTCCGGGCAGGAATACTGGAGTGGGTTGCCATTTCCTCCTCCAGGAGATCTTCCCGCAGAGGGTGAGGAGATATTCAAAAGCTAGCCATGGGCCGCCTCATTGCTGTCAATCATTTCTGCTACAAAATATAACGCGGCCATCGTGGAACTCCCCGCTTTGAAGTAGCTGCCTGGTTTCTGACAGAACTCTTCATGCTCCTCTCTCCTGAAGTGAGTGGTCAGTTGCTGCTCGGACACGAGAAGGAAGATGTCTCAGAATTAGAAGACAGAGGTCAAGTGTGATAATATGCGATTCCTGGTTAATTTTTGAGTTCAGAGTGAAGAGGCAGAAAGATGACTCCCTGGTTGGCCTCAGTCTCATTTCTTTGTGTGTTGAAATTGCTACCTTATTACTTATTTTTTATTAACTCTAGACCAGAGAAAGGAGGCTCTCTGGAGTTTTGGCAGCTGCTTAAAGCAGCCAGGAAAAGAGTGATGGAAATTGAGAATCATGATGTGAACCACTTTCAGTCACCTTGTAATTTTTCTTTCAAAGGAGGGACATTTAGGATTCCAGAGAACATGGGGACAGATGCTTAAATTTAGGATAACAAGTGTAAGTGGGATGGTTGGTACTCCTGTTTGCCTAAATTTAGGCAAAAAAGACCCAAATGTGGTTGCTTTTGGAGAAAGATTACTTTTTGTTTACATACTTTAGCAGAACCCATTCACAGAAATATTTCTGCTATGGGCTGTGGGTGATGATAATCGTTTGGAAAATGATGTGCCTAAAAATAAAATATAGTTTTCTCATCGCAAAAAAGTTAAGGACAACATATACTTACTTTAAAAAATTCTACCATAATTGTGCCCTCCCAATCAAGCCCAGACTTTGCAAGTTTCTTTTCTTCCCCTATAGATGTTTATAGCCTGTGGTTATAAAACATGCAACTCCAAGAGGAGTGTGCACCTTTTCCAGAAAGAATAATTTTAGATGTTGTGAACATTAAGTGATTATAGAGCTATTTTAAGACACTGCTATCTTGAAACTGTCCGAGGTCCTTGATATTGGCAGGACAGCTGTCCACCGAACCTGTCTGCAGAGGGCGAAGGTGTGTGCTGAGTCGCTCAGTTGTGTCCGATCTGTTTGATCCAATGGGCTGTGGCTCACCAGGCTCCTTTGTCCATGGGATTCTCCGGGCAGGAATACTGGAGTGGGTTGCCATTTCCTCCTCCAGGAGATCTTCCCGCAGAGGGTGAGGAGATATTCAAAAGCTAGCCATGGGCCGCCTCATTGCTGTCAATCATTTCTGCTACAAAATATAACGCGGCCATCGTGGAACTCCCCGCTTTGAAGTAGCTGCCTGGTTTCTGACAGAACTCTTCATGCTCCTCTCTCCTGAAGTGAGTGGTCAGTTGCTGCTCGGACACGAGAAGGAAGATGTCTCAGAATTAGAAGACAGAGGTCAAGTGTGATAATATGCGATTCCTGGTTAATTTTTGAGTTCAGAGTGAAGAGGCAGAAAGATGACTCCCTGGTTGGCCTCAGTCTCATTTCTTTGTGTGTTGAAATTGCTACCTTATTACTTATTTTTTATTAACTCTAGACCAGAGAAAGGAGGCTCTCTGGAGTTTTGGCAGCTGCTTAAAGCAGCCAGGAAAAGAGTGATGGAAATTGAGAATCATGATGTGAACCACTTTCAGTCACCTTGTAATTTTTCTTTCAAAGGAGGGACATTTAGGATTCCAGAGAACATGGGGACAGATGCTTAAATTTAGGATAACAAGTGTAAGTGGGATGGTTGGTACTCCTGTTTGCCTAAATTTAGGCAAAAAAGACCCAAATGTGGTTGCTTTTGGAGAAAGATTACTTTTTGTTTACATACTTTAGCAGAACCCATTCACAGAAATATTTCTGCTATGGGCTGTGGGTGATGATAATCGTTTGGAAAATGATGTGCCTAAAAATAAAATATAGTTTTCTCATCGCAAAAAAGTTAAGGACAACATATACTTACTTTAAAAAATTCTACCATAATTGTGCCCTCCCAATCAAGCCCAGACTTTGCAAGTTTCTTTTCTTCCCCTATAGATGTTTATGTTTCTCTTTTTATATGGTTGTAACCTTGCTTGTATTCTAATTTATGTCCTGTTATGTTTTTTCATGTTTCATTTTTAATGGCCATATAGTATTCTATCCAGTGGATCTGTCATAACCATTCTCTTGTTGGTTGATTTGCTTTGTGATGTATTTTGTATGATGTATTTTTAATGATGTCTTTGTTTTGCTCTGATTTTGCAGGCAGAGACATTTGTTTGGGTTAACAATGCATCAGCACATTCCCAGAGTGTTGCCAAGGCCAAATATGAATTTTTATTTGGCAGATCTGAAGAGAAAACTCCAGATACTAGTAAGTGTTTCCATGCCTTCCTCTTTCAGGTAACAGATAGGAAGAGATATTAAAATTTCAAATCTCAGAAGCTGAGAATTCTTCAAACCAAGAAGTGACTTGAAATTATCTACCACAGGCTACTAGGATCATGTCCTGTGTTTGTGAATTCTATGCTTCGAAAGATGTAGAATTATTAGATGAATAATGAAAGCAAACAGGTTTCACAGAAGTGGGAAGGCAGTTGTGCAGATGGAGAGGTACTTACTCAGTCGTCGATGGAGAGGTATTAGTCCTGGGAGCAAGGCAAGGAAGAGGTACTGCGTGCAGTTAAGACCCCGGACTCTTGAGCTCGACTTCTTCAGTGTGAACCTAGCCTATAACTTATGAGATGCATGGCCCTGAGTGAGTTGTCTAAGCTCTTTTTGCCTCAGTTTTCTCAACTGTCAAATGGGATTATAGTGATACATATCTCAGAATCCTTCTGAGTATTAAGTAGATTGATGTAAGTAAAGGTCTCAGAACCGTGCTTGACATGTAATAAATGCTTTATGAGTATTTGCTGCCATTATTATTTACTGTGATCATCATCATATTCCTGACCTTTGAAGCTGATGTTTAGAGAAAGTATAGTCCTTACTCTCCTCAGTTCCATCATTGTCTGATACTGATTTCTGTTTTGGGTAGACAGGGAACCTGACCTAATGTAGCTATGGTTCAGTTGAAGAAGTCAAATGATAGCTGTTCCTTTTGACTCATATGTTAGATAAGATTATATAATGGGCTCCATAATATCTGGGGATAGCAAGAATGCAGTGTATATTAATAATTCCTTTTACCTTAATAATGAATATTTCTTAGATATTTCAGTAGTTGGAAGTCTTAAACAGCTAAATTATTAAAATATTCTGCTTTTATTATATAGCATAAATACTGTTCTAAGGTTGAGGTTTGGGATACTTAATCATTTATTCATTATTTCTCAGATGGGAAATACTGACTGTGATCACCCCAAGACTGTTTAAAACTCCTTTTTGGCATAGCCTTAACTTTGTGATTTTGTGCTGACTAAACTTTTTTTCTTTTTAACTTTGATAAGACGTGATTTTTACTTCACTATATAGAGGTAATGTCAGAGCTCTACATAGTCCTTTGACTTACTGGTGGGTGAGTTTGGGTCTTCATTACTCATAGGTTTTGAGTAGTTTTCCCAGTTTACCACAGGTGAATCAAAATGACATTTTAAACCTTCTGTTCCTTCTTTGTCTTGGTAAGAATGGTTGGTGTTGTTAGCTTCTAGTGTGATGTTATTTTGCAGCAGTATTAGTGTGCATGCATTTATTAAACAAATCTATGTAATGAACACTTATGTGCTAGTCACCTGTGCTGGGCACTGTCAGGGTGCAGAGAAACAGAAGACAGTCCTTGCCTGCTGGGGGCTAATTCTTTGGTCAGAGCAAGGCAGTGATGAGCTGTGCTGGTGAAGGCTTCATGGAATAGGTGGAAGCTGCGTTGTTCTCCAAGAATGACTAGTATTCTGGTGAATTGAGGTTTGGGGGAGGGCATTTCAGACTGGGGGAATGATGTGAAGGCTGTGGTGACAGAAAGCAGAGGTTGTTTGCAGAACAGGGAGGAAACTGGCCAGGGTGGTTTGCAAAGCTTATCAGTGTGAGAGAGATTTAGAAAAATGACCATTTAGAGAGGGGCAGAATCGTGGAGAGTGAAGAATCTGCATTTCATTTTGGTATGCAGAGACAAAGTGCCGAGTACTGTTTTAGAGAGATAAATCCAGATACTTGATCTGGAAATTGGAAGGGGCAGCAGAAACTGTTGCTTATTGTAGCAGGGGTGTAAGAGGCAAGTTGATGTTGACTTTTGAAAAGTACTTTAAAAAATCTTCAGGAAGAAATGGCACATTTTTATCACTTCAAGAACACTCCTGAAGTTTCTTTATATTGACCATTCATCTATCATTGAAACGTGGCCC
Source organism: Litocranius walleri (assembly GCA_006410535.1). NCBI lineage: Eukaryota > Metazoa > Chordata > Mammalia > Artiodactyla > Bovidae > Litocranius > Litocranius walleri. Next base: position 4,300,302 of record SJYG01000028.1, read on the forward strand.
AAACTCAAAAGACCACAGGGGGACTCCCCGGTGGTCCAGTGGTTGAGCCTCTACCTCCCAATACGTGGGACGTGGATTCTGTCTCTGGTCTGGGAAGATCCCACATGCTGCAGAGTAGCTAAGCCGTGCGCCACAACTACTGAACTTATATGCTGCAACTGCTGAAGCCCACACCCCCTAGAGCCCAAGCTCTGCAACGCGAGAAGCCACTGCAGCAAGAAGGCTGTGCAGTACAGCTAGAGAGGAGCTCCTGCTTGCAGCAGTGACAACCCAGAGCACACACAAATAAATTTAAAAAATTACTAAAAAAAGACCATAGGGAAAGGTAATAGAAGACAGCAGTGATTTTGTTTGATTGATAGGCATACCTCTTCCCACTTGTTTTTGTTTTTCCAAGTGGATTGAATAGGTGGCTGCAACTGTCTAAGTGCTGCAGAAGCAGCCTGCTGGGGAAACGGAAACGCTGACAGTGCCTGCTGAGTGCATCCCCAGTATCCGTCAGGTGGTCGCCGGTAATGGTGCAGCCGGGTCAGGGGCGGTCTGTTGGTCCAGGACCCCAGTGAGGCCCGAGGGAAGTGTCCCTGCGCTAAGACAGGAGGCTTAGGCTTTGTCACTCAGCCAGGAGTTCACATGGGCTGAGGGTGGGAGGGTCCAGAGAAGACAGTTTAAGACGGTTTGCACAGTGTTGCTTATTGCAGGGGTTTTTCATCTGTGACAAGAGTTTAGGGTGCTGGATGGGGTATGAGAGAACGTGTGAATAGTGGGAGGAGTCCCTTGGCTGGGAACTAAGATCTGGATTCTGTGATCTGTTTATCAATATAGTGAAAGAAGAGAGTCGGTCTTGCTTCTCTGGTGTCTGTTCCCTGCTGCTTTCTGGGAGCTGTTGCAACTTCATGAGCTTTTCAAGGGCGAGTCCAGAGTTGATGATTGCTGAGAGGCTTTAGGCTACACGTGACATCCTTCACGCTGTGGCTTAATGAGGGGTTGGGGGTGGGGGGTCACCTCTGAGGCTGCCTTGCTTCTGTCCCCATCAGCTGTTGGCGTATTTGTGGAGCTGCGCTGAGCTGCAAGGAGAGAAAAAAGAGGAGGCACGAGCCCCCCGCGCCTCCCAGGCCCCTCGTGGCGCCCGCCCTCTCTTCCTGGATGCAGGGGCTTCTCTCAGCCAGTCACACGGGGTCCACCCTGACAGGAGGGGCTTCATTTTTGGAAAGTACTTTCTTTGAAGTGTTCCTGAAGCGGTATCAGATGGCTGAGGTCGGACAGTCTTTTGGGGGAAAACCAGAGGGAGGAAATGCTTGAGAAGGGCTTTGAAGAAAAGTGAGACTGTTCTTGGCCTGGGAGGAGGACAGGTGACTCGTGGAAGCGTATGAGGAAGCAAGGGGCCTGTGAGATGCTGAGAGCTGAAGCGTCCAGCAGTTAGGAGGTGACCGAATGCAGTAAAATAGAGACACAGATGTGTGTGCGTTTAGATAGCTCCGTCTGCAGGTATCGGATATGGGTGTGTGTGTATGCATAAAGTTGTTTAGGTCAACAGCACAATCTGAAATGATCATAGTGACTGTTGAAATCACTCAGGGTAGATGGCTGCTGACCTCTACATGTGGGGTTTGCCTGCCCTGTGTCCCTCCCCGCCTGGCACCCACTTTGGACTTTTGTCACTGTGACAGGACAGTAACTGGATCTCTCAAGTTAAAATTCAGTATGTATTTACCGCTAAGTGAGGATGTTTTTATGGGCGGTGGTGGGGGGAGGTAGGTATTTAATTCAAGGACTGGCATGCCTTGAGCAACAAGGTATGGTTTAAAAAATGTGAGGGCTTCCCAGGTAGCTCAAACGATAAACAATCTGCCTGCAATGCAGAAGACCTGGGTTCAAGCCCTCTGTCAGGAAGATCCCCTGGAGAAGGGAATGGCAACCCACTCCAGTATCCTTGCCTGGAAAATCCATGGATAGAGGAGCCTGGCGGGCTACAATCCATGGGGTTGCACAGAGTTGGACGTGACTGAAGTGACTAACACACACACACACACACACACACACATGAGTGTGATGAAATTAGGGACTCAGCTGCCACTGTTCACCCGCTTCTTTGGACTCCAGCATTAGGCGTGAGTGAGGCTGGGGGCTGCTCAGGACAGCAGCAGGCCTGGCCTGCTGGAGCTGGACCTGGCGCCCCTTTGCTCCTTCTCGGGCTGTCCTGCACCCAAGGGTGTGACAGGTTCTTTGGCACAAGTGATCCTGAAAGTCGCTCTGTCGTGTTCGACTCTTTGTGACCCCACGGACTATATAGTCCATGGAATTCTCTAGGCCAGAATACTGGAGTGGGTTAGCCTTTCCCTTCTCTAGGGGGTCTTCCCAACCCAGGGATCGAACTCAGGTCTCGAACCCGGGTCTTCCACATTGCTGGTGGATTCTTTACCAGACGAGTCACCAGGGAAGCCCAAGAACACTGGAGTGGATAGCTCATCCCTTCTCCAGGGAATCTTCCCAACCCAGGAATCAAACCTAGGTCTCCTACATTGCAGGCAGATTCTTTACCAGCTGAGCCACAGGGGAAGCTCTTGAAAGGTGGACCATACTTTGATATCATTTCAACCTAATTATTTGGATACCTTATGGCAGATTTCTAGGTTTTTCTTCAATTAGTTTATATATATATATATATGCTGCTGCTAAGTCACTCAGTCGTGTCCGACTCTGTGCAACCCCATGGACTGCAGCCTACCAGGCTCCTCCGTCAATGGGATTTTCCAGGCAAGAGTACTGGAGTGGGTTGCCATTGCCTTCTCCATATATATATATATATATATATATATATATATATTTTTTTTTTTTTTCCCCCTGAAAGCTTGGAAAGAAGTTCAAGTATAAAGCTGTATGTCTGAGTTCTGTTACTAGTTGAACAACACCTCCCTCTGATGGATAGAGTGTGTAACACATTTTAGTAGCAGTTCTCAAATTGCCAAGTGCTGTTTGTTTTTCCTGCTACAGATTTCTTTCAGACTTGTTCTGGAGGTCAGTTAGTATGCTTTTGTTCTTTCTGCTTAATATAATCTGAAAGTTTATAAAAATTCCAATGGTGTACAAATATACCTTAAATCTGTGGTATTTTAATCTCATTATGATGTTACAAAATTAAAGATTTGGAATTTTCATGGTAAAAACATTCATGTTTTTGAAATAGAAATATTAACCAGCTATATTCTCAGATGGACATGCTCTGATAATAATAATGCTTGAATATAAGATGCATTAAATAATATATGAAAGCTAGTCTGGTCTTTTTTTCCTCATATATAAATTTTGTAAAAAGTTTTGAAGAACTGAGTACTATTGTCACAATTGAAAGACTAATATGGAAGATATGTGAAATTAAAAGACGCTTACTCCTTGGAAGAAAAGTTATGGCCAACCTAGATAGTATATTGAAAAGCAGAGACATTACTTTGCCAACAAAGGTCCGTCTAGTCAAGGCTATGGTTTTTTCCTGTGGTCATGTATGGATGTGAGAGTTGGACTGTGAAGAAAGCTGAGCACCAAAGAATTGATGCTTTTGAACTGTGGTGTTGGAGAAGACTCTTGAGAGTCCCTTGGACTGCAGGGAGATCTAACCAGTCTATTCTAAAGGAGATCAGCCCTGGGATTTCTTTGGAAGGACTGATGCTAAAGCTGAAACTCCAGTACTTTGGCCACCTCATGCGAAGAGTTGATTCATTGGAAAAGACTCTGATGCTGGGAGGGATTGGGGGCAGGAGGAAAAGGGGATGACAGAGGATGAGATGGCTGGATGGCATCACGGACTCAATGGACATGAGTCTGAGTGAACTCCGGGAGTTGGTGGTGGACAGGGAGGCCTGGCGTGCTGCGATTCATGGGGTCGCAAAGAGTCGGACACGACTGAGCAACTGAACTGAACTGAACTGAATATGGAAGATCATAAATAGGCTGTTTCTGATAACTTTTTAGTTGCTGCCTTGTTTTGTCCTGTGTTAAATTTTGACTGACAAAGTGAATGGCATATTTCCCTTAATTTTTTGGTTCAATCTTGAGTTGGGTGTTTTGTATATGTGTGTTGTGTGTGTGCTCAGTCACTCACTCCTGTCTGACTCTTTGTGACCTCATGGACTGTAGCCACGCTCCTCTGTCCATGAGATTTCCCAGACAAGAATACTGGATGGGTTGCCATTTCCTTCTCCAGGGGGTCTTACCCAGGGATTGAACCTGCATCTCCTGCATTGGTAGGTAGATTCTTTACCACTGAGCCACCTGGGAACACACACCTATTATGTGAAAGATACTCTGCCAGGAAATTTTTGGTGGTTCTTTAACCCTCAGAAGAGTCCTCTGATGCTAGTTCTCCAACCCCTTTATTTCACAGATGAGGCTCAGTTCAGTTCCAGCTGAGTGCATCCCCAGTATCCGTCAGGTGGTCGCCGGTAATGGTGCAGCCGGGTCAGGGGCGGTCTGTTGGTCCAGGACCCCAGTGAGGCCCGAGGGAAGTGTCCCTGCGCTAAGACAGGAGGCTTAGGCTTTGTCACTCAGCCAGGAGTTCACATGGGCTGAGGGTGGGAGGGTCCAGAGAAGACAGTTTAAGACGGTTTGCACAGTGTTGCTTATTGCAGGGGTTTTTCATCTGTGACAAGAGTTTAGGGTGCTGGATGGGGTATGAGAGAACGTGTGAATAGTGGGAGGAGTCCCTTGGCTGGGAACTAAGATCTGGATTCTGTGATCTGTTTATCAATATAGTGAAAGAAGAGAGTCGGTCTTGCTTCTCTGGTGTCTGTTCCCTGCTGCTTTCTGGGAGCTGTTGCAACTTCATGAGCTTTTCAAGGGCGAGTCCAGAGTTGATGATTGCTGAGAGGCTTTAGGCTACACGTGACATCCTTCACGCTGTGGCTTAATGAGGGGTTGGGGGTGGGGGGTCACCTCTGAGGCTGCCTTGCTTCTGTCCCCATCAGCTGTTGGCGTATTTGTGGAGCTGCGCTGAGCTGCAAGGAGAGAAAAAAGAGGAGGCACGAGCCCCCCGCGCCTCCCAGGCCCCTCGTGGCGCCCGCCCTCTCTTCCTGGATGCAGGGGCTTCTCTCAGCCAGTCACACGGGGTCCACCCTGACAGGAGGGGCTTCATTTTTGGAAAGTACTTTCTTTGAAGTGTTCCTGAAGCGGTATCAGATGGCTGAGGTCGGACAGTCTTTTGGGGGAAAACCAGAGGGAGGAAATGCTTGAGAAGGGCTTTGAAGAAAAGTGAGACTGTTCTTGGCCTGGGAGGAGGACAGGTGACTCGTGGAAGCGTATGAGGAAGCAAGGGGCCTGTGAGATGCTGAGAGCTGAAGCGTCCAGCAGTTAGGAGGTGACCGAATGCAGTAAAATAGAGACACAGATGTGTGTGCGTTTAGATAGCTCCGTCTGCAGGTATCGGATATGGGTGTGTGTGTATGCATAAAGTTGTTTAGGTCAACAGCACAATCTGAAATGATCATAGTGACTGTTGAAATCACTCAGGGTAGATGGCTGCTGACCTCTACATGTGGGGTTTGCCTGCCCTGTGTCCCTCCCCGCCTGGCACCCACTTTGGACTTTTGTCACTGTGACAGGACAGTAACTGGATCTCTCAAGTTAAAATTCAGTATGTATTTACCGCTAAGTGAGGATGTTTTTATGGGCGGTGGTGGGGGGAGGTAGGTATTTAATTCAAGGACTGGCATGCCTTGAGCAACAAGGTATGGTTTAAAAAATGTGAGGGCTTCCCAGGTAGCTCAAACGATAAACAATCTGCCTGCAATGCAGAAGACCTGGGTTCAAGCCCTCTGTCAGGAAGATCCCCTGGAGAAGGGAATGGCAACCCACTCCAGTATCCTTGCCTGGAAAATCCATGGATAGAGGAGCCTGGCGGGCTACAATCCATGGGGTTGCACAGAGTTGGACGTGACTGAAGTGACTAACACACACACACACACACACACACACATGAGTGTGATGAAATTAGGGACTCAGCTGCCACTGTTCACCCGCTTCTTTGGACTCCAGCATTAGGCGTGAGTGAGGCTGGGGGCTGCTCAGGACAGCAGCAGGCCTGGCCTGCTGGAGCTGGACCTGGCGCCCCTTTGCTCCTTCTCGGGCTGTCCTGCACCCAAGGGTGTGACAGGTTCTTTGGCACAAGTGATCCTGAAAGTCGCTCTGTCGTGTTCGACTCTTTGTGACCCCACGGACTATATAGTCCATGGAATTCTCTAGGCCAGAATACTGGAGTGGGTTAGCCTTTCCCTTCTCTAGGGGGTCTTCCCAACCCAGGGATCGAACTCAGGTCTCGAACCCGGGTCTTCCACATTGCTGGTGGATTCTTTACCAGACGAGTCACCAGGGAAGCCCAAGAACACTGGAGTGGATAGCTCATCCCTTCTCCAGGGAATCTTCCCAACCCAGGAATCAAACCTAGGTCTCCTACATTGCAGGCAGATTCTTTACCAGCTGAGCCACAGGGGAAGCTCTTGAAAGGTGGACCATACTTTGATATCATTTCAACCTAATTATTTGGATACCTTATGGCAGATTTCTAGGTTTTTCTTCAATTAGTTTATATATATATATATATGCTGCTGCTAAGTCACTCAGTCGTGTCCGACTCTGTGCAACCCCATGGACTGCAGCCTACCAGGCTCCTCCGTCAATGGGATTTTCCAGGCAAGAGTACTGGAGTGGGTTGCCATTGCCTTCTCCATATATATATATATATATATATATATATATATATTTTTTTTTTTTTTCCCCCTGAAAGCTTGGAAAGAAGTTCAAGTATAAAGCTGTATGTCTGAGTTCTGTTACTAGTTGAACAACACCTCCCTCTGATGGATAGAGTGTGTAACACATTTTAGTAGCAGTTCTCAAATTGCCAAGTGCTGTTTGTTTTTCCTGCTACAGATTTCTTTCAGACTTGTTCTGGAGGTCAGTTAGTATGCTTTTGTTCTTTCTGCTTAATATAATCTGAAAGTTTATAAAAATTCCAATGGTGTACAAATATACCTTAAATCTGTGGTATTTTAATCTCATTATGATGTTACAAAATTAAAGATTTGGAATTTTCATGGTAAAAACATTCATGTTTTTGAAATAGAAATATTAACCAGCTATATTCTCAGATGGACATGCTCTGATAATAATAATGCTTGAATATAAGATGCATTAAATAATATATGAAAGCTAGTCTGGTCTTTTTTTCCTCATATATAAATTTTGTAAAAAGTTTTGAAGAACTGAGTACTATTGTCACAATTGAAAGACTAATATGGAAGATATGTGAAATTAAAAGACGCTTACTCCTTGGAAGAAAAGTTATGGCCAACCTAGATAGTATATTGAAAAGCAGAGACATTACTTTGCCAACAAAGGTCCGTCTAGTCAAGGCTATGGTTTTTTCCTGTGGTCATGTATGGATGTGAGAGTTGGACTGTGAAGAAAGCTGAGCACCAAAGAATTGATGCTTTTGAACTGTGGTGTTGGAGAAGACTCTTGAGAGTCCCTTGGACTGCAGGGAGATCTAACCAGTCTATTCTAAAGGAGATCAGCCCTGGGATTTCTTTGGAAGGACTGATGCTAAAGCTGAAACTCCAGTACTTTGGCCACCTCATGCGAAGAGTTGATTCATTGGAAAAGACTCTGATGCTGGGAGGGATTGGGGGCAGGAGGAAAAGGGGATGACAGAGGATGAGATGGCTGGATGGCATCACGGACTCAATGGACATGAGTCTGAGTGAACTCCGGGAGTTGGTGGTGGACAGGGAGGCCTGGCGTGCTGCGATTCATGGGGTCGCAAAGAGTCGGACACGACTGAGCAACTGAACTGAACTGAACTGAATATGGAAGATCATAAATAGGCTGTTTCTGATAACTTTTTAGTTGCTGCCTTGTTTTGTCCTGTGTTAAATTTTGACTGACAAAGTGAATGGCATATTTCCCTTAATTTTTTGGTTCAATCTTGAGTTGGGTGTTTTGTATATGTGTGTTGTGTGTGTGCTCAGTCACTCACTCCTGTCTGACTCTTTGTGACCTCATGGACTGTAGCCACGCTCCTCTGTCCATGAGATTTCCCAGACAAGAATACTGGATGGGTTGCCATTTCCTTCTCCAGGGGGTCTTACCCAGGGATTGAACCTGCATCTCCTGCATTGGTAGGTAGATTCTTTACCACTGAGCCACCTGGGAACACACACCTATTATGTGAAAGATACTCTGCCAGGAAATTTTTGGTGGTTCTTTAACCCTCAGAAGAGTCCTCTGATGCTAGTTCTCCAACCCCTTTATTTCACAGATGAGGCTCAGTTCAGTTCCGTTACTCAGTCGTGTCCGACTCTTTGCGACCCCATGAATCGCAGCACGCCAGGCCTCCCTGTCCATCACCATCTCCCGGAGTTCACTCAGACTCATGTTCATTGAGTCCGTGATGCCATCCAGCCATCTCATCCTCCGTTGTCTCCTTTTCCTCCTGCCCCCCATCCCTCCCAGCATCAGAGTCTTTTCCAGTGAGTCAACTCTTCGCATGAGGTGGCCAAAGTACTGGAGTTTCAGCTTTAGCATCAGTCCTTCCAAAGAAATCCCAGGGCTGATCTCCTTCAGAATGGACTGGTTGGATCTCCTTGCAGTCTAAGGGACTCTGGAGAATCTTCTCCAACACCACAGTTCAAAAGCATCAATTCTTCGGCGCTCAGCCTTCCTCACAGTCCAACTCTCACATCCATAGACGACCACAGGAAAAACCATAGCCTTGACTAGACGGACCTTTGTTGGCAAAGTAATGTGTCTGCTTTTGAATATACTATCTAGGTTGGCCATAACTTTTCTTCCAAGGACTAAGTGTCTTAATTTCATGGCTGCAGTCACCATCTGCAATGATTTTGGAGTCCCCCAAAATAAAGTCTGACACTGTTTCTACTGTTTCCCCATCTATTTCCCATTTAGTGATGGGACTTTAAATAATTTAACCTTAGGTAACACGTAAATCATGAAACTGGGATGTCCATTTGAGTATAACTTCAGAGTCCATGTCTTCCCACCTCATCATATAGCATCGCAAAGAATCAGAGTGTGATGATGCCCCTGTACCCCAACTGCTAGCCTACTGACTAAAGATGAAAGTGGATTGTGATTATGACTTTGTCATTAATCAGTAGTATGAATATTGAGTAACTGACTCTTCTGGCTTCACTGTTTAAAAAAGTCTTTAAGCCGTGGTCTTCGTGTTTCCCTGAGCACTGGGAAATGAGGTGATGGTCGTATGAACCGCTGCCCTACTCCAGTTAACCAAAGGCACCCTCTCTTTTAAAAAAATTGTTTATTTTTGGCTGCGCTGGGTCTTCATTGCTGTGTGAAGGCTTTCTCTGGTTGCAGTAAAGGAGGCTGCTCTCTGGTTGCGGCGCTTGGGCTTCTCACCGCGGTGGCTTCCCATTGCGGAGCATGGGCTCTGGAGTGCGGGGTTCCGTAATTGTGGCACGTCGGCTTAGTTGCCCCACAGCATACGGAATGTCCCCCAACCGGGGATAGAACCCATGTCCTCTGCACTGGCCGGTGGATTCTTCAATCACCGGACTGCAGGGAAATCTAGCACCCTCTCTTTTATGTTTTACATATTGGGCTTCTGTGGCGACATCATTCTGAAGGCACAGTTTTTCTGCTTTAAAAAATGAAGCTGTTGGTGGATACGATTTCCCGCTCATTCTTTCGGTAGGGACGTAGATCAGCTCCTTGTAGTTTTCCTCTGGCAGGGAAAGCAGGCATGGCCTGAAGCACCGGATTGCTTAGTACCTGCTCCTTTCGCTTGGCAGCATTAGGGCAATGAAGTTGGAGGAAAGCAGACTCTAGATGGGCAGGGTACTGAAGCATCTACATTTTTTAACCACTGTGATCAGAGCACCCAGCCTGCTTCCTTTCCTTGGAGTGCAATTTTCAACAACCCACTTCCCACATTTCAGCAGAGGGAAATTAAAATGCGAGGAAGATGACAGAAGTAAAAAATACATAAAACACTGAAACATAAATTAAAATTGCTATTTGCACTCAACATTGTAGAATCAGAGGTTTCTTGGCAAGATGCAGGGTGACAGTGAACAAGACCCGGCACCCTTTTCCATGGCTGCCTTGTCTGTGCCTCCCCAAACACGGCTTTCCTTATGCTTTTCTTATATTGCAGTGTACCGTCAGGCTTGGTTCACTGATAAGACATTGGTGTCCCTGAGGCCAGGGTCAGCTCTTAAACTTTTTTATTTCAGTGCACCAGAAACATTGCAAACTATTTAAAAAAATGTTTCTATTGGTTAAAAGGGGAGTAGGGACCAATACTTGGGCCACCTCATGTGACGAGCTGACTCATTTGAAAAGACCCTGATGCTGGAGGGATTGGGGGCAGGAGGAGAAGGGGACGACAGAAGATGAGATGGCTGAATGGCATCACTGACTGGATGGACATGAGTTTGGGTAAACTCCGGGGGTTGGTGATGGACAAGGAGGCCTGGCGTGCTGCGATTCATGGGGTCGCAAAGAGTCGGACACGACTGAGAGACTGAACTGAGCTGAGGGACCACTCAGCGCAAAGCCCAGCTGTACCAGGAAAAGCAATTTAGAGAGCGACCCCTTCCAGTGATGGATTGTTAAACATGTTAAGTAGGGCCCCTCAGCTGCCCCTGGAACAGCTGTATGGTGAACTCTGAGTTAGTCCTGTCAAAATGAATACAATTGAGACTGAGACCGTGTTTTCATTTTCTGGTTAAGGAGGAAAAAAAAAAAAAAGATTAGAGACTTTGTTGTGGTGGAAAGTTCCCCAGAATTCTTTGGGAGCTGAGATTTGTAAAGGCTTGGTTCTTTTATCTAGATATAGTAGGGGAGAAGAGGAGGGGCAGGAAATGAGTTTTTCTTGCTTAATACATTTGGTTAATTTCTGCAAATAGTTACTGAGTATTTGCTATGTACTCGACACTGCTGTTGCTGATTATGAAAAGCTAATGAACTTTACAGGCAAGATAACATTCATACTTGGAGCCATTAAATAGAAGATGATGTGTGACTGAGTGCCAGATAGTTGGTGTGAATCTCATGAGCCAGTGACTAACTCCACGCTAATGACCACTCATAGGCTCTTATCAGGGGCAAACTGTTGAAGGCAGGAGCAGCCTAGGTGGTCAGGGGTGTGTGGTCCTCCTACCGTGTACTAGAGTGCAGCAGGGCGTGACGGCGTGCGCACAGACAGGCTTCTCGGAGGGACTCTCGTTCGTTCTGTGCCTTGGTGAGGGAACGCGCAGAGGCTTCTGGGAGAGACGCTTGTTCATTCTGTGCCTTGGTGACGGCGCGCGCAGAGGCTTCTGGGAGGGACGCTCGTTCATTCTGTGCCTTGGTGACGGCGCGCGCAGAGGCTTCTGGGAGGGACGCTCGTTCATTCTGTGCCTTGGTGACGGCGCGCGCAGAGGCTTCTGGGAGGGACGCTCGTTCATTCTGTGCCTTGGTGACGGCGCGCGCAGAGGCTTCTGGGAGGGACGCTCGTTCATTCTGTGCCTTGGTGACGGCGCGCGCAGAGGCTTCTGGGAGGGACGCTCGTTCATTCTGTGCCTTGGTGACGGCGCGCGCAGAGGCTTCTGGGAGGGACGCTCGTTCATTCTGTGCCTTGGTGACGGCGCGCGCAGAGGCTTCTGGGAGGGACGCTCGTTCATTCTGTGCCTTGGTGACGGCGCGCGCAGAGGCTTCTGGGAGGGACGCTCGTTCATTCTGTGCCTTGGTGACGGCGCGCGCAGAGGCTTCTGGGAGGGACGCTCGTTCATTCTGTGCCTTGGTGACGGCGCGCGCAGAGGCTTCTGGGAGGGACGCTCGTTCATTCTGTGCCTTGGTGACGGCGCGCGCAGAGGCTTCTGGGAGGGACGCTCGTTCATTCTGTGCCTTGGTGACGGCGCGCGCAGAGGCTTCTGGGAGGGACGCTCGTTCATTCTGTGCCTTGGTGACGGCGCGCGCAGAGGCTTCTGGGAGGGACGCTCGTTCATTCTGTGCCTTGGTGACGGCGCGCGCAGAGGCTTCTGGGAGGGACGCTCGTTCATTCTGTGCCTTGGTGACGGCGCGCGCAGAGGCTTCTGGGAGGGACGCTCGTTCATTCTGTGCCTTGGTGACGGCGCGCGCAGAGGCTTCTGGGAGGGACGCTCGTTCATTCTGTGCCTTGGTGAAGGCGCGCGCAGAGGCTTCTGGGAGGGACGCTCGTTCATTCTGTGCCTTGGTGAAGGCGCGCGCATAGGTTTCTAGGAGGGGCGTTTGTTCATTCTGTGGCTTGCAGGCTAGGCAGTGTTTGAATATATGGAAAGAATGGGGAGGATGTTCTGTTCTAGGAGGAGATTAGAGTGAAGTTGTGGAGGAAGGCGGAAAGGGGCTCGGATAAAGTGGATTAAGCGGTGATCGTTAAAGTGAAACTCGCTCATTCGTATCTGGCTCTTTATGGTCCCACAGCCTATACAGTCCATGGAAATTTCCAGGCCAGAATACTGGAGTGGGTAGCTTTTCCCTTCTACAGGGGATCTTCCCAACCCAGGGATGGATCCCAGGTCTCCCACATTGCAGGCAGGTTCTTTACCAGCTGAGCCACAAGGGAAGCTCCAGAATACTGGAATGGGTAGCCTATCCCTTCTCCACGGGGTCTTCCCGACCCAGGAATCGAATAGGGCTCTTCTGCATTGCAGGCGGAGCTGTGATCCTGGAAGGCTTTAAATAAGTTCAGCGGTCATGCTAAAGCTGAAACTCCAATACTTTGGCCACCTCATGCGAAGAGCTGACTCATTGGGAAAGATTCTGATGCTGGGAGGGATTGGGGGCAGGAGGAGAAGGGGACAACAGAGGATGCGATGGCTGGCTGGCATCACCGACTCGGTGAACATGAGATTGGGTGAACTCCCGGAGTTGGTGATGGACCAGGAGGCCTGGCCTGCTGCAATTAATTCATGGGGTTGCAAAGAGTCGGACACGACTGAGCGACTGAACTGAACTGAACTGAGGTCACCGCCATTGAAAGTGTATATCTTGAGAAGCTTTATATAACCCCTATCAACTTAACTGATGACCGCTGTCTTTGATGAGGGGTCCCCACTGTACCTTACAGTCTGTCTCTGTCGTTGAATTAATTAGTGATTCTGAAAGGCTCAAGTTTATGAAAGGTTTTTCTTTAACTAAATGTTACTGAGATCATAGCTGGTTACCTTAATTGGAATCTGGTTGTTGTGGCAATTCCAAATTCATAAATTTACCTATTCAGAGTTATCACCTCTACAGACAGTTTGATTTTAACTATTTTATAGTGTAATAGTAATGGTGTTACTGAGTCCCAAGCTCGCTCCGCTAGCTTCAGGACAGGCCAAAAGAGAGGAGGTTTTGAAGCAAAGAGGAGACTTTAATCAGAGAGCAGCTGACTGAGAAGATAGCACGCTAGAGCCTCAAAATAACCATCTTATTGGGGTTTGGATGTCAGGTTCTTTTTTTTTTTTAATTTATTTATTTTTTTAATTACAATATTGCATTTGTTTTGCCATACATTGACATGTATTAGCCACAGGTGAACACAATCTCCCAATGCTGAAGGGAAAGAAGCAATGAGGAATTAAAGTCGAAAGACAGAGAGGGAGAGGCAGTGGGGAGGTAAAGTGAAAGAGTCTTCAGTCTTGCAAAACATATCAGAGAGAATGGCCTGCCTTTGAAAAGGGTGTGTTAATCTCTTCTATTCACAGGGTGGTAGGGACAAGCTATCTCTGAGCTGAACAAAGACTAAAACTTTAGTTTACAGTCAAGCAGAGGGGCAGGATCCTCCAGGCGAGGCATTAAGTATGATTATAATAATAAAAGAAGCCAAAAGCAAGTTGAAGAAACAGTATCCAACAGAGTGGAATTGAATTGCCTCCTCCCTGGATCAAGAGGGCGTGGCTGAGTGCAGATCTAAGAACCACCCTTGCTGTGTGTCTTTAACCTCCTCCCCACCCGCCCCGCCCCGCCCCTTACCAGGTA
>SJYG01000028.1:4314512-4402012 GCA_006410535.1 Litocranius walleri
CAGATCCTTTACCACTGAGCCACCTGGGAAGCCCCGGCTATTTTAATGTTCGGTCTTAAAATTTAGATTTTTGTGACATCTTGCTCTCATTGTCGTGTGCTGAGTGCAAAAGATATAAAAATTAAATCCGATTTAGCAAAGCATTTAACAGATTAGTTTTACTTAAAAGGGAATTACAGTTCAGCAGCTATGTATGTATCATTAATATTATTCACAGTGTGTGTGTGTGTGTGTTACTCCCTTGCTGTTTATTTCAAGAACTCTTTTTTATTTACGAATTTGAATTTTAAAGAGACATTTTATAATTAGTTGCTCCTGCTGATTTTCTCAGCATGGGTGTTTTAGGAGGTGGAATTGCCGCTTCTGCTGTGCAGAGTCTAGTGGTAACGTGTGTGGCTCCTCCTGAGTGATGTGTGTCTAGTCACCACGCTTTTCTTGCAGGCAGTGATGTGAAATGAAATCTCTGTCATTGCTGTCATTTCCCCCCTCCCCTCCAACATCTTCTAATTGGGGTATAAGAGTTCTATAAAAATGATAAAAAAAATTGGTGCTAGGTCCTCTTGGTGCATTGAAATTTGAATAACATGAATTAAAAGGAAAATTTCTTAGGTGAGTGAGGTCTGTGAGTGCCTAACATGAAGGAGGTTTCTTAACTTCAGAGGGTCTGTAAGCCCCCAGACATTTAATGCAAAGTTTGTATAAATATTTATCTGGATGTTTTATTGGGAGAGGAGCCATACCTTTCTCAAAGAGATCCATAATGCCAAAAAAGTTAAGAATCACTTCTCTGAGGATTATATTTTCCTAGTCCTACGGATTCAACTATTATCCTAAATCAATGACATTAAAGGGGTGTTTCTCATAAAATAAGCTCTATTAAGTACTTGAATTAGTGAATTTATAGTCATTATTGTTTTTGCAAGAAGTATCTCATACTGGAAAAGTCAAAGGGATCGACTTAACGCTTTTAGTTTCTTTCTCCATTAAATTGATATATTTACTATACAGAGACCACCTGGTATAATCTTTATAAATGTGGGATTTGATGAAAATTATTTTGGGTCCATATATCCATGGATTGCCTTGCAAATTAACATCATCATCCTAGTAAAGAATGAATGAATATCTTTTAACTTCTAAACACGACAGTGCTTACCTAGTCTGTGAAGATGCAGCATGAGTAGACGGGGAAGACTGTGAAATCAGGAATGCTTTGTTGTTGTTCAGTTGCTGAGTTGTGTCTCATTCTTTGTGACCCCATGGACTGCAGCACGCCAGGCTTTCCTGTCCTTCTCTATCTCCTGGAGTTAGCTTAAACTCATGTCCAGTGAGTTGGTGATGCCATCCAACCATATCATCCTCTTTCTTCCCCTTCTCCTGCCTTCAATCTTTTCAAGGGTCAGGGTCTTTTCCAATGAGTCGACTCTTCCCATCAGGTGGCCAAAGGACTGGAGCTCCAGCTTCATTATCAGTCCTTCCAATGAATATTCTGGGTTGATTTCCTTGAAGATTGACTGGTTCGATTTCCTTGCTGTCCAAGGGACTCTCAAGAGTCTTCTCCAGCATCACAGTTTGAAAGCGTCAGTGTATGAGGACCCAAAGAAAAGAAGCAATACCTGCTTTAAGAATAGATGAGAGTTCAGCATTGGGAGATTGTGTTCACCTATGGCTAATACATGTCAATGTATGGCAAAACAAATGCAGTATTGTAATTAAAAAAATAAATTAATTAAAAAAAAAAAAAGAATAGATGAGAGGGAGTGGTCACTGTGAGTTGAGTCAAGCCTGGAGGACTTCAGTGAGAAGGGGGATTTGAGTGGGGACATAACAGATGGTCAGAGGGAGTCTGGGGAGGAGGGAATAACTGGTTGAAACAAAGTCCGCTGTGATTTTGCCCTTTGGGGGGACACTGAGTTGACCAGTGGAGAGGCAGCAGTAGGTCATGGCTCTTTTCCTGGCCTCTGGTCCTGGCTGGAAGCTGCTTCACCCCTCTGTTCTCAGTGTTTTAATTTATAAAACTGTACTTTTCTTATAGCAGTCTTAGTTTTACTTGCTATGTGTTTGTTATGAGTCTTCCCTAGTGGCTCAGCGGTAAAGAATCCACCTGCAGTGAGGAGACGTGGGCTTGATCCCTGGGTCAGAAAGCTCTCCTGGAGAGGGAAATGGCAACCCACTCAAGTATTCTTGCCTGGGAAATCCCATGGACAGAGGAGCCTGGCAGGCTACAGTTCATGGGGTCACAGAGAGTCGGACACGATGTGACTAAACAACAACAGCAACGTGTCTATTTTAAAAGAAAAACCTGATCTGTAGAGCCGTCAAGAGGGCAGCGTGGGAATAAGATGAGGGCAGTCAGTGGCCAGGTTGCTTAAGGGTCTTGAGTGACAGGGTTTATAAAGCAGGAGTTGGTAACCTATGGCCCTTGGGCCAAATCCTGCTCATTTCTTATCTTTGTATTAATAGAAGATGTTTTATTGGGACACAGCCATGGGTTCATTTACGATCGTCTCTGACTGTTTTTGCTGTAATGGCTGAATTGAGTATTTGCATCGAGACTGTATGGCCCTTGGAGCTAAAAATATTTGCTGTTTGGTCCTTTACAGAAAAAGTCTACCGATTCCTGAGTTAAAGAATTATGGCTTTAGTTTAGTTGCACTGGAGATCCATTTAAAATTTGTTTTGTTTGGGGGAGGGATTAGGTATATAGGGGACAGTAGGAACTACAGTGCCACTGGAAAAGGAATGTGTTAGGAGGATTAATCCAGTGAAGTCGCTCAGAGTGCATTCGACGGTGTGAATTCATGTTGAGGAGGGTCGGCTGTTTAGGATCAGGAGTTAACTCCTGAAGCACCCTGGAGAAGAGGTGGTATCTGTTGTAGGAAGAGATAGTAATAAGAATGGAGGGGTAGTTGCATGAGACTGTAAGAAAATAATAGTCTTGGGGATGAAAGAAAAGATACGGCAGAGACAAGGGAATATATGAGGACCTGAAGTACGGCACTAAAGTGCCTGGAGGGGAGATGGTGAAAAAGAGAAAGGAATTCTCTCCCTGGAGCTAGTTTTATAGGACGTTCACTGGTTTCGGCATGGTGGATGTGCAACATGGGACATGCGTCAGGTAGTTAGAAGTTATCAACTCCGCTTTTTTCTGCTTCTGTGCTGCTGCTCCTGCTGCTGAGTCGCTTCAGTCCTGTCCGACTCTGTGCGACCCCATAGACGGCAGCCCACCAGGATTCTCCGGACAGACCCAATTTCCCAATAATGGTAGGCCCAGTTCAGAGAGTAGGCTGCCCTTGATTGCTCACACGCCTTGCAGGTTCCTGAGAAAGAGAGAGTCTGTTTGCTTAGTCCAGGTTCCTTCTTCCTGGCAGTGCCTTGGTGTGGGTGTGTAGCACGTGGCTTGTGAATGGCAGGGACTTGACCCTGTCTGTGGAGAAGGGCGGGGCGGCTCCCAAGGGCTCTCTAGAGCCTGTTGGACAAAACTCTGAATCTTCCCTCCCACTCAGCCTGAGACACCCATCCCTTCTGGACTCCTGAGCCCTCCACCGAGGCGAGCTGATTAGACTGTATGGGGCCTGCTTCTTGGCATGTTTTTCTCATTATGTTTTCATTATCATAAGCTGAGTAGTCTTTTTGCCAACACAAATGGGAATGGAGCCTTGCTGACACCTTCTACTCGGTAGGATTGACTTTGGCTTTCTCCACGCTGTAGTTAAAGGATACAAACTGGTCTAGAGTTTGTTTTTTCGCCTTGTTCTATCATCCCAGTCCAGCTCTAGACCTTTGCCTCGTGGTCTGGCTTGGCTGATGGCATTTTTCTTAAGTTCCTGACATCTTTCCTTTTTCCTGTATGTGTGCACATGTGCTCAGTCATGTCCAGCTCTTTGTGACCCCATGAACTGTAGCCCGCCCGGCTCCTCTGTCCATGGACTTTTCCAGGCAAAAATACTGGAGTGAGTTGCCATTTCCTTCTCTAGGGGATCTTCCCAAACCAGGGATTGAAGCCAGGTCTCCTGTGTCTCCTGCTTTACCACTGCACAACCTGAGAAGCTCCCTTTTCCTGCCTGGTGGTCTGCATATGATGGGCATTTCCGCTCAGCGGAAGTGTGAGATGGACTGGGCTCAGGTGGATGCCAGATCTGGACACCATCTTGTAGTTTTCAGGTAATTTTTCCAGGCAGCCTTCTCAGTGTAACCTTACAGCACCCCTTGAAGTAAACATCTTGTTTGTCTACAGTAATTAATTGTTCAAGTCATGTTCAAAATTAATTGCAAATTTTTTTTTATTGAGTCCAAAAGGCTGGAAAACTTGACTTTTAACGAGATATGCTAAAGTAATAGGTGAAAACTGAGGCTGAGGAAAGCAGAATTCCTTGTCCAAACATGGTGAGCATTTATGAACAGTATCTCTTACTGAAAGGAAAAAAAAAAGAAATAGGAAATAAGTAAAGGAGATTCCAGGAGAGAGAATTACAGGCCTAAGTAGACTAAAGGCTAGCTTGATGAGTGCGGATCCTAGGGCCCTTCTGGCTACTTTAGTTACTCCCTTAAATGCCATTTGGATAATTATAGGCTTTTCTACTTTGGGGGAAGGTTCAGTTCTTCCGAGAATTCGCTTTCAAGTTGTCTTTGGTGCGGTCACCCCTTTAGCCGGACTCCGAATCATTCCTTCTGTGCTGGTACCCTGGGTCCTGTTTCACCCCAGCCACAAACAGGAGGAAGGCAGTTTCCCAACTGACCATAGACATTCTCCTTGTCCACAGCATAGAAAAGTTCCCTTGGGTGTTTTGCCGTCATGATCTGACTTTGCAGTCTGACATTTATATTTCCTAGATGTCTCGATGACATGAGAGTACAGGAGTGAACAAGACAGACACGAGTCACTTACTTTGTGGAAGTTGCCTTTGAGGCAGTGAGGCTTATATTTTGATTATATTCTGAGTAATATTGATTAGCCGGTGTTCATGTTAAGAGTCTACCTAAGATAATATTGGGAATAGTCAGACTAGTCAACGATAACTGAATTATCTTACTATTTATAAACGGCATGTTGGATATTCATTATAAATGATGTTTACATGGTTTATGTAATAAAAGACAAGGTTAGTATCATTGTAAATAAACTAATGGGAGCAACAAGAGAAAAATGTTTAAATTTGCACCATGTGGTAGAATAACAGACAGAAATAAAGTGTAGCCAGTGTGAAGTAGAAGCGTTGTTTCCTTCTGTTCTCTGCATATTCATGTTTGGGCTGCCGACTAAATTCCTTTTCCTCCCCTTTTTTTTTTTTTTTAAATTTGGTCTGAGAGGTATTTCTTATCCTTCTTTTATCTTCTAATTGTGTGTTGGCTGGAGGCTTAAACTCTCTCTGTGCTCTTTATCTGTAAAAGGGAGTTAGTATCCTCTCTATCCTGAGAACCTACTTACACTGTAGCTGGGACTATAAATTGGTGCAGCCACTCTGGAAAACAATATGGATGTTCCTCAAAAAACTAAAAATAAGGCTACCATATAATGCAGCAACCCCACCCCTGGGCATATGCCCAGACAAAACTATAATTCTTGATACATGCATTCATATATTCACAGCAGCAATATTTACAATAGCTAAGACCTGAAAACAACCCAAATGCCCATCAACAAGGGCTTCCCTGGGGGCTCAGACAGTAAAGCGTCCGCCTGCAGTGTGGGAGACCTGGGTTCAGTCCCTGGGCTGGGAAGATCCCCTGGAGAAGGAAATGGCAATCCACTCCAGGACTCTTGCCTGGAGAATTCCGTGGATGGAGGAGACTTGTAGACTCTAGTCCGTGGGGTTACAAAGAGTCAGACGTGACTGAGCAACCTCACTGGTTCACTGGTCCATCAACAGACGAATGAATAAAGAAGATGTGGTACATATATGCAGTGGAATATTACTCAGCCATAAAAAAGGAATGAAATAATGCCATTTGCAGCAGCAGCATGAGTAGACCTAGAGGTTATCATACTGAACAAAGTATGTCAGAAAGATAAAGACAGACACGGTATGATATCAGACTCCATCTGAATGACGTGAGTGAATGTATCCACGAGCCAAAACCATGCTCACAAATATAGAGAAGAGACCTGTGGTTGCCAAGGGGGAGGAGGGGAAGGGGAGGAGTGACTAGGGGTTTGAGATTAGCAGATGCAAACTGTTCTGTTAATGTGTAGGATGTTTAAACAGCAAGGTCCTACTGTATAGCACGGGGAACTGTATCCAGTAGGGTCTGATAAACCGTAATGGAAAAGAATATAAAAAGAGGATGTTGCAGCAGAAATTAAACACAACATTGTAAATCAACTGAACTAACGTCAATAAAATTAAAAAAAAATTCTGTATATACCCATGCTAGGGTAAAGATATTTTCCTTAAAAACTTATCAGGAAAGGAGTGACTTTATATTCAGGTTTTTAGCCTTTCTGAATCAGAGATGTTCTGATTGTTTTTGAGTAATAAAGAACTTTTGGAAAATATGTATTAGCTTGAAATAACTGCAGATAATTCTCATTGGGATGCTTACAGAGATGACTACAGTAGGTTTAAAAAAAGAGGAGAAAGCAAACTTAACACACAATTAGCAATTATACCCGAAGAAATAATCCTGGAGTTGTCTGTGTTGGATGTCACTGTAAATTGCCTTTTAAAAGTGATTTTTGCGGGTCAAACAGTGAGTTTAGCACTCTTAGTGAATGGATTCTGTGCATTAGGATAGAATTTCCAGCTATATCATCACACAGATTTAAAACTGGCTGTGTATCCTGTTGGTGGGAATGCAAACTAGTACAGCCATTATGGAAAACAGTGTGGAGATTCCTTAAAAAATTGCAAATAGAAGTGCCTTGTGACCCAGCAATCCCACTGCTGGGCATACACACTGAGGAAACCAGAATTGAAAGAGACACATGTACCCCAATGTTCATTGCAGCATTGTTTATAATAGCCAGGACATGGAAACAACCTAGATGTCCATCAGCAGATGAATGGGTAAGAAAGCTGTGGTACATATACACAATGGAATATTACTCAGCCCTTAAAAAGAATAAATTTGAATCAGTTCTAATGAGATGGATAAAACTGGAGCCGATTATACAGAGTGAAGTAAGCCAGAAAGAAAAACACCAATACAGTATACTGACACATATATATGGAATTTAGAAAGATAGTAATGATGACATTGTATGTGAGACAACAAAAGAGACACAGAGGTATAGAATGGACTTTTGGCCTCTGAGGGAGAGGGGGAGGGTGGGATGATTTGGGAGAATGGCACTGAAACATGTATACTATCGTATAAGAAATGAAGTGCCAGTCTATGTTCAATACAGGATACAGGATGCTTGGGGCTGGTGCACGGGACAATCCAGAGAGATGATATGGGGTGGGAGGTGGGAGGGGGCTTCGGCATTGGGAGATTGTGTACACCTGTGGCTGATTCATATCAATGTATGGCAAAACCAATACAGTATTGTAACGTAGAATAAAGTATTAAAAAAAAATAAAGTGTTGAAGGATAAAAAAAAAAAGGCTATGTATCAGCTTAAGGCAGAACCCAAGATGTAATATAACTCAAAATGATACTGTAACAAAGATTCTAATGACAAATTGCATGTGAAAAGCTTTACTAAGATAATTCTCTGAATCTTCAGTGAATAAAAGCAAGTGTTTTATTTTGCATAATATTTGATTTTGTATAGTTATACTATTAACATAAAATATTATGAGAAGCTACTTGGTTAATCTGCATCTGTGAAGTGTGTATATTCAGTGTAGCCAACAACTTTTTGTCCTTTGAATTGCCTTATATTTAGATACGCCTGATCTCTACTTCTTAGTGGATTTTAAGGATTAAATGAAACAATTAATTGGGTGTCTGCTTTGTAGTAAAGGGCTCCCCAGGTGGCACCGTGGTAGAGAATCTGCCTGCCGCTGCCAGAGATGCAAGAGACACTAGTTGGATCCCTGAGTCAGGAAGATCCCTTGGAGTAGGAAATGGCACTCCACTCCAGTGTTCTTGCCTGGAGAATTCCATGGGCAGAGGAGCCTGGTTGGCTAACATCCATGGGGCTGCAAAGAGTTGGACACAATTGAGCAGCTGAGCACATAGTAAGAACAATAGGCTAATAGGTAAAAACTAAATTTTCATAATCCTGAAATTGTCATGAGTATTTTTTGTAACATCTAACAACCAGAATTAAAAGATAAATAACTTGAGGTAGGAAAACTGACTTCTTATTTGTTTAAATTTGCTCAATAAAAGAAAGTTGTTTCAAATAAGGAACTATTGTTACCAGTTCTGATAATCTTGTTGACTCCTCATGGATTTAGTAATTAATAAAAGCAAATAATAAAATTTCATATGTAGTGGTGATAAAATTGGCATTATAAAGTTTTTTACAAGTCTTAATTTGTAAAAATTTTTACTTCTAAAACCTTGGATTAAATTGGATAACAATTAGTTTGCTTGTCTATGTGTATTACTTTGTTAGAAATTTTTGAGAAACAACACGTTATATCAAATAGCAATTTATTACCTAGACCTTGTCAGCACTAGTGACAGTAAAGTCTAGAAATACATTGGACTTACTTGAAATTTTGTTACTCAAGAATAATTGATTATTCATTTCTCCTAATACTTTCTTATAGGATTTGAACTTAGGATTTCTTTGAAGTCAGATATGGTAAGTCACATGGACACATGTGATTTCAGGGGTTAAGGTCTATAGGGGTACTTCCTAGTTGCCCAGCTCCAGGCCCTGGGGTGATTTAGAGCAGGGAGTGACTCATGAAGGAGAGGCTGGGGGAGGAGATGCTCCAGCTGGGGCTCTGGGTTGGTCGGCTTGTGTACCAGAATTGTGCTTATTTCCAGGGGAGTCCTTCCCTGTCTCCAGGAAGTAGCTATGCTGAGAGAGGCTGCCTCTCAAGACCAGAGCCCAAAGTGCCAGAGCATCGGAATAGAACATAAGAAGATAATCAGTATAAACTTTATGTTAGCACTCAAAATGCTCTTTGATTTACATTTCATTCTTCATTAAAAAACATTTGGTTGTGGTTGGCTGTTATATACTTTTATTTAATGAAAAAGTATGTTTTATAAATCTAGCTTTCTTGATTTTGTCAGTGATGTTTCTAGAAAAATGAGTTGCTATCTTTTATAGAAGAGATTTAAACAGAATATTGGTTAATAAACTTTTTTTTTTAAGAAAGACTGTATAGTTCTTATTCTGTAAATTTTTTAATGGTCCTTTTGTCTGAATATTGTTGATACTATCTGTCTTTCAAGGGTAATGGCAGCTTTATTAGATTGCATTGAAGAAACAGATCAAAACCAGACAGTCGAGGACTTCAGCGTCTTCTCTCTGTGCCCTGACGCTGCCTCCCACTAAACCCTGCTGCCATTCCGCTCTCTGTGGTCGGCACTGCCAGCCCAGTTGCAGACTCAGGTGCTGTTTCCATATGAATTTTTTAAAGATAGTGTACACGAGAGACTAGACTGTGTAACACGTTTATTTTCAGACTTTACTTTTTTTACTAATAAAATGGTGGGTTTTAGGATCTCAGTCAAAGATACCGTTCATTAAAGCCTCACGTGAGATGCTGGACACTTGGAAGTGAGGCCTTCATGTGGTTGAGATAGTTGTCCTTGCCTCACGGTCACTGGTAGTCCCATTCAAGGGGATCATTTTGGTTATGTTGCGTATGTGATCACAGTAACTTTATTAAGCGCCCTCATTCGTGTATTTGAGTTTCTTCCCCCTGTAAGGAGCTTTCTTGGAAAGCTCACCCAGCAGCTTCGGCTTGTATCTCACCGGGAGGTGGGGATTCATGGATGGGTTAGGGTTTATATAAAGCCAGCAAAGGTTGTCCTTTCTTGCTTTTCCTACTGACTGGGGAAAAATTGCAGTCCTTCTTGGAGAAGTTTTTGAAAAGGGAGGAAGCTGCCAGTTGTAGTTTAAAAATGAGATAATAATGCTAAAAGTAATGATTTATAGTATCAGTTCAGTTCAGTCACTCAGTTGAGTCCGACGCTTTGCAACCCCATGAATCGCAGCACGCCAGGCCTCCCTGTCCATCACCAACTCCTGGAGTTCACTCAGACTCAAGTCCATCGAGTCAGTGATGCCATCCAGCCATCTCATCCTCTGTCATCCCCTTTTCCTCCTGCCCCCCATCCCTCCCAGCATCAGAGTCTTTTCCAATGAGTCAACTCTTTGCATGAGGTGGCCAAAGTACTGGAGTTTCAGCTTTAGCATCATTCCTTCCAAAGAAATCCCAGGGTTGATCTCCTTCAGAATGGACTGGTTGGATCTCCTTGCAGTCCAAGGGACTCTCAAGAGTCTTCTCCAACACCACAGTTCAAAAACCGATTATACAGAGTGAAGTAAGCCAGAAAGAAAAACACCAATACAGTATACTGACACATATATATGGAATTTAGAAAGATAGTAATGATGACATTGTATGTGAGACAACAAAAGAGACACAGAGGTATAGAATGGACTTTTGGCCTCTGAGGGAGAGGGGGAGGGTGGGATGATTTGGGAGAATGGCACTGAAACATGTATACTATCGTATAAGAAATGAAGTGCCAGTCTATGTTCAATACAGGATACAGGATGCTTGGGGCTGGTGCACGGGACAATCCAGAGAGATGATATGGGGTGGGAGGTGGGAGGGGGCTTCGGCATTGGGAGATTGTGTACACCTGTGGCTGATTCATATCAATGTATGGCAAAACCAATACAGTATTGTAACGTAGAATAAAGTATTAAAAAAAAATAAAGTGTTGAAGGATAAAAAAAAAAAGGCTATGTATCAGCTTAAGGCAGAACCCAAGATGTAATATAACTCAAAATGATACTGTAACAAAGATTCTAATGACAAATTGCATGTGAAAAGCTTTACTAAGATAATTCTCTGAATCTTCAGTGAATAAAAGCAAGTGTTTTATTTTGCATAATATTTGATTTTGTATAGTTATACTATTAACATAAAATATTATGAGAAGCTACTTGGTTAATCTGCATCTGTGAAGTGTGTATATTCAGTGTAGCCAACAACTTTTTGTCCTTTGAATTGCCTTATATTTAGATACGCCTGATCTCTACTTCTTAGTGGATTTTAAGGATTAAATGAAACAATTAATTGGGTGTCTGCTTTGTAGTAAAGGGCTCCCCAGGTGGCACCGTGGTAGAGAATCTGCCTGCCGCTGCCAGAGATGCAAGAGACACTAGTTGGATCCCTGAGTCAGGAAGATCCCTTGGAGTAGGAAATGGCACTCCACTCCAGTGTTCTTGCCTGGAGAATTCCATGGGCAGAGGAGCCTGGTTGGCTAACATCCATGGGGCTGCAAAGAGTTGGACACAATTGAGCAGCTGAGCACATAGTAAGAACAATAGGCTAATAGGTAAAAACTAAATTTTCATAATCCTGAAATTGTCATGAGTATTTTTTGTAACATCTAACAACCAGAATTAAAAGATAAATAACTTGAGGTAGGAAAACTGACTTCTTATTTGTTTAAATTTGCTCAATAAAAGAAAGTTGTTTCAAATAAGGAACTATTGTTACCAGTTCTGATAATCTTGTTGACTCCTCATGGATTTAGTAATTAATAAAAGCAAATAATAAAATTTCATATGTAGTGGTGATAAAATTGGCATTATAAAGTTTTTTACAAGTCTTAATTTGTAAAAATTTTTACTTCTAAAACCTTGGATTAAATTGGATAACAATTAGTTTGCTTGTCTATGTGTATTACTTTGTTAGAAATTTTTGAGAAACAACACGTTATATCAAATAGCAATTTATTACCTAGACCTTGTCAGCACTAGTGACAGTAAAGTCTAGAAATACATTGGACTTACTTGAAATTTTGTTACTCAAGAATAATTGATTATTCATTTCTCCTAATACTTTCTTATAGGATTTGAACTTAGGATTTCTTTGAAGTCAGATATGGTAAGTCACATGGACACATGTGATTTCAGGGGTTAAGGTCTATAGGGGTACTTCCTAGTTGCCCAGCTCCAGGCCCTGGGGTGATTTAGAGCAGGGAGTGACTCATGAAGGAGAGGCTGGGGGAGGAGATGCTCCAGCTGGGGCTCTGGGTTGGTCGGCTTGTGTACCAGAATTGTGCTTATTTCCAGGGGAGTCCTTCCCTGTCTCCAGGAAGTAGCTATGCTGAGAGAGGCTGCCTCTCAAGACCAGAGCCCAAAGTGCCAGAGCATCGGAATAGAACATAAGAAGATAATCAGTATAAACTTTATGTTAGCACTCAAAATGCTCTTTGATTTACATTTCATTCTTCATTAAAAAACATTTGGTTGTGGTTGGCTGTTATATACTTTTATTTAATGAAAAAGTATGTTTTATAAATCTAGCTTTCTTGATTTTGTCAGTGATGTTTCTAGAAAAATGAGTTGCTATCTTTTATAGAAGAGATTTAAACAGAATATTGGTTAATAAACTTTTTTTTTTAAGAAAGACTGTATAGTTCTTATTCTGTAAATTTTTTAATGGTCCTTTTGTCTGAATATTGTTGATACTATCTGTCTTTCAAGGGTAATGGCAGCTTTATTAGATTGCATTGAAGAAACAGATCAAAACCAGACAGTCGAGGACTTCAGCGTCTTCTCTCTGTGCCCTGACGCTGCCTCCCACTAAACCCTGCTGCCATTCCGCTCTCTGTGGTCGGCACTGCCAGCCCAGTTGCAGACTCAGGTGCTGTTTCCATATGAATTTTTTAAAGATAGTGTACACGAGAGACTAGACTGTGTAACACGTTTATTTTCAGACTTTACTTTTTTTACTAATAAAATGGTGGGTTTTAGGATCTCAGTCAAAGATACCGTTCATTAAAGCCTCACGTGAGATGCTGGACACTTGGAAGTGAGGCCTTCATGTGGTTGAGATAGTTGTCCTTGCCTCACGGTCACTGGTAGTCCCATTCAAGGGGATCATTTTGGTTATGTTGCGTATGTGATCACAGTAACTTTATTAAGCGCCCTCATTCGTGTATTTGAGTTTCTTCCCCCTGTAAGGAGCTTTCTTGGAAAGCTCACCCAGCAGCTTCGGCTTGTATCTCACCGGGAGGTGGGGATTCATGGATGGGTTAGGGTTTATATAAAGCCAGCAAAGGTTGTCCTTTCTTGCTTTTCCTACTGACTGGGGAAAAATTGCAGTCCTTCTTGGAGAAGTTTTTGAAAAGGGAGGAAGCTGCCAGTTGTAGTTTAAAAATGAGATAATAATGCTAAAAGTAATGATTTATAGTATCAGTTCAGTTCAGTCACTCAGTTGAGTCCGACGCTTTGCAACCCCATGAATCGCAGCACGCCAGGCCTCCCTGTCCATCACCAACTCCTGGAGTTCACTCAGACTCAAGTCCATCGAGTCAGTGATGCCATCCAGCCATCTCATCCTCTGTCATCCCCTTTTCCTCCTGCCCCCCATCCCTCCCAGCATCAGAGTCTTTTCCAATGAGTCAACTCTTTGCATGAGGTGGCCAAAGTACTGGAGTTTCAGCTTTAGCATCATTCCTTCCAAAGAAATCCCAGGGTTGATCTCCTTCAGAATGGACTGGTTGGATCTCCTTGCAGTCCAAGGGACTCTCAAGAGTCTTCTCCAACACCACAGTTCAAAAGCATCAATTCTTCGGCGCTCAGCCTACTTTACAGTCCAACTCTCACATCCATACACGACCACCGGAAAAACCATTGCCTTGACTAGATGGACCTTAGTCGGCAAAGTAATGTCTCTGCTTTTGAATATGCTCTCTAGGTTGGTCATAACTTTTCTTCCAAGAAGTAAGCGTCTTTTAATTTGATGGCTGCAGTTACCAACTGCAGTGATTTTGGAGCTCCCCAAAATAAAGTCTGACACTGTTTCCACTGTTTCCTCATCTATTTCCCATGAAGTGATGGAACCGGATGCCATGATCTTCATTTTCTGAATGTTCAGCTTTAAGCCAACTTTTTCACTCTCCTCTTTCACTTTCATCAAGAGGCTTTTGAGTTTCTCTTCACTTTCTGTCATAAGGGTGGTGTCATCTGCGTATAAATAATGATAATTAATCTTGAGCTTTTATTGTATGCTAGTTACAATTGTGGGTGCTTTATATATTTATATGAATAGTTAATCTTGAGGACAACCTCACTGTTTTCTTTACTTTTTGGATGAGGAGATTGAATCCCCTCAGGGTCGTTAAATAAACTGCTAAAAGAACATAACTGGAAAGTGATGGAGCCCAGACGGCAAGTTTGGATTGTATGCTCTAACTGTGCTTTTATAACTTAAAAAGGAAGTGAGGAAACTAAAGCTGAAAGGTTTAGCCATTGGCCCAAGGTCA
Source organism: Litocranius walleri (assembly GCA_006410535.1). Lineage (NCBI taxonomy): Eukaryota > Metazoa > Chordata > Mammalia > Artiodactyla > Bovidae > Litocranius > Litocranius walleri. The sequence goes on from SJYG01000028.1 coordinate 4,328,880, forward strand.
CTGGAGCTGTGGACACTGAAATTCCTCTCCTGGGTGTCGTTTTCACTGTCTTCCTGTGCTTCCTCTGGGTGTTCCCTCTGCCTTTGTCCTCTCATATTTGAGCCAGGCTTTTTGGTGTTTTTAACTTGCTGTGGTTCCATATCCCGATGACTGTGTTCTTCCTCTGGAATTCTTTTACTTGACAAGGACACCCTCAGGGGTCAGTGCTGCTTTAGGACCTGAAAGAGCGGACTTTGCAGCCTCAGTGTCTGCCTCTGAATCCTGTCTTTGGCCATGTTAGCCATGTGACCTCATACAAGCCGCACACTGTGCCTCAGTGTCCTCACCTGTACACTGGGTTAGTTATGGCGGCTATCCCCCAGAGCTGCTGGGAGGAGTAGAGGAGTCAGTACAGTAAAGCTGCTTAGTGTGGTGCCTGGCACGAGGAAGCATTCGATAAGTATTTTCTATTCTGGTTATATTATTTATCAGAAATATATACTCCAGATTAGACTTAGCACATTATCTCGTACTTGTCAGGTGCTCAGTAAATGTGTATGGAATGAATGAAAATAACCGTCAGTTGCTTTGTATCATTGGCCTTTGCTTCTTTAAATTGGTTGGAATATTAAGATTATAGAAGATGAGATATTTTTAATGTTTGTGTTATCTTCCATTACAAAGACCAAGGACCAGTATTATTACATTATGCTATCTGGCGTGCTGCAATTCATGGGGTCGCGAAGAGTTGGACACGACTGAGCGACTGAACTGAACTGAACTGAACTGATGTATCTTGTGCTGTTTTTCACCTTGCTTTTCTCATCTGTAGAACTATTAGTTTTTACATTTAGTATTTTTATTGAGATTGAAAGGTACTGTGTCCATCTAAGGTACCATTAAGTGATGTACAAGTTTACGTCATCATAAATAAGGTTAGATGTTAATGTTCTCGAATTTTATGTCACATTTTCCAATGGGTACCAATTACCCGTCAAATATGAATTTAATCGCAGGAATGGTAATACAGTCGTCAGTAAAATGAGTTTAGTTGGCAGCGTCATTTAGCCATGAGCCAAGGAGCAGGAATGAGCCGAGAAGCAGGAAAGCAGCATAGAAATCCTCCCATGGCAGTCGTCCCACATGACATTGGCTTCTGCCTTTTCTGTTGAAGTCACACAAGAATTAGAGCCTTTCAAAGGGAGCCGGTCCATCGCCTTCCACGTGTCATCCTCGCCTCCGAGAAAATGCTGCGTGATCCTCATGACAGCCCCACCTCTGATGTCACCCGGGATGGTACAGTCCTCTCAGCCTTTGCTGGGCTCCGTGCTGCTGCACCGGGGGGAATGGTTACATTAAAGCTCACTCCCGTCAGCTCCATTATCTCCTCGGAAGTAGTTTTCACAAATATAGAAAAGCCCTACGGTGCTTGTTTTCGGTAAGCTACCAACGTAGAGAGAGCGCAGAGGCCGGCAGGGAGAGCGAGAGGGCAGGCTGCGCGCCTTTGTGAAGGGAGCGGCGGCCGCTGGCTCAGCCGGGCTCCTGAGCTCAGAGCGCCCGTGGACACCACCCCGCGCGGTGCGGGCCCCCAGGGCTGCCAGGACCTTTGAAACTCACTTGCTTCCAGTTGACTAGAACGGCAGATTTTGAATTAGCCAGCTTCTCTTCTAGCTAACTTTTCTCGAGCGTTAAGCTGATGCACGGGGCATTTTCTATGACCAATGGGTAACTGCTGGAGCTACAGTAATCTCTGTGAGTAACCTCTCTTTGTAGGTCTCTGCAGGCAAATTGATTTTATATATCGCTCTCGTAAAATGCTGCTGTAAAATGATCCATCTGTATGGTTGACTGCTTTTGCTTGCTAGTTTTGTCTTTCGACCATCCCAGTGCGAGACTGCTGGGGCTGGATGAGGTTCTGCGAATCCCGAGCAGAGAAGCACCTTCCGCATTTATTCCGGGCTGCCCACGCCAGCTGTTCTTTAATTCCCCAGCCGCCCGAAAGACACCACCTGCCCTCCGAGCGCCATCGCCCAGTCCCTCCCCTGGCTTTCACCAGGAATGTTTATTTTAGCATTGATTTTTTAAATTTATTTTTAGGTAGAAAGCAGAATATTATGCTTACCTGTAATTTTATTTCCTCTCATTGTCCCCTCTCCCCTCCCCCGGGAAACAGAGTGCCATCACCCCATTTCTCCCCATTTTTGGACGTATTATATGGAAAGAAAGAGAAACCGGCTACCCCTGTAGTTTTAGAGACCTGATGTGGAGGCTTTGGATGGGAGTAGGGGCGGAGCTTCTCTTAAAGAGCCCAGACTGCTCTCCTCCCTTCTGCCTGGGTGCCTGGACAGACCCTGGCTTGCAGAGCACCTGGGCAGAGGTGGTCTCTGCTGGGGGTTTATTTTTCCTCAGTTTGCACACTGGGGTGTGTTATTCTCATCTGTTAAGAGTGTCACCTTAAGAGTAATTAAAGATTTATTTCTCTCTCATCAGGGAAGTTGACTGCTGAAATTTTCATTTTCAGAGATACTTGGAACCATTGCTCATGTTGACTTGCAGCCTGAATCCTTAGCACAGCTGTGGGATGCTCTTATTGAGCATGAGAACTACTGAATTCGAATACGGAGCTGCTGGGGCTTGTGACAGGCGGGAGGCTGCCTTGAGCTGTTTCCCACTGCGCCTGGCGTCTGCCTTGACACACAGCAGTTTAGGGAAGGCCACAGCTGGAGCGGCTCAGCACTGCTGGGCACGCCAGCTGCTTAGCATTTGTGATTTTAAAACAAGAATTAGTACTTAAAATGTCAATGTCTTAAGTATTAAATTTATTTAATATCAGTTTCAATATTCAAATATTTAATAAAATCTGTAAGAATTGATATTAGTGCTACCATACCATGTCTGTGTTGACTTTAGCAGGAGAGCCTGCTATGAACAAGACTACGGAGTTCTTTAAAAATTTAAACTCTATTTGCTTTTAGGAATAAAATTTTAAAAAGTGAAGGTCAGAGAAATTTAAAAATTGGATTTCCAGAGTCTAGAGTAGTGGTGACCAGGGGCTGTCAGGTGGGGAAAATGAGAAGGTGGCCCAAGGGCGCAAAGGTTCAGTCAGAAGATGGGTGAGTTCTGGGGCTCCAGTGTACATCGTCGTGGTTACAGTTAATAATATTGTATGATATACTTTGAAGCTGCTAAGAGAGTAGATCTTGAATGTTTTCACCACAAAAGAGAAGTGGTGATGATGTGGTGTGGCAGCAGTGTTAGCTCAAGCTGCAGTGGTGATCAGCTTTCAATCTGGTGTGTCAAACTGGCGTGCTGTACTCCCTGACCCACCCAGTGTCCTTTTATCAGCTACATCAGTAAAGCTGGAAAAAGTGAAAATGTAACATTGGGTTTTTGAAAGTGTGAATTCCTAGCAGGAGGAAGTAGGAAAAGCTAAGATGTTTGCATCAGAAGAGCAGCGGTGATGAGAAGCGGCAGGTTCGGTAGGAGAAGCACAAGGGCAGGCGGAAGAAGGCACAGATGAGAGTGGGTGGTGGATCCAGAAGCTGCTGCCTGAGAAGAGGAAACCAGCTTTAGAAACAGTGATTTTAAAGACAGACCTGAATTCAACTCCTGCAGCTTAGAATTTCATCTCGGGGAGAGCGCCAGTGCTCTACACGCGGGCAGAGAGCTGGGGTTAGGATCGCTGGGCCGCTCTTTAGCTCACGTTTTTCCCTTCTGGGTGCTGTGACCTGCCATTCCTAGCTCACAGAGCTCCTCTGCAGTTGACCGGAACGGGAAGCTAGTCTCATTTCCCCAGGGATTAGAATCCAAGGAGAAAAATTGGGCTCTGATTCATTAGTATGTAAAATTGAGTTTGTGGTGAGCACAGCTGTAACTATTAATCACTTGGGGAGAAACGTCCAATTAATGGAGCAGTCTCTACTTGCGTGCGCATGCTAACAGTTTGTGTAGTGGTTGGCAGACCTTTTCCTGGGTCTTGTAGTACATAAATACCTTCTCTGTCTGTGCGTTTTAGAGAGTTGCTAGCGACCAGACAATACCCAGCAGCCTCAGATACAGCCTTCTTCAGTGTGACTTTTATTAGAGTGAAGAGTGTGTACCAAGATATAATGTACTTAGTCACTTAGCAAATTATCATTACTCATACTCATTTTGTGTCATTTTATCATACTGAATATGTCTTCTGTTGCTTAGTAAAAAGAGATTATTATTCTATTTTCTTTTTTAAATACAACTTTTCCTATTGCATTGCAAATTGAAATCCTAAATGCGTCTCTGTATTACTGGAGGGGTTTATTGATTATTAGACACAAAAGCATTGATCATTATTATTCACAGTTATGGATTATAATTTGTTGTAGTTGTTCAGTTGATAAGTTGTGTCTGACTCTTTGTGACCCCTTGGACTATATAGCCCGATAGGCTCCTCTCTCCATGGGATTCTCCAGGCAGGAATCCTGGAGTGGGTTGCCATTTCCTTCTTTAGGAGATCTTCCCAGATCAGTGACGGAACCTGTATCTCCTGCATTGGCGGGTGGATTCTTTACCACTGAGCCACCAGGGAAGCCAAGGATTATGATTACTTACAGGTAAAATGTATTTGAGATATTTTACTCTGCAAGGCTTATTATGTTGCTTTGTAAATTGGACCTCTGTCTTCAGTTTTTTTTATTAACTTATGAAATTTCAGACTAAAGGGGAAAAATCAGTCACCCTCTTTCTGTGGGATTGAATTCTTCCTTGACAGGCCAAGGCAGTGTGTCTTTAAGCCTGAAAGTTCTGTCCATTTTCCAGTGTTGAAATAACTTAAGAATTTATAGTTCTTTTATCATCATAACTGATTTTTAAGTTTTAAGATGTTTGCTAGCTGATACTCATTAGAGAACAGAGAGCACTGTGGATGTCATTGCGCTTATGAGCAACCTAGAGGGAAAGGAGGGAAGCAGACTTCTAGTGGCTAGGTTAGCCACGACTCAGAAAGGACTGAAAATCTGCTGAACTGTGCTTACAAGAAATGGTATTCTCTTGAAAGTGCTGTACGAAAGTGAACTTGCCTGTGCGTTTTTATTTCACAAGTAATCTGTCCAATGGCATGAAATTGACAGTCTAGGAAAATACCCCAGTTGTTAAAAATAGAAAAACCTTACCTTTCCCTCCTCTCCTTTCCTTTAAGCTCCAGTGTAATTTCTTTAAGGCTACATACAGATGTTAATGTACGGGCATTTACTAATGTTCAGTTTTACATTTGTAGTCTTTTTTTTTTATTTTTATTTTTTTAAGAACTTTATGGTCTTCTGTGTAAGGGTAGAGTCGTTGACCATCATTCATTTTGAGAGAAATTCTCTGTGAGCTATAAACTAAAGACAGGGTCCCATCACGGTCTAGGTGGCTCTCTTCCTCTGCCGAAAGGATGCTGGATCAGCTGGAAGGCAAACCCAGACCAGAAGGCACAGCCTTTCTCTGCGCAGGAAGGAGAGACTGCCTCTTTTCTTTACTTGTTTACTTAATTGATCATTTGGGCCTTTCAGTCGGGAGGTAGGAGCTCTTGAGATTATCTTTTAGAGTGAAAACCTGCTATTTAAATGGAGTCAGCACAATTCATAGATATTGATGTCGTTCTCTGGAGGAGTGCTTCCGTATTTTAAATGTATGCAGATCACCCAGGATTCCTTTTAGAGATACGGATTCTGATTAGGAAGGTCTGAAGTGATACCTGAGTCTGCATTTTGAACAAACACCTGGGTGATGCTGCTGCTGCTGCTCTGTGGCCACACTTTGAGTAGAAAGGTTCTAGGGCAGTGCTTTCAAATAGACTTCTCATGAGCATGAAAAAGTATTCTCTGTATCTGCTGCCGTGTTGTAGCCAGCTACATATGGAGCACTGGATTTTCAATTTTATTTAATTTTAATTAATTTAAATTTAAGTAGTTTTATATGACTGCGACTGCCATATGGAACAGCATAGCATTTGGAGAGTAAGATAATCAGCTGAGAAATTTAAGTTTAGTGGTAATTGCCCATGTAGGATTATGGTGAATTCTAAAACTATGGCCAAGTTGTCCCCACTTAACTTGACCACTGCTTAAACTTTGTCTGCAGTAGACAATACGTGCAGATCGAGTTGCTGGACTGCAAACTCCGTGATGGCCTTGCTTGTTGCTCTATTTTCCAGTGCTCAGCATATTCTTGGCGCACAATAAATGCTGGCTGATGAAGTGGAAGAATTAGGTAGTTCCAAAGTTAGGAAGGACCTCCCTGCCCCCCACAGTGTCTCCAGCATTCTGTTCAGCCTGTCCTTGGGAGTAGGGGACAGAATTTGAGTGGCATTGGCATGTACTATTTTGCTTATGTTTTGGGAAGCATCTTTCCGTTTCTGTTTTGAAATTCTATTAAACGGTATCCTGTTGGTTATAGGACATTCTTCATTCATTCACTGATTCAACAAATATCCATTTTGCTTAGTACTGTTATTCTAGGCTCTGGGAAATAATAATGGTAAAGATATCAGACAGAGTTGTTTTTGAGTTTATGTTCTAGTGGCAGTACAACAAGACAGAACAAAGGAAGAACCTTTTCCTAAAAATGACTGGGCCCAGTTCCTAGGGAATGTATGATTTGTAATTGCTGTTTCATGGACGTGGCCATCATAGGCTTTTGGGAAGCCTACATCCAGTTGCTCAGAATCCCTCATGATAAACTTCTTTACTTCACATTTCTACTGTGAAACTGTGACCAAGTGTGCCAAATCATTCTTTTTCTTTTTCTTCCTCCCCGCCTCCCCCATTTCAGCCCTTTTCTTTGAAGGAGTTTGTTACCCACAGTAGAAAGAAATCCATTTCATTTGCCGATCCTCAGATAGGATCATTCTTAGAAGGGCCAGGGCTTTTCTGAAGCTCATCTTTTGGAGCAGGCTTGTTTCCCCATGGTCCTAAGAATTTTTTTGAGTTTTAATTGATGTACACCATTAAATTAGTTTCAGACATACAGTGTAATATTACATATTGTATAATGATACACATTGTGAAATGATCACAATATGTCCATCACTATACATAGTTATAAAAGGGTTTTTTCTTTTGATGAGGACTTTTCAGATTTACTCTTTTACCCACTTTCAAATATGCAATACAGTGTTATTAACCATGATCTCCAGGCTATATTGCATCCACTTGATTATTTTGTCATCGAAAGTGTATACTTTTTGAACCGCTTCACCCATTTCACCTATTCCTCACCCCCACCTTCTGGCAACTTCTACTCTGTCCTTTGTATCTGTGATCTTGTTTTGCTCTTTCTTTTTAAGATTTCACAAGTAAGAGTGATCGTATGGTACTTGTCTTCCTCTGACTTACTCCATTTAGCGTATTGCCCTCAAGGTCTCCTCGTGGCTCAAATGGTAAAGAATCCGCCTGCAATGCAAGAGACCTGGGTTCGATCCCTGAGTTGGGAGGATCCCCTGGAGAAGGGAATGACAACCCTCTCCAGTCTTCTTAGAGAACTGTAAAATCCCATGGGCAGAGGAGCCCAGCAGGCTGCAGTCCATGGGATCCCAAATAGTTGGACGCAACTGAACACAACTGAATGACTAACACTTTCTGGGCTTCCTTCGTGGTTCAGTCAGTAGAGAATCCACCCACCAATGCAGGAAACCCGGGTTCGATCCCTGGTTGGGGAAGATCCCCTGGAGAAGGAAATGGCAACCCACTCCAGTATTCTTGCCTGGGAAATCCCATGGACAGAGGAGCCTGGAGGGCTACTGTCCATGGAGTCGCAAGAGTCAGACATGACTTAGTGACTACACCACCACCTCAAGGTCCAATCATGTGTCGCAAATGGCAAGATTTATTGTTTTTTATGGCTGAATAATATCCACATTATTACATAATAATATCCAATAATATCCCTCTATAGCTAAATTAATATGTTAATATGTTAATATAGACATATACTATGTGTTAATATATGCACAGTTTCTTTATCTGCTCATCCATTAATGGACACTTAGATTATTTCCACTTCTTGGCTGTTGTAAAAAATGTGAACATAAGGGTGCCGATATCTTTTCTAATTAGTGTTTTTGTTTCCTTCAGGTAAATCCCCATAAGTGGAATTGCTGTATCATATGTAGTTCTGTTTTTAATCTGTTGAGGAATCTCCATAGGAGGTTGCACTAATTTACGTTCTACCGACAGTGTACTCAGTTCAGTTCAGTTCAGTTCAGTCTCTCAGTCGTGTCCGACGCTTTGTGACCCTATGAATTGCAGCACGCCAGGCCTCCCTGTTCATCATCATCTCCTGGAGTTCACTCAGACTTACGTCCATCGAGTCAGTGATGCCATCCAGCCATCTCATCCTCTGTCATCCCCTTCTCCTCCTGCCCCCAATCCCTCCCACCATCAGAGTCTTTTCCAATGAGTCAACTCTTTGCATGAGGTGGCCAAAGTACTGGAGTTTCAGCTTTAGCATCAGTCCTTCCAATGAACACCCAGGACGGGTCTCCTTTAGGATGGACTGGTTGGATCTCCTTGCAGTCCAAGGGACTCTCAAGAGTCTTCTCCAACACCACAGTTCAAAAGCATCAATTCTTCGGTGCTCAGCTTTCTTCACAGTCCAACTCTCACATCCATACATGACCACAGGAAAAACCATAGCCTTGACTAGACAGACCTTTGTTGGCAAAATAATAACTCTGCTTTTTAATATGCTCTCTAGGTTGGTCATAACTCTCCTTCCAAGGAATAAGCGTTTTTTAATTTCATGGCTGCAGTCACCATCTGCAGTGATGTTGGAGCCCCCCCAAATATATCAGGTATAATAAAAAGCAGAGATTTGGATTAAGCCAGAGCAAACAAGAATCATTTGTGACAGGAAAACATGGGACAACTGGGACCATAAGGTTCTCTAGAATTGGTTCAAATCATGATTATTGTGGTTTTAATTTGCATTTCTCTGAGGATTAGTCATGTTGAGCATCTTTGCTTGTAGCTGTTGGTCATTGTATGTCTTCTTTGGAAGCATACCCGCTCAGATCTGCTCATTTTTTAAAATTTATTTAATTTTTTCCTCCTCATTTTTAGATCAGATTTTTTTTTTGCTAATATGTAGGGGAGTATACACAGGAAATATAAGTAAATGTAAGTTTGAATAGAGTTCTTTATGCATGTGTTTAAATTTCTAATTCGTTTTTGTGCTGAGTCTTCATTGCTTCGTGTGGGCCTCTGCTGGTTGTGGAGCGCGGGGGCTTCTCTTCGTTGCCATGGGCGGCTTCACACTACTGCCTCTCCTACTGCCCAGCCCTGGCTCTAGGCACAGGGGCTTCCGGCGCTGTAGCATGCGGGCTCAGTAGTTGCGGTGCGCAGAGGCCAGAGCTCAGGCTCAGCGGTTGTGACACGTGGTTTGGTTGCTCTGCAACATGTGGAATCTTCCCGGACCAGGGATCGAACCTGTGTCTCCCGTATTGAGAGGCAGATTCTTATCCACTGCACCACCAGGGAAGCCCTCTTTATATATTTTGGATATGAACAGCTTATCAGATACATGATTTGCAAATATTTATTCCCATTCAGTAGATTGCCTTTTCATTTTCTTGATGGTTTCCTTTGAACAAGAAGCTTTTTAGTTTGATGTAGAAGAACTTCTTTTAAATCGCATTGCATTTTATTACAGTTCTGTGTCTGTGTTCCAGAAATGGATGGCTATTTAATATACAACCCAAAACACTCCTGAAATTGTTCTTCTTAACTTCCAAAAGTATCCCATTTTTCTTTATATTAAATCAAAATGGAAAAATCTTTAAAAAAAAGTGGATTTTGTGCATCACAGGAAAAGCATCAGGAAATAACAGAAAATAATTTGTTAGGAGTCTGACCAGATACACAAGGCAGCAGATACTATTCCACAGAAAAGGGACTATAAATAGATACCCCTTCCCAAAGTACATGTATTTCACATGAGTGTGACAAGCTCTTCTCTCTCCTTTCCCTTCCCTCCTACGCACTTTACACTACATTTTAATTTCTTTAAAATGCAGAAAAGCTATAAAAACTCTTATTAATTCAAATTCTACTAGTGTGTGGCTTATATTTAGATAAGTGCTAAAATCTTCTTCTTCTTCTTTTTTTTTTAGTACTTAGCAAATCCCATTGTCACGGATATGAGACCAAATTTGGGCGGACCTAATTTAGCGAGACTTTCTAGAGGAGAGGCAGCTATTCTGCTTTTCAGCTAGATTCTTACCTTAGAGTAGATGCAGACTGACAGAAGGCAGGCGCTTCCACGAGTGAGGCCCAGAGCCCACAGCAGCGGCACAGGCTGGGCACGGCCTCAGCGCAGCAGGTTGACTTCAGAGAGGGAGATGGGGGCTAGGAAGGTGGTAGCATTTGCACCTTTGCTCTGTCCATTTGCCTTTGTCCTGGCTGCAGGGCACTCCCATCTTGCCTGCGCTGTCACCCATGGTTGGTTATGTTTGTGCCCGTACTTTACCCTGCGCATCCTTCACACACGGCCAGCGTGAGCTTTTATTTAAACACAAGAAAGAGACTAGTCACATGCTCAGCTCAGTTCAGTTCAGTCGCTCAGTCATGTCCAGCTCTTTGCGACCCTATGAATTGCAGCACGCCAGGCCTCCCTGTCCATCACCAGCTCCCGGAGTTCACTCAAACTCATGTCCATCAAGTCAGTGATGCCATCCAGCCATCTCATCCTCTGTCGTCCCCTTTTCCTCCTGCCCCAAATCCCTCCCAGCATCAAAGTCTTTTCCAATAAGTCAACTCTTTGCATGAGGTGGCCAAAGTACTTCCTTCCAAAGAAATCCCAGGGCCAATCTCCTTCAGAATGGACTGGTTGGATCTCCTTGCAGTCCAAGGGACTCTCAAGAGTCTTCTCCAACACCACAGTTCAAAAGCATCAGTTCTTCAGCACTCAGCCTTCTTCACAATCCAACTCTCACATCCATACATGACCACAGGAAAAACCATAGCCTTGACTAGACAGACCTTAGTCGGCAAAGTAATGTCTCTGCTTTTGAATATGCTCTCTAGGTTGGTCATAACTTTTCTTCCAAGGAGTAAGTATCTTTTAATTTGATGGCTGCAGTTACCAACTGCAGTGATTTTGGAGCCTCCAAAAATAAAGTCTGACACTGTTTCCACTGTTTCCTCATCTATTTCCTGTGAAGTGATGGGACCAGATGCCACGATCTTCATTTTCTGAATGTTGAGCTTTAAGCCAACTTTTTCACTCTCCTCTTTCACTTTCATCAAGAGGCTTTTTAGTTCCTCTTCACTTTCTGCCATAAGGGTGGTGTCATCTGCATATCTGAGGTTATTGATNGTTGAGCTTTAAGCCAACTTTTTCACTCTCCTCTTTCACTTTCATCAAGAGGCTTTTTAGTTCCTCTTCACTTTCTGCCATAAGGGTGGTGTCATCTGCATATCTGAGGTTATTGATACTTCTCCTGCCAATCTTGATTCCAGCTTGTGTTTCTTCCAGTCCAGTGCTTCTCATGATGTACTCTGCATAAAAGTTAAATAAGCAGGGTGACAGTATACAGCCTTGACGTACTCCTTTTCCTATTTGTAACCAGTCTGTTGTTCCATGTCCAGCTGAGCGTTTAGTTCTGAATACCCTGTGTTCAGTACCTAACAGGTAATTAATGAATGTTTGCTGAATGGATTTTGGAAATGGTGGTCATTTAATGGCAAGTATCCATGGCCTGGTTTTAAAAGGGAACAGAGAAAAAATCTTAGGGTAAAATAAGAATCTGGCCTAGCATAAATAGCTCTATTTTTTAAACATAAGGAAGACATCAGAAATTCTAAATAAGACGGTCAAGATTAATATTTTATGAAGCTTCGTTTGTTGTTAAAGACAGTTCAAGTGGTGAGAAGAAATGCAAACAGCAAAATTAGACCACTGTGCATGCTAACACAGAGGTGCCTTAGGTGGAAGGAAGGATTTGATGTTATGCTGAGTTCCGTAACAAATGCTCGGATCAAGAGCCACCTGGCATTTAAGGCCATTTCTACCCAGAACCTGCAACTAGAAGATTTTTTGCTTTTTATTTTTTTATGCTATTAGAAATGACAGTCTGACAATTCAGATACCTCTTAGTTTTCCGTAAGGAATTTACTCCTGAGAGATGAAAGACTAGGAATCTAGTGCTGACTTTTAATTCTTCTAAAATATCTTATTGAACATCAGTTCATTTACCTTGGTCATGCCACATAGCCTCTCAGAACATATACCCGCCCTGCTCTGTACTAGTCCTTCTCTAGGTGAACCGTGAACCAAGCTCATTAGACCAGTTCTGTAATGCAGGGCAGGGAGGCTGGTTGGAGTAGCAAAGCCGCCTGCCACTCGGGGCGCACTTGGCGCTCTGCCTTTCCTCTCTGTCTTGACCAGATTCCGAGCTGCTTATCAAGACATCACAGGCTCGGTGGTTAAACAGTATGCCTGCCAGTGCAGGGGACGTGGGTTTGATCCCTAGTCTGGGAAGAATCCTCATGCCTCGGGATGACTAAGCCCATGCGCCCCAACTACTGAGTCTTAGCACCCTTGAGACTGTGCTCCACAACAAGAGAAACCTCCGCGGTGAAAACCCCACCCACTACAACTACGGAGTCCGCATGCGTCATCAAAGACCCGGTGCAGCCATAAACAAAATTTAAAGAGACATCATCACAGGCATTTGCCCACAATTAATGCCCATACATCTTAATGAAAAGTGTTAGAATAGAGTGGAGAAATTATTTTATTTCTTTGATATTTCCCTCTTTTTTTTTTTTTTGAATTTGTATTCACTTTTCTTTGGGCCAGTGTGCCTATGTTTACATTAGTGGTTGTTTTACAGATGGCAATTTAAACTGTTAGGAACTAAATGGGTTCTTAAATGATGAAGTTTAACTTTTCTTCTTTCTGTTGAATGGATTTCATGATAGTATGTTTTGATGTTAAATACACATTTGACTTCAGGAATAAATGCCACTTGATCATGGTGTATAATCTTTTTGATATTTTGCTAGATTCAGCTTACTAAATTTGGGTTAAATATGGACAGCTTTCATGGAATACTTCATCATAGATTAAAGATTATAGCCTTTTGAAGCTTTAAAATTTGAACTAATATCCTGATAATTTATTTTATGTATGTATACCAGATATAAAGTTCCCTTGACATTTGTAAGCAGATGAGTTCTTGCAAGGGCTGGTGATTAAGGCAACAATTAGTTAAGAGTTAGACTTAACTAATTAGACTAATTAATTAGACTTCCCTGGTGGCTCAGACAGTAAAAGCGTCTGGCTACAATGCGGGAAACCTGGGTTCGATCCCTGAGTCGGGAAGATCCCCTGGAGAAGGAAATGGCAACCCATTCCAGTACTCTTGCCCGGAAAATCCCATGGACAGAAGAGCCTGGTGGGCTGCAGTCCATGGGGTCGCAAAGAGTCGGACACAACTGAGCGACTTCACTTTCTTTCTTTCTTTCTTTCACTTTAGTTAAGAGAGCAGATTTGGGTTAGATCTTGAAAGATGAAAATACTCTGATCATATAGAAGTGAAAAGAAAAAGTGTGTCATATGCAGAGAAGAGATGGAGTGAAGCCAAAGGAATAAAAAGTGCAGTGTTAGCTTGTTTTCTGGTGTATATTAGAGAGGACCTTTAAAGAGTGTTCATGTGCTGTGTAACCTTCAGTTAAGCAAAGGTATATCGACAGGGTTGTTGAGTGAGAGGAAAGAGTAGATGGGAAAGATAGATCAGGGCTGGATTATGGTCTCAACTCCTGGATGAAGGAGTTTGAATTTTAGACTTTATTCTGTAGGTGGTGAAGAATTACTGAAAGCAACTGAAGGTTTTGCTTTAGGAAGATTATTGTATGTAAGATGAAGTGGGAGATGAGGCTGGACTTTGGATAACCATTTCAGAAGATGTTTTTAAATTTCAGGGAAAAGATTGAAGACGCATACTAGGTCAGCTCACTTCCAGTAAAGATGGAGGGAAGAGGAAGATGTAAAGCTTAGTGGAGGTAGATTAATAAGCTCTGGTTTTTGTTATGTCATGTCGGCAAGTCCATCGTTCTGATGGGCCTGTTTTCTTGCTGATTATGTAAGGTAACTGAATTAATTCTTTGATTCCTTTGACTTTTGCGATTTTATATTGTATGATCTTCAAGTTTTTGTAGAGGCATTTGTTATTATTTGGTCGCTAAGTGGTGTCTGACTCTTTTGTGACCCCATGGACTGTAGCCCACCAGGCTGATCTGTCCATGGCATTCTCCAGGCAAGAATACTGGACTGGGTTGCCATTTCTTTTACCAGGGGATCTTCCTGACTCGGGGATCGAACCTGGGTCTCCTGCATTGGCACGCAGATTCTTTACCTTTGAATCACCTGTGAAGCCCCTTGTAAAGACATACTCTAACTTAAATAACACATCTATAGGAAATATTTCCCCCTGTGAACTAAGTACTTCTCTAATAATTTAAAGCTATTTTACTATGTTAAAAAAGCCCGTGCTTTTGGATTGTATACTTTTTTCTTTCTTTGTATTTTAGCAATATATTTATAGCTTTTAAACTACCAGAAGAATTTTAAGTCCCCCACGTGATTAAGGAAGAAAAAACTGTTAAAAGCCTAAAAAGTGTAAAATATGAAAAATGTTTTTAAAATCGTGTAAAAAGATGTAAACAAGTGCCAATACTTCCCAAATTATTTTATGACGCCGATGTTACTGCCCAAACTAGATAGCACTTGACAGTTACAGCCCAGTATCATTTATGAATATAGGTGCAAAGTCACTAGAAAGCTGAATCCAGCAACATGTATGGAGAAGCCAATGGCACCCCACCCCAGTACTCTTGCCTGGAAAATCCCATGGACAGAGGAGCCTGGTGGGCTGCAGTCCATGGGGTCGCTAAGCGTTGGACATGACTGAGCGACTTCAGTTTCACTTTTCACTTTCATGCATTGGAGAAGGAAATGGCAACCCACTCCAGTGTTCTTGCCTGGAGAATCCCAAGGATGGGAGAGCCTGGTGGGCTGCCGTCTATGGGGTCTCACAGAGTCGGACACGACTCAAGTGACTTAGCAGCAGCAGCAGCAGCAACAACAGGTAAAAAAGGATTCTATAGCATGAGCAAGTAGCATTTATTCCAAGAATGTAAGATTGGTTCGGTATATAGAAGTCTGTTGATGTAATACACTCTTACCAGAATAAAAGACAGTATCCACATGGGCATCTCAACTGACAGAGAAAAAAACATTTGACAAAATTTGATACCTTTTCATGATAGAAACACTTGATAAACTAGAGATGAAAGGGATCTTCCTTATCCTGATATAGGGCATTTGTGAAAACCCTATAGCTAACATCATACTTCATGGGGGAAGACTGAAAGCTTTCTCATAAGATCCAGAATAACACACAGACATCTACCTCTTACCACTTCTGTGCAGCATTGTACTGGAGGTTCTGGCCAGTGCTATTAAGCAAGAAAAAGAAATAAAAGGCATCCAGATAAGAAAGAAAAAAAGTAAAACTTCCTCTGTTCACAGATAACATGATCTTGTATATAGGAAAGCCTAAGGAATCCACAAAGAGACTCTTAGAACTTGTAAGTTCAGCAACCAGCTGTATTTCTATATGCTAGCAGTGAAGGATCGGAAATGAAAAAATTCTACTTATAATAGCATCAAAAAGAAAATACTTAGGGGAGTCAGTTTAACAAAAAAGATGTTAAAAGAAATGAAAGAAAATTAAATGAAGAGACATCCTATAGTCGTGGATCAAAAGACCTGATAGTAATATTGTTAGGATGCAGTGCTCTACAGATTGATCCCAGCCTCTGTGACAGTTTCAGCTGTCTGGCAGCTGATCCTAAAATTCATACATCTGTGTAGAGGTCGAAGTCTGTGTGTTATTCTAGATCGTACGAGAAAGCTTTCAGTCCTCCCCCATGAAGTATGATATTAGCTGTAGGGTTTTCACAAATGCCCTAAATCAGAATAAGGAAGGTCCCTTTCATCTCTTGTTTATCAAAATGCCAGAGATCCAGAGTAGCCACAACAACCGGGAAGAGGAAGAACAGAGCAGGAGGACGCCCATTTACTGATTTCACTTCTGCGCGGCTACGGTAATCAAGATGGTGTTACCCTGGATTCAGGCTCAGTGGAATAGAACTCAGAGTCCAGGCATAAACCTTCACATTCATGTTCAGTTGATTTTCTTCAAGGGTATTATTGCAGTTCAGTGGGGGAAATAATACGTTTTTCAACAGCAGTGCTCAGACAAGTGGATAGCCACATGCGACAGAGTGAAGTTATATCTCCACACCCTGTAAAAAGTTAACTCAGAATGAATCGAAGGTCTGCATGTAGTAGCTAAAACTGTAAAACTTTGTGACCTTGGATTAGACAATAAATTGTTACTCATGACACCAAACAGCTAAGTGACAAAATAAAAAAATAGGTAAGTTGGATTTTATCAAAATTTTAAAAAGAATTGTGCTTCAAAAAGTCACCATTAACTGGAAAGACAACTCACAGAATGGAAGAAAATATTTGCAAAGTATATGTCTGATAAGGAACTTCTGTTCAGAATATATAAAAGACTCTTCAGTTCAGTTCAGTCACTCAGTCATGTCCAACTCTTTGTGACCCCATGAACTACAGAATGCCAAGTGTCCCTGTCCATCACCAACTCCTGGAGTCTACCCAAACCATCTCATCCTCTGTTATCCCCTTCTCCTCCTGCCCTCAATCTTACTCAGCATCAGGGTCTTTTCCAATGAGTCAGCTCTTTGCATCAGGTGGCCAAAGTATTGGAGTTTCAGCTGCAACATTAGTCCTTCCAATGAATACCCAGGACGGGTCTCCTTTAGGATGGACTGGTTGGATCTCCTTGCAGTCCAAGGGACTCTCAAGAGTCTTCTCCAACACCACAGTTCAAAAGCATCAATTCTTCGATGCTCAGCTTTATTCACAGTCCAACTCTCACATCCATACATGACCACCTGAGAAACCATAGCCTTGACTAGACGGACCTTTGTTGGCAAAGTAATGTCTCTGCTTTTTAATATGCTGTCTAGGTTGGTCATAACTTTCCTTCCAAGGAGTAAGCATTTTTTAATTTCATGGCTGCAGTCACCATCTGCAGTGATTTTGGAGCCCAGAAAAATAAAGTCTGATACTGTTTCCACTGTTTCCCATCTATTTGCCATGAAATGATGGGACCAGATGCCACGATCTTCGTTTTCTGAATGTTGAGCTTTAAGGCAACTTTTTCATTCTCCTTTTTCACTTTCATCAAGAGGCTTTTAGTTCTTCTTCACTTTCTTACAACTCAAAAATGAAAAGAGAAGTTACCCAGTTATAAAATGGGCAAAGCATTTGAATGGGTATTTCTCTGAAGAACCCATACAAATGGCAACAAGCATTTGACAAGATTCTCAACACCGTCAGCCACTGCGCATGTATGTGCTGAGTCGCTTTAGTCGTGTGTGACTCTGTGCGACCCCATGAACTGTAGACCAGCAGGATTCTCTGTCCATAGGGTTGTCCAGGCAAGAATACTGGAATGGGTTGCCATTCCCTTCTCACTAGGGAAATGCAGATCAAAGCTGCAGTGAGTTGGCTTTTCACACCCACTATGACAGCTGTGATGAAAGATATGGACAGTATTAGAACTCTCAGACTTGGCTGGTAGAAATATAAAATGATGCAATTGCTTTGGAAAACTGGCGGTTTCTCCAAACATTAAACACAGAGTTACCATGTGACGCAGAATCCCCTCATAGGTATGTATCCAAGAGAACTGAAAATAAACGTAGACACAAAAACGTGTACACAAGTGTTCATTATTCATAATAGCCAAAATGTGAAAATAACACCAATGCCCATCAGCAGATGAGTGGAAAGGAGGTACAAGGATGAACCTTGAAACCACTGTGCTATGTAAAAAAAAAGACAATGTCATGTATTGTGTAATTCTGTTGACAAGAAGTAGAACACGCAAATCTATAGAGGCAGAAGGCAGGACGGTATTTACCAGGGCTTGAAGAGTGGCAGTTAATAGATAAGAGGGTTTTCTGGTGGTGCTGGGAGGTGATGAAATGTTCTGGAGGTAGATAGTGGTGATGCTCGCACAATTTTATGATGTATTAAAGCGAACGGAATCTTAAAAGGGGAAAAATTAAAAGTCCTATCACATTCTTCACTGAAATATCTAAAGTGTCAATATACCCTAGGAAGAGAAATCTTTATTGCTTTTAACTCTGTTCCTTTTCAAAATCAGAGTTTGAAACTTACTCCCTCCTCAGATTTCAGCAAGCCATATCCTTTGAGGTCTGTTTTGTGAAGGTGTTATAAATGCTACCATCACAGAGAAGTGCTGCTTGGATCCCATCAAGGTTGATTCAAATTTAATTTAAAAACATATTTCAAATTATTAAAAAATAAGATATGAAACAGAACACACTCTAAGATGTATTACTATTTGTCCATTTTTCCGTACTATATATGCCAAATGTTAACTCACGTTTCCAAGTTACGTCATTTTGCATATATGCCTTGGAATTAAATCTTTCATGTCGTTTCATTGTATATATTCAGACAGCTGTCAAATGTTTCACTGAATAGAAAAGTTGTCGCTTGCAGTGCTTAAAAGGCAGTAACAAAAGCAACAGGTGTCCTGTCATAAAGCCGTCTAGGCGAGGACACTGCATTTCCAGGGTACATGAGAATATTCTCAATTCTAGGTAACCGAAACCAAGTTCAGAAGGAAATTGGATCCTGGGGTGATAGGACTGTAACTGCTATCCAGAAATCCTCAGTGTAACATTGTGTTTGTCAGAATGTCTTCATTTTTCTCAGTGACTGCCACTGTAATAAGAAAAGGTTGTTAATTGGATCCTATATAGTACATATATACTGTTGTTTTTACTGCTTCGTATATTGGGGTTCTACGTAAGATGCTGTTTAAATTTTGTGCAGCTGGGATCCTGGAACTCTTTCCTTATACATTAAGCTTCCTATTCCATTTGACTTCACTCTCATTCCCCAGAGATGTTCTGAAAGCATCTTTCCCCCCAACAGAAATCCAACAGTGCAGGGGGAGTTTCCAGCTGAAAAAAATATTTACTGACTTTAAATAGATCATATCTTTTTTCCTTGGGGCTCCGTCTCAGAGATTGCACTGCAGCGATCCAGTTAGTTCAGTCATAAGGCAATTTGTTGTTGTGCCCAGTATAAATATTTTAGTTGCTATTTCATGAGCGATATTTGGAAAGGGATACATAGCCTTATTTTAATCTGTTTTTGCATATGCAGCAACCGAGTTGCATGTGTGGGGAAGAAGCTAGGTTAAATTGGATTGCCTCTGTCTATGCCAGAACCTCTGTGGGTTCTCGTGTGTAAGCCCAGTGGAGAGGACCCCCTGGCAGCGTGGTGAGCAGCTTGTGTTGGGCAGAGGGTGGGGGAGGAGCCAGTGAAAGGGTCACCTGAGGATGACTGAGTGCCTGATATGTGTGGGAATTGATTTACACACACAGGAATGTGCCATTCAGAACGAGTCACGTGTCTCTTCTGTTCTCTTTTGTAGGTGATCATGGAGGAAGCACTTTACTCCCCCCGAATGTCACGAATGAGTTTCCGGAGTATGGGACCATGGAGGGAAGTGGAGAAGGCCTGAGAGCCTCTCTGGAGTTTGATGCCGAGTCTCTGCTGCACTGCCCGGGGGGCCCGCAGGGGCCCCAGCCCCTTGCCAGCCGTCACTCTGGGCCTGTCACTGTCACCAGAGGACCAAAAGAGGTCAGAGGGCTCCCATCTCAAAGTCACTTCAAGGAACCGAGTTTACAACCCATTGACTCTCTGATTTCAGCTCTGAAAGCCACAGAAGCCGGAATAGCTTCAGGAACATCGCAGTCTACAAAGGTACTGGATGGAGCTGCAGTTTCTACTTTTTCAGCTCAGCAGGAGGGGCAGGAGCCAGACACCGCCAGTCGTAAAGCACGGAAGGCCCACGCGCTGTTCCCTGCTGGCTGCGAAAAGTCGCCCGATATACCTCTTTCAGCCGGAGTTCCGAGTGAGGAACATTTTTATTTGAGCATCCAGGAGGATCTGACTGCACTGTTAACTGGAGAGATTCAAGCAGAGCCATCCCTAAGAGCTAGTAATGGAAGAAAGGGGGCTGTCCACGTGCAAGAGCCAGCCGGTCCAGCATCCTTGGTGGGCAGCCCCGCGACCCCCAGCTCAGTGGGCGGTGCCGGTTTGCTGAGAGAGAGAAGGTCTGAGCAGAGAGAGCACCCCGGGCAGTGTGCTCGAGGACGCCCAGGCCAGGGCAAGCATGTGGCGTTTCAAGGGGTGGAAGCACCGTGGACCGGAGGGGAGGAGACAGAGAGCAGGCAGCTTGCGGACGTTCAGATGCCACCGGGAAGGACAGTGCCTCCCGAAAGCAAAGAGTTTTCCAAAGTGCCCAGCCACCTCGTCTCTGCTGCTCTCCGTGACTCAGCTCCTCCCGAGAGGCCGTGTCCCACCGAGCCTCTGCTTGAGACGGTAGAGGACGAAGTCTTCCTAAGGGAGGACAAGGAGCGCCTGGAGAGGAGAGCTGGACCGGAGAGGGCCGGGGAAAGGTGAGATCCCAGGGCCCTGCTGTCTGTGATGTCTGCTGTGTGCGCTCCGCAGTGAGGTTCACAGCACCCTCCGCAGAATGGACGGGAAGTGACCGTGTGCTGCGGTGCTTCTAAGGTCTCAAGATGTGTAAAGTGGTTGCTGTAAAGTCATCCATATGGGGAGACCATGAGCCTTAAACTGGGCAGACCCACTTCTGATATATATATGTTTTCTTGTATTTGACAGGTTTCAAGTTCTCCAGCATCACTCTAACAAAACACCCCACAATTATCTTTCATAAAGAAAGGTCTGGACTCTTGACACATCCTGTAGTTGTTACTGCCAAGCTCAGGCACTTCTTCTGGGTATAGCCCCGTTGTCTGCAAACAGCCCCTGCACATGTAGGAACGCAGAGGCTTTGGCGTGGGCTGCCTCAGTTTTCTAGGTTTAGAGAGGCCATGAGGAGGTCAGAGCTCAGTGGTTCCATGGCGCCGACGTGGGACTCCCTTCTCGCAAGCAGCTTGTTTGGGTTATGGCCCTGATGGCTAAACCTGGCATCCTATGGGATTTCCCAGGCTTTCTCTGCGTTTCTGGCGTCCACACCCGCTGAGAGCCTGGAAGTGGAAGCCGTGCCTGTCCGCCTTCACTTCCTTTGGGTGTGGTCTGGCTGTAGAGCGCTCCTTTCCGCAAAGTCATTTCAGACGACGTGTGCCACCTCATCCCCATCATACGAGCTTTGGCAGTTCACGTGGGAGAACGTATGTCAAGCCTGAAGGGTCCTGCTTGCTTGTTGTAAGGAGATGCCTTTCGCTCCGCAGTTGACTAGCAGATGCGCCGCCAGGACTCCTCTCCCCGCCCTCCCCACCTCCCTGCGCAGAACGCCTCCAGACTCCCCTCAGAAGGCGCCCTGCTCTGTGCACATGGCTCTGCACGGGGAGCTCCCACTGGGGTCCGTGCGTCTGTGGTTTGTTCGTTCATTCCTCCTGTCCTTCTTGTCCTTCCACAGATGGATTTCCGTTGTCTGCTGGGTCCTTGACATGGCTAGAGATGCTGGGCATGAAAGGAGTGTTCACAACGGACACGGCCCTGGGGATTCCCTGGTGGTCCCATGGTTAGGCCTCTGTGCCGCCTCTGCAGGGGTCATGGGTTCTTTCTCTGGTTGGAAACTCAGATCCCATGAGCTCTGTGGCGTGGCCTGGAAAACAAACAAACAGACATGGAAAATAGACATGACCTCTGGTCCCTGACCTCGTGAAGTTTACTGCTAAAGGTCGACTCATTAATAATGATAGGGCCTCCAATTATGTTGGGTTCTATAAAGGAAAAGAAGGGACACATTGAATGCAGGAGAGAGGCATGTTCAGTTGATGGCTTGGGGAAGGCCTGTCTGCGTAAGTGGTAATTAGCTGAGACTTCAGGGTTCAGCAGGAGTTTGCGGGGCAGAGAGTGGGGAGGATAAGCAGAGGGAGCCACGCGGGCTGGCGAAGGAGGCTGCTCTCGCTAAGGGAGTGTGCTTCCTGGAGCCTGCGATGCGGAGGCCTCCAGGCTCCTTTTAAGGTGCAGCACCCCACCTGCGTGGCTGGACCCTCGAAGCTGGGGGCAGGTGGGGGGTGAGTGAGCAGGGGTGGGGTGAGGGCTTCATCCCTGAGCTTCCTGCTTGACTGCTAATGCCCTGAGGAGCCATGAGGACTTGGGACCCAGAATGCTATTTGGTTTGGGGTGGACCAGTAATTTGGCTTCCCTGCCGGCTCGGATGGTAAAGAATCTGCCTGTAAGGGAGGAGACCCAGGTTTGATCCGTGGGTCTGAACGGTCCCCTGGAGAAGGGAATGGCTACCCACTTGAATATACTTGCCTGAAAAATTCTATGGACAGAGGAACCTGGCAGGCTACAGTCCACAGGGTCACAAAGAGTCGGACACGCCTGAGCAACTAACTTTCACTTTTCCAGTAACTTAAAAACAGCAGAGACAACTGTGCTGTTGAATGTGAATCCTGGTAATACCTAGGAAGGTGGGTCACTTACCAGGTAGCTTTATTCCCGTTCTCTGTCTTATTTCTGCTTACAGATGGCTGACGCTGGGCTAGTCCTTGGCACACCCAGATTCAGCTCTATTTTCTATTTCTTGTTTTCGTTCTCATACTGAGCTTTAAAATTTTATTTAGTTGTCTTAATGTTCATTTTCAATATTTGCAAAACAGGCTGCATATTAATTAATGTCCCAAGGATATTAACTTGTTTGTTTTTCCTAGGTTTTCACTGTTTTGTTTATTAGCCTAGTAGTAAACATGTTTGTGGGCTTTTTTTTTTCCTTCGAGGTGATTCACTGGCTGTTTCTCAACCTAACTCTGCAGTGTTGTCTTATTGTCACCAAGGGGCAGCCCATGAGTTCTTGAGGGCTATTGGTCTTATTTAATCAGAAAATATTAACATATGAAAGCTTATGTATAGGAGCTTATGAAATATGAAAGCTTAGTGTATTCTTTGGTCTCCCTGGTGGCTCAGACGGTAAAGAATCTGCCTGCAGTGCAGGAGACCTGGGTTCAATCCCTGGGTTGGGAAGATCCCCTGGAGAAGGGCATGACAACCCACTCTAGTATTCTTGCCTGGAGAATCTCCATGGACAGAGGAGCCTGGCGGGCTGCATTCCATGGGGTCGCAAGGAGTCAGACACGACTGAGTGACTAAGCATAAGTGTATTTTTAGTCTGCCAATTTACACAATATATATATCATCTTCTGTTAAAATTAGGACTGATAGTAGCTGTTAATTTGAATTTGTGGAGTTCAGTTAGCTAAATGAGAATTTAATATTTTATTCAAATGTTTGTTGGACTTGGTGTATTCACCTACTAGGAGCTAGCTTGAAAGTATATTAAATTGTATAGAGGATAGCCCAGCATATGTGTGCTAAGAGTTTTTTCAACCTGAACATGTTTCTATGATATCTTTCTTCCCAAGTGTATTGACATTTTGCTGTTGTTGTTGTTCACTCACTAAGTTGTGTCTGACTGTTTGAGAGCTCATGGGCTGCAGCACGCCAGGTCTCCCTGTCCTTCACCATCTCCCGGAGCTTGCTCAAACTCATGTCCGTTGAGTCAGTGGTGCCATCCAACCCTCTCATCCTCTGTTGCCTCCTTCTCCGCCCACCTTCAAACTTCCCCAGCATTAGAGTCTTATCTAACAAGTCAGCTCTTCGCATCAGATGGCCAGTGTATTGGAGCTTCAGCATCAGTCCTTCCAATGAATATTCAGGACTAGTTTCCTTTAGGATTGATTGGTTTGATCTCCTTGCAGTCCAAGAGACTCTCAAGAGTCTTCTCCAACACCACAGTTCAAAAACATCAATTCTTTGGCGTTCAGCTTTTTTTATAGTCCAGCTCTCACATTTGTACATGACTACTGGAAAAACCCTAGCTTTGACCATACAGACCTTTGTCGGCAAAGTGATGTTTCTGATGTTCAGTACATTGTTAGGTTGGTCGTAGCTGTTCTTCCAAGGAGTAAGTGTCTTTTAATTTCATGGCTGCAGTCACCATCTGCATTGATTTTGGAGCCTCAAAAATAAAGTCTGTCACTGTTTCCATTGTCTCCCCATCTATTTGTCATGAAGTGATGGGACCGGATGTCATGATCTTTGTTTTTTGAATGTTGAGCTTTAAGCCAGCTTTTTCACTCTTCTCTTTCATCAAAAGGTTCTTCAGTTCCTCACTTTCTGCCATAAGGGTGGTGTCATCTCCATATCTGAGGTTATTGATATTTCTCTCAGCAATCTTGATTCCAGCTTGTGATTCATCCAGCATTTCGCATGATGTACTCCACCGATAGGTTAAATATATTGACATAAACTAACTGAATACAGGTGCTAGCTCTACAGAATTCTACCTTTTTCATATGGCTGGAGAGAGGAAAGTAAAATGAAAAAATTAACCTAATATTGAAATTCTTTACTTTGATGTGCTTTCCAGGATTCTTGAGCAAGCGGAGCACTTGCGGGGCAGAGATGATGACATCCTTGGGTCCGGATACGCAGAGGACTCCACTGACGTGTACAGCTCCCAGTTCGAGACCATTTTAGACAACACCTCTTTATACTACAGTGCTGAGTCCTTGGAGACTTTGTATTCAGAGCCCGATAGCTACTTCAGCTTTGAAATGCCCCTCACTCCAATGATACAGCAGCGCATTAAGGAAGGCGGGCAGTTCCTCGAGAGGACGTCGGCAGGAGGACAGCAGGACGTCCTGAGCATCTCAGCAGACGGCGGGATAGTGATAGGCTGTTCCAGTGGGATCGCCAACGGGCTGAGTGGCTCCAGTAACTCCATCTACGCGAAGGGCACCCCAGAGATTGCTTTCTGGGGAAGGTACTGGTCCCAATCCCTTAATTTCATGCTGGCGGTTTTTGTAGCATTTTTTTTCCCGCTTTGGGAAATCTGAGTGTGGAACCTCTTTGGAAAGCATCGGGCCGGTTTCCCTGGATATAAGTGAATGATGTGAGTGAAAAGCAATTTGAGATTTCAGCACAGGTAGAGTACAGGTTAGTGGTTTGCCAAATTGGCAACCTCTGGACATTCTGTTTGGCGGTATGTCTTGTATTCCCACAGGTAAACTGGGTCCTGAGCAGATTCTGTGGGTGGTGAGTGGGTGTTAGCACCTGGGAGGCAGCTTTGGTGGCCACAGCCCGGCCTGGTGCTGGAAGGGGCATTGTGAGAGCTCTGCTTGCCTTCTGCCTCTGGCATTGTTTGGTTGCTTGGGGTGGGTTTTTGACTAGGCCAGAGGTTCCCTGATTGTCGGTTGAGGGTGTTGGTTTAGATGGTGACTACAGTCTCTTTCGGCCCTTGGCTCTGTGAGGTCCCATTCTTCTGGGACATCCTCCTGAGACAGTGTGAGAGGATCTGATGATAAGGAGGCTTGATAGGCTTGATCCCTTGGTCAACGCCATGTTTATTTTCTCTCTTTACTTTATGTTTTAAGTCTTCTTGGAACACAAAAGGAGACGTTACGTAGGATTTACGTGTTGTGCTATCCTTTAGTGATTCCCTGTCTTTTTATGGATTATCCTGCATTTCATCTCTTCTTCTTCATCATCACTCTGGGGTCATTGACCTGTTCTTCAGCATCTCTGTAAGTGGGCCGAGAATGCTAAACTTCCTAACGATTTTATCAATTTAGTTTTTACTATCTTTTTCCTGATTGGGGTGGTGAAGGGGAGGGTAAATGGGGATAAACTATTTGAAAGTTGTATGAAAAAGTGTCAGTGCTTTTTTTAGGAGTCAGTATTCATATTGCAATGGCACCCCACTCCAGTACTCTTGCCTGGCAAATCCCATGGATGGAGGAGCCTGGTAGACTGCAGCCTATGGGGTCACTGGGAGTTGGATACGACTGAGCAACTTCACTTTCACTTTTCACTTTCATGCATTGGAGAGGAAATGGCAACCCACTCCAGTGTTCTTGCCTGGAGAATCCTGGGGAGCCTGGTGGGCTGGCATCTCTGGGGTCACACAGAGTTGGACACAACTGATGCAACTTAGCAGGAGCATTTATATTGCAGGTTTCTACTGAGCCTGATTTGATGATCAGTCTGTCCTGTGTTAAGCATTTCCTATTAGCAGTTTATAGGTTTATAGTCCATTGGGTGACACATTCAAGACTGGCTCACGTAACCCCACAGCTGTGCTTCACCATGTGAAATACCATGCGTGTTTGCTGTCTTCTTGGATCACACAGTCTCAGAGGCAGAAGACTGTGGTCTGAATTTCTTGGATAAGCCGCTTATTCTCTCTGAAACCCCTTTTGTTTATTTGCATAGCGGGGTCAATGATATTTAGTATGCTGTGTGGCCATGGGATTTAAAGAGTTAATATGGATTAAAACACTAGCAACAGTACCTGGTACAGACTAGGAGCTGGAGCAAATGTGTGAATTAGAACTGGCTGATGAAGCCGCATTTAGACTTCCTGGATCTATAAGAGGAGGTGTCCGTGAGGGAAGGGTGCATCTTTGAGGGAGATGTTTCCAGAAGGGGCCTGAGAGAAGAGTGTCTCTGAGGGGACCTCCGTGAGCGGGGTGTGTCCTTGAGTGGGTGGTGCCACTTCAGTCCTTTAGTTTCACCATTGTCTCTGGTAACTATAAGTTGTGATAAAAAGCAGATAATCTCACTGAAATTCCAACCCAGCTTTCTGGAGTGAATTGAAGTTATTGATATTACAGGTCTGGAATAGGTTGGAGCTGAGGTATTTTGGGTTGAGAGGCTTTGCTGCAGAAGCCACAGAGAGGGTAAACTCTGCAAGGAGATCCGACCAGTCCATCCTAAAGGAGATCCAACCAGTCCCTCCTAGAGGAGATCAGTCCTGAATATTCACTGGAAGGACTACTGTTGGAAATACTTTGGCCACCTGATGCGGAGAACTGACTCACTGGAAAAGACCCTGTTGCTGGGAAAGATTGAAGGTGGGAGGAGAAGGGGACGACAGAGGATGAGATGGTTGATGGCATCACCGACTTGATGGACATGTGTTTGAGTGAACTCCGGGAGTTGGTGATGGACAGGGAGGCCTGGTGTGCTGCAGTCCATGGGGTTGCAAAGAGTTGGACATGACTGAGCAACTGAACTGAACTGACACTCAGCAAGGGTCTCCCTAGTAGCTCAGCTGGTGAAGAATCCACCTGCCATGCAGGAGACCCTGGTTTGGTCCCTGGGTCGGGACAATCCCCTGGAGAAGGGTTAGGCTCCCCATCCATTATTCTTGGGCTTCCCTGGTGGCTCAGATGGTGAAGAATTCACCTGCAGTGCGGGGGACCTGGGTTTGATCCCTGGGTCGGGACGATCCCCTGGGGAAGGGTTAGGCTCCCCATCCAGGATTCTTGGGCTTCCCTGGTGGCTCAGATGGTGAAGAATTCACCTGCAGTGCGGGGGACCTGGGTTTGATCCCTGGGTCGGGACGATCCCCTGGGGAAGGGTTAGGCTCCTCATCCAGGATTCTTGGGCTTCCCTGGTGGCTCAGATGGTGAAGAATTCACCTGCAGTGTGGGGGACCTGGGTTTGATCCCTGGGTCGGGACGATCCCCTGGAGGAGGGTGTGGCAACTCAATCCAGTATTCTTGCTTGGAGAATCCTGATGGACAGAGGAGCCTGGAGAGCTACAGTCCATGGGGTTGCAAAGAGTCAGACATGACTGAGCGACTAAACAGGGCACAGCACAGACTCAGCAAGGCAGTGGTTTGCAGAGGCCTGGAATAAGAAGCAGTCATCGTTGGCTCCAGCATGAGTGCCAGTCCTTAGTACAGCAGAGCTGGAGGGTAAAGGGAGAGTATTGGGGTGGGTTCTATTATTTTAGTGCCCCAGATTTAGGCAGTACTGTTCTTTAGGCCAACTTGAGATGAAGTTTCAGCTGCATCACCTGCATTGCCAGACTGTGAAATCTTGCCCAGCGATGAGATCCAATTCCAGTCCTGAATGAGAAGCATGTTAGAGATGAGCTCTGGCACCGTCTCGACTTTCTTGAGCACAACCAGCAATATGTACAGACCAGCTTGGCAGGAGGCTTTTTGGTGTGTGTGTGTGTGTGTGTGTATGATTCAGGGTTAAAAAGTATGATGGACTCAATGATTCTAAGAAATTTTAGGGAATCTGGAATAACTTGCCTATGTTTCTTTACCTTCTCTGCCTTCTTGGTGCTTTGGAGAGATTGTAGCACCAGAGGTTGAAGAGTTATAACACTTTGCAGTGTGAAGGGGGCCTTAGCTAGCCCTGTTTTGCGGTGAAGAATCTGAGTCTGAGTTGGGTGGGGTAGCGTTAGTTGGTGATGGATCTTGTACCAGAATTCAAATCTCCTGACTCCCAGTCCAGGCGCATTCACTGTTCTAGGCTGCCTGGTTTGATATGTGTATTTAATTTCCCTAATTTCTCTCATGCCGTATGTTTATGGAGCCATAAGTCTGAGTTAGTAATTATAGATGTGGTGGTGGTGGTTGGTGGTGTGTTTGTTCAATTTCAGAAAAAAAATTTTGCAGATCGTTGATAAATGTGTCTCCATAAATTTTTAAGGTAATCAATGATCAGGCTTTTAAAAATTTCTTCTGTATTAACCATCCCTCTGCAGAGGTAAGGCGTAGACAGGGGCCTTGAGCCTGTTAAGGAAATCCGGCCTAGGATGCTGACAACACAGCTGTCACCCGAGCTGGCCTTCCTCAGTCAAGGGCATCAGGGCTTCAAGGAGAAAAACGTGCAAAACTTATTCAGAAATGTTGTGATAAAACAACACAGCAAAAACAGTACAGAAAACAAGTGTGTGAGCCTAACTGTCCATCTCTGCTCACTGGGCTCTCCTGTTTCCTTGGGAGCGGACTGAGGGATCTGACTCTGTTGGATAAAGTGAACTCTGAAGAAGGCAGGAAGGAGAGGGCCTGGTAAGACTAAGCTACACTGATAACACTGCTTTGATTCCAGCTGGACTTGAACCAAAAGAATTAAGCCCGTTCCTGTTGCGGTGTTGATGTTGATGCATAAAGTGTTAGAGAACATTGCAAGCTGACTTTAGTCAGTCTCCAGACACCGTCGTGTGTGCTGTGCATCGTATGTATGCCATAGGTTTTATTTCTTTAGTAAAGAAAAGGTTCTTAATTCTCATAGTAAGCTAAGAGAAAGGAGCATTAGTGTCCTGATTTTCCACATAAGGAGACTAAGGCTCAGAGCAGTTGGGTAACTTGCTCAGCCACAGGAATGGTCAGTGCCACGCCCAGGATTTCCACCCAGGCGGTCAGGCTCCAGAGACCATTTATTTTCAGTCTCAAAACAACAGTAATTTTGCTTGGCCTTGCCTAGATACATTTTTAAAAACGTTTCTGTATCAGCGTATGCTTTTACTCTGTCAGTCAAGATGATTTCAGCGGTGGTTTCTGACAGTGACTTCTCCTTCTGAACATTGGAGGACACTGTTCTGTGTTGTTTTGCTTCCTGTAGGAGGCAGCGTGGTTGGGGAGGGTGGCCAGGACGCGCGGCACTCCAGCCCAGCTCCGCACCCTCTCTGGATCGCAGCCCAGGCCTGGGTATAGCTGGGCTTTGTGGCCAGAGGGGGACTGAGCTCCACTCACATCAACGAAGAAAGTACTTCAAAGCTGTAATCCTCTAGAATCAGGTTGGGAAGGACGTAAAGAGTATGTGTTGACTCTTTGTCTTTCAAAGGATTATGCACTTTTGTGTTATCAGATGGATCTGAAAAGGCCCCTTAAGATCCTGGAATCGCTCTGGCAGGAATAGTTAGATCCTCTCAGGTGCTTGAACACTGATGTTGACCAGACAGCCGTGTGCCCATCAGGAAGGAGCTCACCCCGTGAGTGGAGCATGATATTTCAGTGAAGGAGCAAAGCGTAGCATCCCCTCCCTTTGTGGTCCAGCTGTGGAGCACCCGGGGTCAGCGGTGCTGTGTGGAGTCCAGTCACATGGCTCCCAAATTAGAAGGGACAATTAGAGACTTTCAGTTACACAGGTCCGATGGGTTCCTTTGTGTCTGGGTGCTTCTTCGCCGGCCCATCCCCTGAGGACTGCGGCTCCCATCGGTGAGTCCTGATCCGAGGCCTGCGGGGCACACGTGTGGCCGCTGTGAGCATGAATGGGGCTGAGTGTTGTTTATTTCTGTTGAGCTTGGTTTCAGACAGAGAGGAAAAGAGGGGCAGCAAGTACAGCCGTATGGCAGGAGCTCCTCTTTCAGTTCTCTGAAACACACAGCAGAGCTGCCTTTTAAAATTACTTTTTCAGTGTAACAGGTACGTTCGATGTCTGGCATCCCAGTTGTTCTTTCAGATGGCGCTCAGGGTCCCGGGAGCCCAGCAGAGGGGTGGGTGACATCTGTGTGCGGCTGGTATGCCTGGGGAGTGCTCAGTCGGTGGGTCCGCTCCAGCTGGAGCTGTGGTTTTCCTGCCTGCCTCTTTTCTCCCCTTTCTCAAATGAGAGGCTGACATCGGAAGTGCTTTTCTCTTCCTCAGTTTTTCTTTTTCTTTAGTGACTTTCTGTCTAGGAAAAGGTCACATGAAACAATGTTTACAGAAATTTGTTGAAGTAAATTTCAAATATTTGTTGACATTCAAACTTAAAACCTGCAGGTATTTAACTAATTAATTAGCATTGTTTCTGGCTGTGCCATGCTGCCTCTGGTGTCTTAGTTCCCCACCCAGGGAATGAGCCTGGGCCCCAGCAGCGGAAGACTTTCCTGGTGGCAAAGAAACTGCCTGCAGTGCAGGAGACCCCGATCCCTGGGTCGGGAAGATCCCCTGGAGAAGGAAATGGCAGCCCACTCCAGTATTCTAGCCTGGAGAATCCTGTGGACAGAGGAGCCTGGCGATGGGGTTGCAGAGAGTCGGACACGACTGAGCGACTAACCGGACCTGGCAGTGAAAGTGCTGAGTGCTACCGCTGGCCTGCCAGGGACCTCCCTGAAGGTATCTTAATATGATGTCAGATATTAAAGTCGCGTGACGCTAGTTAAGCTGGTGACAGGAAAAGCTCTTGCTCTCGTGAACTTGTGTTGGCGGATCAGGTGGGGCATCCCTGCCTGCCGGTTCATTACTCCTGCACTAGTGATGTCTTCAGACTTTCCTCTCATGTTTTATAAGTTTTTCTGTAGAAAGTCAGTTTTCATTTTCTCTTTGAGCCTCCTGAAGCAGTTGTGATGGTGAGTTTTTTGTTGTTGTTTTTTTAACTCCAAGGGAGTCCCTGCTCGGTGCTGCAGGTGGAGGCTCTCCAGGGTTTCAGAGCCAGTCATATCTGGGTTCAGATCCTATTTCAGATATTTACTAGGGGTGTGACCTTGAGTAAGTTACAGAGCATCAGGGAAGCTTTCCAGCTATAAAATGGAATGAATAACATCTATTTGGAAGCAAATGACATTAAGTAAAAAAAAAAAGAATAGATAATTAGGCGGTTTCACAATGCTTGGCATATAGTGGATATAAATGTAAAATAGTAATACTGTCAACAGTAATAACCTGGAGAAGAGCTGTCTGAAACCTGTTAATGGGTATCCTGAAGCTTCACTTTCTGTCATAAAATTCAGCATACATTGGTAGGGTGCACATTGACACCCCTAAACCCTGGCCTTCTGTCCTCCAGTTTAATAGGGGAGACGACCGACGCACCAGGACCCGTCCGACAAAGTGAAGCTACTTGGAGGGTAAAGAATAACCAGTTTACCTTTATTGGAACAACGAGTTAAATGTCAAGAGAACATTCTTAAACGATTCAATATCAAACACCTATAAGTAAAATTTGGATAGCACTCGTCATCAGACTCATCATCAGATTCCTTATATTCTTTTATTTATTCTTTTTCGGACTTTTAATTCCTTTTCTGGGTTCCTAAACCACTTAGAAACTTAGATCCTACACACCCTATGCAGTTTCACTGACACTCTAAAGGTCACACCTACTCTACCAATCTGTCGTAGTGGCTGAACTACCTGTACTCAAACGCGTTTGAGGCCCTCAATCACTACCTGTCCCTCCGGACCGCCCGACGTCAGTACCTTAGTGTTTCTCGACCTGTACTGACTCACTGACTTGACTTGGGCACACCTACTGAATGCTTCAGACCTCTGCCGTCCTCAGTCCCTCTCGTCGTTCCAAACATCCTCCCGAGGCCCGTCACCTCAGACAAGTGTGTCTAACAAACTCCTCTCCCTCCTGGAAACACACACCCCTGAACCTCAGGGTAGATCTCCCTCCGAGCGGACTCGAGTCCTCCCACTCTCACCCCTCCGACCCGACCTCTCCCCGAGTGTCCTCGGGGTCACGACGGGTACACCGAAAGACTACGGGGGACCCGTCTCGCATACGGGCGGAGGTCAGGGGTCGTCCCAGACCAACAGTCCCTCGGCCACACCAGTAGGAGAGTTGTCCGGAGAGGGACGAACGACCCCAGAGAACACATCTAGCCACTACTGAAATCCTTTACCAGGACCTAAACTTTACCCCGAAGGGTCTTCACAAGATTCAGACATCAAATTTGGCATACTGTATGTTTCATTACAGGGTCCACAACCACACTTCTCACGACCCCCCACGACCGATTCACCTACTGGAAAGTAGTTTCTGACATAACTTTCTGAAGTTTACTATTTCCTGTAACCCCAATGTACAATAATGTACCTCTTAGCATCGAGCTTTATTTTTGACTAACCGTCGATCAAATCGATCAGTCCCACTAGGTCGTTAGATAAGGATATAGTCACGTGATAAAGCGATAATTTCTGTGATTCAAAGAGAGTAGTCTGGAGTGAATTGTGTTGTAGACGTTGTAGCCTACTCTTTAAGACAGGTAACTAGGTTACCCTTTCTTTTTTCTGTCTTTGGAAAAGGTTATAAAGTTCTTGGAAAGCATTTTACATACAAGTATCCATTTCTCAGATCCCCTCATGGGTGTGTTTCCAATGCTTTAATTTTGTTTTTCTTTTTCTCGCCTGGATCTTAGAAACTGTCTGTAAACTGCAGTACAGAGTCTTTGCTAAGCTGGCACAGGCTCCTAGCAGAGCCCCGCTGTTCAGTACCTGAGTGGCCAGGTGAGGTGAGTGCCATCTTTCTCAGAGTGCGAGTGAGGATTGATGTAAACCCCACCTCCACCCTCTAACCCTGAACATTAGAGAAACGCCTCCACTTCGTAATCCCCACACTTCACCTGGCGCTTCACGTGCCTGTTCCCGAGCCTCCCCGAGGGTACTTTCCTCTGAATCCTAAATTATGGAAGGGAGGAGCATTTTAAGGCACCGACTCCCCATGCTTCACCTCCCCAGATTCCGATTCTGTTGGTTTAGGGTGGCGCCCAGGCAATGCTAGCTTAGACTGACACAAGATTGTTGGCCTAAAATTTAAATAAATAGAGGACGATTTTTTAAAAGAGCGAGAAAAAAGAAAAAGAGTCCCTGGTGATTCTGATGTTCAGCCTAAGTTTTCAGCCTCTCATCTTGGAGCTTGTTGGAAATGAGTACGCAGACCTCGAGCTGCTTAATCGAAGTGTGTATTTTAACCAATTCCTGTAAGCACTTTACGATTTGAAAAGCGTGGGAAGTTGTTAGCAGCGGGATGCAGAGCTGGGTGAGTCAGTCCCTGTTCGCAGGGGGACAGGCCTGCTGTAGCTCACTGCTGCTGGCAAGGAGACATCTCCTAACAGAGGTTCATACACGTGAGCAGGCCTGGCTGTGAACCTTGAAACGATTTCTTGTGCCACCTTTGATGTCGTGATTTCAAGGTGCCTAACCCCTGCTCTAGAAATCCAGAGGCTGACCCATTTTCCTGCAGGGAAGCAGTGTGGTTTCCTGGTGAAGAGTGTGGGTTATATCAGGCTGCTTTGACTCACATTTTATGAATTATCACTACTAAACCTCAGCTTACTCACTTGCGAAAAGGGGTAATAATTTACTACCCCTTGATGGCTACTCACACAATGTTGGCTATGATAATCAGTAATAACACTGCTCAAACTGTTGTCTTTAAAGCTTCCTCAGAGTCACCTGCTGTGAGTGTGCCACGGTCAGATCAATGTAGGATGCTGTTTATCTGTAATAATAATTCTGAGAGCCTTAGATTACTTGAAGGCAAGGAGCTTTAATGATAGTTCATTGTCCCTATAATTACCCTATCTAGCAGCCCCGCCTCGATGCAAAGAAGGTAACATTTTCCAGTCAAGAGTAGTAATATAAAGTCTTTAGTGCAGAGAAATTAAGAGGTATTGAATAATTATTATCATGAAACAAAATTATAAATGTTCCTCATTCACAGTCCATTCACTTAACACCCATTTTATGGTTCATCATATAATATTATACTTAGTCAGCATAGACCTGTCCCTCCTATCAGTCAGTGAAGCTGGCAGGTCTTTAGATTTAAGACTCAGAACCTCTATCAGAGTCCAGCACATCCTGGGTGACCAGTTCTGTCGGATGAAGAGCTTAATTAGTTTCTATATACTAGGTACTAGAAGCCTCCCGAAGAGGAAGCAGACAGCTTGACGTGGGACGCTGCATGAGCCGGACAGCAGGGCTCCCTGCCCAGGGCTCCCAGTCTGGGCTCTGGAGGACCGGCGGATGCATGGGCGTGGGCAGGGAGGCTTGCCGGATGGAGGCACGGCTAGGAACAGCTGCTCGGGCCTGGGGACTTGGGAGTTACTAATCTCCTTTCCTCCTGGTGTGTTAATTTTCTAGACCGAGCCTACTGAATACACTTGAAAGGCAGTCACGCAGTTGACTTTCCCAACCCCTGCACGTCCGAGGCACACCCGGAAGTGTTAATAAGCGCCTCTGACCTCACCAGCCAATTTGAGAAATAAATCACTGCAGTGCCTGCCTCTCTCTGTGGTCCCATCCCTCTCGTTGTCTTCTCCTAAAGAGGACCACGGCCTGTGGGTGTGTATCCTGCCTTCATAGGTGTGAACCCATAAACAGTACTCTGTTCATTCACATGTTTGGAACTTTATATAAGTGCCGTCTTGTTCTCTTTTGTGACTCACTTATCCGTTCAGTCTTTGAGATTCTTTCTTCCTGATTCCTAAGGCCCTAGTATATTAATCATTTGCTAAATAGCATTCATGGCATGAATATGCACTGTAACTAATTTTCCCACTTGCATAGTATGAACATTTTGGCCGTCTTGTATTTTTGTTGTTTAAATGGCGTGGCAGTGAACATTCTCATTCGTGGTTTCTTGTGCACACATGGAGCATTTCTTTAGGTATATATTTAGGAATGAAATTGCTGGACAGTATAAGTGAGAATCATTTTCTGGGTGAACCAAAGAAGTCTTGAAAGGGCATATTGCATTTTCTTTGAGAGTATGTAATTTTATCTACTTGCATTTATAAAATAACTTTTAGTTATTTTACTTCCTTATCCTTATAACACCCAAATCCCAACAAAAATATCAAGGGCCCAAGTAAAAAACACCGGAAATGAAAGGCGGCAAAACCGGTCTCCTTTCTCTTCGGGAGCGGGGATGCGGACTCTGTCATCCACTAGTTAGGTCTGGTGCCTGTCCGTTCCCTCCATCCCGTAGGTCCATCCCGTAGGTCCATCCTGTAGGTCCCAGGCTCTCAGATGCCTTGGTGGCAGTTGTTGCCTGCATCTGACAGCCGCGAGTGTTACCTGTCCACTTCTGGCAGTCTGAAGCAGGGTTTGAACACAAGGACAAAAGAATGTGTTCATTTCACAAGAGCAGAAAGACAGAAATAAAACTGGGAAATAGGAAAATGCAAATCGCATAAAATTAAGCATGAATGTAAGGAGTTTTATTAGCACAGCTGAGTTTTACGGAATAGAAGTGAATCAGATCTGTTTATTGCGTACATCAGCGATTCCTTGATAGCCAGAACGTGTGCTGTAGGAAGTGATGGTCTTGCAAAACAGTACCTCCGAAACCCGTAGTGCTATTTAGGAAGGAAAAGCAAGGCTGAGATGAGCACTTTCTTCTTCTTCTTCTTTTTTTTTTTTGCAAACGAGGTCGGACAGACTCTCTCACAGAAGCAGCGGCCACTCCGAGTAAGCCAGCGCAGCTGTCTCCCCGCAGTCCGCGGGCCGTCTGGCTTCCGAAGAGTTAAGCTGGAGCTCTGTGAGGTCACGAGTGACTTCACTGGCTCCGGACTTTTGAAGCGGTCTTGGAGGGAGAGGGGAGGCAGGGCGAGGGGAAGTGACTGCCGCGGCTTCTTCGCGGTCCCAGCGCAGCCCCGAGGGAGCGGCGTCCTCCCGGGAGCATGTCTCCGCGGAGTCGGGGGCTGCGGCCCGCGCGCGCGGAGGACGCAGCTGGCGGCGGGCGCTGCGGGGCCCTGGCCCGCGACGGGGTCTGCGGAGCGGAATGCCCTTCGCGCCCCTGACAGCGTCGCGGCAGGCTGCGTGCTGCCGGAGGAGGTAACTGGAAGCCGCTTTATGTTCTTTGTCTGGTCCCTGGCAGGGCTGGCTTACGGGCGGCTGTTCGGGTCAGTTCAGTCGCTCAGTGTGGGACTGTGGCTAATAGAAAACTCCCGGGATCTCCAACTGTTTTGTTTCAAGCGGAAAACATGGTAAGAAGTCTTAGAAACTTAGGAAAATGAGAATCCCTGCATATCGTGTTGTAAACGAGGACGACTGGAGCGCCCAGGGTGTGTTCCTGGGGGGCCCTGGCGCTTGGGCAGTGAGGGGCTCCCTTGATGGGCTCTGCTGCCCCTTGGGGCCACAGGCATTGCTCCCGGCTCCCGCCCCAGGGCGATGCCAGCCACCTCCTCCATGTCAGGTGCCCGGAGCTCAGCAGCTGGAGCTTTTGTCATCCAGACGGCTGCACCAGGCGGCCACGCTTATTTCTGGGGTATCAGTGCTCTGAAGGGAAGTTGGCTGTGCTGTTAGTGTAGAAACACGATCTGTCTGAGAATTTGGCGTTGGTTTTGAAACTTCAAAGGCCAGTCAGTTATCTATAGAAGAAAGTGGAAAGGGAGTTTTTTCTGGAGCTGAGGGAACTCCAGCGCCACAGTTCTCTCTGGGAAGGTCTCTGTTCACGTCAGGGGCTTCCCTGGTAGCTCAGACGGTAAAGAGAAGTCTTCTCTGAGACCTGGGTTTGATCCCGGGGTCGGGAAGATCCCCTGGAGGAGGACATGGCAACCCACTCCAGTGTTCTTGCCTGGAGAATCCCATGGACGGAGGAGCATGGCGGGCTGCAGTCCACAGTGTCACTGAGTCGGACGCGACTGAGCAACTAGGCACTTACCCCCTGTGCAGGTTCAGGCCAGGGCACGTGCGGGATGCCGTAGGGTCAGATGGTGGACAAAGGCTGAAGTCAGTGTGTGGACGTGAGTTCCATTTTTGAGGTGCTTGGAGCTGAAGCTTTCATGCACACTCCCAAAGCCGGTGAGAACCCCAGTGCTTGAATGTCTGGGGTAATCAGCTGAATATGACAGGTGTGCTGGTGAGTATATATTGTGCAGCTGGTATTTCTTGCCTTGAGTTCAGGTAAGTTTTAAATTTTAAGTTCATATTTCCAACATATCATCATGTCATTTATCTTATGTAGCCTATCGACATAAAATTTTTGCCTCTTTCTAAGTGGCTGTTTGGGGCTTTCCTGGTCGCTCAGCTGCTAAAGAATCCACCTGCAATGCAGAAGACCCTGGTTCTTTCCCTGGGTTGGGAAGTTCCCCTGGAGAAAGGACGGGCTACCTTGGGCTTCCCCAAGTGGACATTTCTCCAAGGTTTCATAACTTTGATAATAAAGGAGAAAGAGAATGCTTGGAAAAAAGGACGTGGAGCATATTTTTGGAAAGCGTCCGAGCTCAGCGGTTATGAGCCTGGGCTGAGGTTTAAGTTTCGCCTCGTTTTCTTACAGGTTGACCTCTAGTGAACCGCGCAGCCGGGTTTGAATCTCAGGCTCTTCCTATGTGTGGCAGGGATGATGACAGTACTGAACGAGGTGGGTGGGTGGTGGTTGTGACTGTTAACGGAGGTGCAGTGTGTGGGAGCGTTCAACAGCATTGCTCCTGCATTAATAGAAAGCCCGGTGAGTGTGAAGAAAGCATGGCTGTCATCATGTGGGAGTTATTCTCCCTAACATTGGCGCACAAGAGGACTTGGCCTCGCAGACTGGTGGTCATGCAAGGGGGTCGTGCAATGCGGTCATTGCTCGCACAGGAAGCGTCAGGACTTCCCTGTGCCGGCTTCTAGGCAACTCCCCTGCCCCTCCCTGCTTGCTCCCCCCAGACGCCTCCCGTGAAGCCTTTGGTGGTAGGAAGGCTGAGGGGGGAAGATGGGTATGAGCACGAAACCATCAGCGCTTGGTGAACACGTCTTCATGCTCACGTCCTTGCAGCGAGTGTGTGTTTCATCGTGTTAGGACGTGGAGAACAGAACTGCACACACAAGGGCCCATGCCCCTCGCTGGGGGTGCAGCTGAGACATTGTTGGGACCTGGCTGCTCCTTCTGGCTCTTTCCACAGGGCACGTCATGCGTGGCCTGCAGCTCTGCCTGCTCTTCCAGGGTTCTCCTGTGTTCTCGGGTTGGCCTGTTCTCTCTATATGTTCCAGGAGTTAGTAGCTGTGCAGTTGTGTGAAGCCTCTTAGCTTGCATTTCCTCGGCTGTAACTTGTGGATGATATCTTTTTTCCCATGGTTATTGAAGAGATTAAATGAGATAAAATATGTGAAAATGCCTAGCAATTTTTTGGCTCCTTTAAAAATTACTCTTTTTTTAAATTTCTGTTACTATGAGGTGAAAAATGCTTACAATTCATAAATGAGTCTCTTTTCCCCATTTTGCTTTTATAAAGATTTCACATCTAGATTCCTTTTTCTAAAGATTTAGTAATTTAATAGTGTCAGTTTCCATTTGCCTCCATGATTTTCCAGTGCCGTCTACTATCCTTATAGCTTTAAACTTCATTTTGAACTCGTTTTCAAAAATATGAAAGGAATATGTGCTGAT
The DNA here is from genome assembly GCA_006410535.1 of Litocranius walleri. NCBI lineage: Eukaryota > Metazoa > Chordata > Mammalia > Artiodactyla > Bovidae > Litocranius > Litocranius walleri. The sequence continues at coordinate 4,367,883 of SJYG01000028.1, forward strand.
GGCAATAATTTACACTGAAGTCCCTTTGGTCCCACTTTGCTGAGGGGACCTCCTGATGGTTCTGAGTGGATGCTTGCAAGGCTTGGTCTGTGCAGCTCTGTGGGGACTGATTTTAAGCTGGCTTGCAGAGTGAAAGGACAAAGGATGGGAAGTTCTGTGGAATCTGCCGGCTCCCTGAGGCGCGCGTCCTGTCTCCAGCCCTGCCTCTGGGCCCTGGTGTGTTTGGAAGCCCCTTGAAGGACGCCCACCTGCACAGCTGGGTTCTGTCACCAGAGCTGAGTCAGGCGATGAGGCGGCTCTGGCCACACCGTGGTTCCTGCCCTCAGGTCAGAGTTCCTGCGGGAGAGCGAGCCACGAGGGCGCTCTCAGCAGAGGCCGGGCTGACCCTGCTGAGAAACGCCCCGTCCTGAAATTCTAGGGGAGGCAGGGCCTGTGCTGGGTTCCAGTGGGGATGTCAGTGATCCAGCGGGAGCATTAGTGACTGTTCAGCTGGCCTGAGGGTGTGGTTCAGTCCGCTCTCTGGTCTACCGAGGGGTGTGGCTTTTTGTGATGTCGGGTGGAGGGGGCATGCGAGGGAAAGGCGTGGGCCCGGCTGCCGTAGCGACTGCTCACCAGCTGTGGGCCCCGGCAGAGCGTCTTTGGTCCCCAGTTTCTTTACTCGGAAAATGAGACTGTTATGGGGGTGAAGGCAGGAGAAAGTGCCAGGGGGCCTGCAGGGTGCTCCGAGGATGATTGACGTCCCTCCTGTGTCTGGTGGGTGCCCTTGACCTCCCCCATCGTCTCCGTGAGCAGTGTGTGTGCCCCCAGCTCCTCAGAGGTCCCGGGGTGCCTGCAGCCAATCTTCAGAGGCTGGGGGGGTGGGGGGGGGGCGGCAGTGTCCGTGCTCAGAACGCGCTTCCCCCAGCCGCTCCCTTTTGTTGGTTCAGCTGGTGCTCCGCGGAGGCCCTGCCTGTCGGCCAGGGAAGCCAGGACCAGGCCCCGAGCACCTCTGCCGGCCCAGTCCTGAGCTGGTCCCGAGACCCAGTCGCTTCCTCTCTTGCTGGTCCGTTTCCTCGTCTGTAAGACATTTGTACTTGACGTGGAAATGATGACTCTCTTCCTTTTTCTGTCATTTCTCCACCTTGCTGTATCCACCATCCACTGAACGATTTCTGCTTCCTCTTTTAAACAACTTAAGACAGTTATCTTCAAGAAGGTAGGTAAGTAATGAGGCTGAACACCAAGCTGAGGGATGCTGTGTTGACTCCGAGTCCTGAATGAGGAAACGGTGACCAGGGGTGTTCAGGGTAAGTATCAAATTGACCCGCCCATAGCCACTGACCTTGACATTGGTTTATTTGGCATTCATCCAGCCCTGGTCACCTTTACTTACAGCTTCCCTGTCTCAGGCCTGTTGTTATGGGAGCTGTGAGTACCTGAAGGGGTGAGAAAAAGGATGCCTGGCAGCTGAAATGGACATCCGCCCACTCTGGAAGACCTGGAGAGAATGTTCCCGCAGCAGGAGGCAGTCATCCCAGCGGGCCGGGGAGGGGCCCGTGGCCACGCTGTGGGAGAGACATTCGCGTCCTGTGGTTTAGTTCTCCTTGCTGTTCATCCCTCCTGGTTTCCTAGGTCCTTTGTCTAAATATTGTTGAAGAGAGGAGCTCAGCTGCCATGTGTGGGCATTTTAGTCCGGCTTTCCCAGGACAAGACTGCGGTTCCGGGTGACGGAATGACAGGGAAACATTTGTATTTCTTTCATATTTCGCTGCTTAAAAGGTAAACAAAAAAGACAATGTCCAAGTGTCAGGATCCCAGGTGGGCACATGGCCCACAGGTGTAGCAGGCGATGGGGAGTCAGCCGGAGGAGGAAGTGGGTGGAGGGAGGGCTTTGCCTCAGATTTTCTGGCATCTTGACCTTGAGGAGCCAGGTCAAGGTCTAGGGTGTGGTAAGCAGTCCAGGGTGTGGTCGCATCTTTGGCTGCAACTTTGCGGTCACCATGGAAATTACAGAGCTGAGCATTTTCCGAAGCTTGAAATGAGGGAACTCAAAAGTCTCCACCTAGAACACAACCGAAGAACAACAGTTGTGGCATTTACCGTAGCGACAGACTGCCAAGTCCGCAGCCCCAGCCACTCTGTGGGCTTCTGTCCTCCCGGGCTCCGGAGGGTGAGCAGTGGACTTCCCAACCCAGTGCTGGGAAAGTTGCCTCTTCTTTTCAAAGGAAAGTGACATTTTTGCTAACTGTTTCACTGGGAAATGTAGATTGAAATTTGTATAACACACACACATGCATGCACGTGCACACACACGCACACACAGACACATGCACACATACACGCACACACAGACACGTGTGTGCGCACACATGTGCATGCACACACATGCACACACACATGCCTGTGCACACACATGCTGTCGTGTGTCTTGCTGCTCCTCCTGGGAGCACACCCCCCCGCCCAGGTCCCCGGCCCTGGGGTCAGTGGAGCCCTGCCTGTGGCTCCGGCTCTTCTCGGGAACCCTGAGGTCCATCTGCCTTAGCTGCCCTGGGTGTGGGTGAGGAGGATCTGGACCCACCCAGGGCTGGCTGGTGTGGAAGCAGTGTTTATCTTGCATTGAGCTCAGCTTTAGGAAGACAACTGAGGACATAGCAGCCCACGTGTGAGCAAGTTACGCCAGCTTGGTTACAGATGCGCGGCACTGTGAGGAAGGGACAGGGCTCAGGTCTTGCAGGACTGGGCGCTATGTGGCCAGGAGGCTCCCTCCTGTGCTTGGAGGCCATTCTGCTCACGTGCTGTCCTCTCCCTCTGCCTTCAGGGCTGCTCCACTCGTCCCGGACCTTTTCCCTCCCCCGCATGTTACTCCAGTCCCTGTTCCATCTTGCTGAGCAACAGGTGGACGGGGCCTTTGAGTGGTTGTTGTGTGTGTAAGGCCAGCGTGACTCTGACCAGCCCTGGGAGACCTCCTGACCTGTCCGTGGAGGGAGGTCTCTGTGGTTGTCCCACGTCTGCTGGTGATCCCGGGGCCTTAGGAAGAGCTGTGCTGGGAGGTGGGAGATGTGGGCTCTGGCCCTAGTTCTGTTCACATTCAGAGTCTTAACCTCATTCTGAGGCTTTTATTTACTCTTTGGGAAAATGAGATTAAAGTAATTTACGAAGTGTATTTTCTTTTTTTTTTAATTAAAAAAAAATTTTTTTTTAAATACTTTATTGTACATTACAACACTGTATTTGTTTTGCCATACATTGACATGAATAAGTCACAGGTGAACACGATGTCCCAATGCCGATGCCCCCTCCCACCTCCCACCCCATATCATCTCCCTGAATCATCCCGTGCACCAGCCTCATGCATCCTGTATCCTGATCAGAACGCGCTTCCCCCAGCCGCTCCCTTTTGTTGGTTCAGCTGGTGCTCCGCGGAGGCCCTGCCTGTCGGCCAGGGAAGCCAGGACCAGGCCCCGAGCACCTCTGCCGGCCCAGTCCTGAGCTGGTCCCGAGACCCAGTCGCTTCCTCTCTTGCTGGTCCGTTTCCTCGTCTGTAAGACATTTGTACTTGACGTGGAAATGATGACTCTCTTCCTTTTTCTGTCATTTCTCCACCTTGCTGTATCCACCATCCACTGAACGATTTCTGCTTCCTCTTTTAAACAACTTAAGACAGTTATCTTCAAGAAGGTAGGTAAGTAATGAGGCTGAACACCAAGCTGAGGGATGCTGTGTTGACTCCGAGTCCTGAATGAGGAAACGGTGACCAGGGGTGTTCAGGGTAAGTATCAAATTGACCCGCCCATAGCCACTGACCTTGACATTGGTTTATTTGGCATTCATCCAGCCCTGGTCACCTTTACTTACAGCTTCCCTGTCTCAGGCCTGTTGTTATGGGAGCTGTGAGTACCTGAAGGGGTGAGAAAAAGGATGCCTGGCAGCTGAAATGGACATCCGCCCACTCTGGAAGACCTGGAGAGAATGTTCCCGCAGCAGGAGGCAGTCATCCCAGCGGGCCGGGGAGGGGCCCGTGGCCACGCTGTGGGAGAGACATTCGCGTCCTGTGGTTTAGTTCTCCTTGCTGTTCATCCCTCCTGGTTTCCTAGGTCCTTTGTCTAAATATTGTTGAAGAGAGGAGCTCAGCTGCCATGTGTGGGCATTTTAGTCCGGCTTTCCCAGGACAAGACTGCGGTTCCGGGTGACGGAATGACAGGGAAACATTTGTATTTCTTTCATATTTCGCTGCTTAAAAGGTAAACAAAAAAGACAATGTCCAAGTGTCAGGATCCCAGGTGGGCACATGGCCCACAGGTGTAGCAGGCGATGGGGAGTCAGCCGGAGGAGGAAGTGGGTGGAGGGAGGGCTTTGCCTCAGATTTTCTGGCATCTTGACCTTGAGGAGCCAGGTCAAGGTCTAGGGTGTGGTAAGCAGTCCAGGGTGTGGTCGCATCTTTGGCTGCAACTTTGCGGTCACCATGGAAATTACAGAGCTGAGCATTTTCCGAAGCTTGAAATGAGGGAACTCAAAAGTCTCCACCTAGAACACAACCGAAGAACAACAGTTGTGGCATTTACCGTAGCGACAGACTGCCAAGTCCGCAGCCCCAGCCACTCTGTGGGCTTCTGTCCTCCCGGGCTCCGGAGGGTGAGCAGTGGACTTCCCAACCCAGTGCTGGGAAAGTTGCCTCTTCTTTTCAAAGGAAAGTGACATTTTTGCTAACTGTTTCACTGGGAAATGTAGATTGAAATTTGTATAACACACACACATGCATGCACGTGCACACACACGCACACACAGACACATGCACACATACACGCACACACAGACACGTGTGTGCGCACACATGTGCATGCACACACATGCACACACACATGCCTGTGCACACACATGCTGTCGTGTGTCTTGCTGCTCCTCCTGGGAGCACACCCCCCCGCCCAGGTCCCCGGCCCTGGGGTCAGTGGAGCCCTGCCTGTGGCTCCGGCTCTTCTCGGGAACCCTGAGGTCCATCTGCCTTAGCTGCCCTGGGTGTGGGTGAGGAGGATCTGGACCCACCCAGGGCTGGCTGGTGTGGAAGCAGTGTTTATCTTGCATTGAGCTCAGCTTTAGGAAGACAACTGAGGACATAGCAGCCCACGTGTGAGCAAGTTACGCCAGCTTGGTTACAGATGCGCGGCACTGTGAGGAAGGGACAGGGCTCAGGTCTTGCAGGACTGGGCGCTATGTGGCCAGGAGGCTCCCTCCTGTGCTTGGAGGCCATTCTGCTCACGTGCTGTCCTCTCCCTCTGCCTTCAGGGCTGCTCCACTCGTCCCGGACCTTTTCCCTCCCCCGCATGTTACTCCAGTCCCTGTTCCATCTTGCTGAGCAACAGGTGGACGGGGCCTTTGAGTGGTTGTTGTGTGTGTAAGGCCAGCGTGACTCTGACCAGCCCTGGGAGACCTCCTGACCTGTCCGTGGAGGGAGGTCTCTGTGGTTGTCCCACGTCTGCTGGTGATCCCGGGGCCTTAGGAAGAGCTGTGCTGGGAGGTGGGAGATGTGGGCTCTGGCCCTAGTTCTGTTCACATTCAGAGTCTTAACCTCATTCTGAGGCTTTTATTTACTCTTTGGGAAAATGAGATTAAAGTAATTTACGAAGTGTATTTTCTTTTTTTTTTAATTAAAAAAAAATTTTTTTTTAAATACTTTATTGTACATTACAACACTGTATTTGTTTTGCCATACATTGACATGAATAAGTCACAGGTGAACACGATGTCCCAATGCCGATGCCCCCTCCCACCTCCCACCCCATATCATCTCCCTGAATCATCCCGTGCACCAGCCTCATGCATCCTGTATCCTGTACTGAACATAGACTGGCTCTTCGTTTCTTACAAGATAGTATACATGTTTCAATGCCATTCTCCCAAATCATCCCACCCTCTCCCTCTCCCTCAGAGTCCATAAGTCCGTTCTATACCTCTGTGTCTCTTTTGTTGTCTCACATAGAGGGTCGTCATTACTATCTTTCTAAATTCCATATATATGTGTCAGTATACTGTATTGGTGTTTTTCTTTCTGGCTTACTTCACTCTGTATAATCGGCTCCAATTTCATCCATCTCATTAGAACTGAGTCAAATATTTTTAACTCCAAAAATTCATTACTTGGCTCTGTGTTAAAGTGTTAGTTGCTAAGTAGTGTCTGACTCTTTGCAGCCCCATGGGCCCTCTGTCCATGGAATTCTCCAGGCAAGAATACTGGAGTAGGTAGCCATTCCCTTCTCCATGGGATCTTCCCAATCCAGGGTTGAACCCAGGTCTCCTGTGTTGCAGGCAGATTCTTTACCAGCTGAGCCACCAGGGAAGCCTTGGCTCTGTGAAATCATATGAATTCTGGCTCCTTAGGTTAGCTCTCTGTGACGAGTTAGGATCTTCTATACAAGAACAGATTGAAAAGCAGTTAGGAGCCTGGAGTTGGAGCAGGTAGAGGAGCTCCTGGGTTGAGCAGCCATGGGTGCCGCTGGCCAGATGGAGGGTGGATGGAGGCAGGTGGCTTGAGAGAACCGGTTTCATTCTCTCACTGTCTGCCTTGGGCTGTTTGCACAGCCTGACATCTTGGCCTGTAATTCTGTGGACACAATAACGACTGGTTAGCCTTCCTCAGCCTGAATTGGTTGAGAAGAAGCACTTATTTTGAAACCCAAATACGCCTTTTCCAGGAAGGCGAATGCAGAGATGGCAGCAGTCTGTAACTCTTTTCTTGGTTGCGTAAGTGGCTGAAGGTTGCGTCTCCTCCAGCCCTCATCAGAGGGGCCTTGTCTCCCACCTGAGAGCAGAAGCGGTAGCCCCAGCAGCTGAGGTGAAACCAGGGTTGGGGAGGCCCTGTCCACAGGACCCCCTCCCGACTCAGCATCCGGCGTGTGTGCATGCGTGTGTGTGCGCGTGCGTGTGTGCGTGCGTGTGCACGTGCGTGCGCACGTGTGCGTACGTGTGCGTGCGTGTGCGTGTGTGTGTGTGTGCGTGCGTGTGCGTTGCAGGCCTGTACGCGGGGCCACGTTACCGCCCTTTGGAGCTGAAGCGGTGTGCAGGGCCCTGTCCCAAGACTGGGCTTTCTGGAGCCTCTGATTCGCTCTGTGACCCTGGGCATGTCCCTTATTCCTTTCTGAGCTGGCCTCATGTTTCAGATGAGGGAGCTGGGCTAGCAGGGCAGTATTTAGGGCTTGTTCCAGAGCCAGCGTGTGCCAGGAACCTGAGATGCCCCTCTTCATCTGCAGGATGTGGGAGGGTGGCGGCCGAGCGGGGCAGGAGGGAGCAGCCAGCCTGTGCAGACGCCCCACGTCCAGCCTGGAACCCAAGCGGGCAGGGGCTGCCTCTTGACTTCTGTGCAGCATGAAGTCCCAGTTACCACAGAGTGCCTTACAGTGGACGGGGCCTCTGGTCAGTTGCTGGTTCGGGCATCTATTTTTCGAGGCGTCATAGCCTGAGGCGCCCTGTCAGGAGCTGAGCCACACAGAACAGGAGAGGCCTCTCAGTCTGAAAGGTTCCCTCATGGCCATGGTGCCTTTGAACTCTGTCCCTTCACAAGGAGTGACTTGTCCAGGGGTGGCAGAGCTGTTTCTGCACATCCCTCTTGTTCTGTTTCTTTGTTTTTCCTGAGACAGAAGCCTCAGGGGCTCTCACCAACCGGCCCTTGTTAAGTGTCTGTTCACATTCAGGTTGAAGACCCGCTGGTGCCTTTGAGCCTTGAGGGGAGGTTTAGCAGGAACATCTGTGCTCCTCCAGGGGACTGCCTGCCTTCACTGTCTTGTATTCAATCTGTAAGCCAGCATATGCACTGAATGCCTTATTGAGAATATTTTCTGCTCTCCAAGGGATCTGAAAAATCTCCTTTTCCCCTCCGTATCCATTCAGTCCTGCAGGGCACCCTTAGAGATGTTGAATTGCCGTGTTTAAAATACGTCCCAGCTTGGTGAGGGATCCGGCTCTTCCCATCCTGGAGAGGCTTTTATTGAGGCTCATCCCACTGACTTCAGTGGAGGGGTTCAGTTCAGTCACTTAGTCGTGTCCGACTCTTTGCAACCCCATGGGCTGCAGCACGCCAGGCCTCCCTGTCCATCTCCAACTCCTGGAGTTCACCCAAACTCATATCCATCGAGTCGGTAATGCCTTCCAACCATCTCATCTGTCGTCCCCTTCTCCTCCTGCCCCCAATCCCTCCCAGCAGGGGTTACAGCTGCTTTTAGTTATCTGTGCTATTGGGCAACAGAGATATAAAGGATTTCTTTATATAGTTTTTCTCATTGAAAATGATAGTCTCAGTATTTCCTCCTGTCACAGTTTTAGACTAGGGGATAGTTTGATGCCATCCAGGTTCCTGCCTTCCGACGTTTCCTGGCTGATGTAGCGATGAGACCTCGGAAGTTGCCCCTGTGGGAAAAGCAGGGAGGGGGTCCAGGGAGTCCGGGGAGAGGAGTCCCCTGCCCGCCCAGCGGACACAGCTGGCAGGGAGCCGATGTGGGGATTCTGGAGCCTGTCCTTGGAGCGCTTGTCCCCTAAAACCCCGTCCTGTGAGCCCGGAAGTGGTGGCTGAGGAGAGAGCTGCCACCCTGCTCGCGTCACTGCCGGTGGGACCACAAGCAGCACTGCCCCAGTGGTGAGTCTGCCCGAGGAAATGGCGACAGTCCTGGCTCATTCCCACCCGTTGGCCTTTCCTCTCCTGTCCTCGTCAGGACGATGTCTGTCTACATGTGGACGGCATCACTGACTCAATGGACATGAGTCTGAGCAAACTCCGGGAGATCGTGAAGGACAGGGAAGCCTGGTATGCTGCAGTTCATGGGGTTGCAGAGTCAGACGTGGCTTAGCCACTGATCAGCAACATCAAGAGGTGCCAAGCTCCTAGAAGTACTATAACCTCCAATCAGAATGGTATTAGTGGAATATGCTATTTACTCTTGAGGAAATGTTCTAATTTACTAAATCCCGTATTTTTATCTCATGATTTTTTCCCTTTTGAACAAACTTACCTCCAAGTTAAAACTTTATTTAAAAACAACAAGGTTTTAGAAAATCTAGGCTAGTTTGTGAAATTGTATGACACGCTTTGAGTCTCCCGTGGCTGTACATTGTTAGCTTTGAGTGCAAAATTTTCCCCACCAATTTGGAATGAACTGGGCATTGTAGCTGGTTCTGTATGAAACAGTTGTTTCGGATCCCGACTCTGTAACGACGTCATTTTCTTTATACCCAAAGTAAATGCTGTTCAGGCTAGATTATTTTGGAATTCGACTGCTCTATTTTTCTCTTGATTAAAATCTTCTGTTGCAAAGGAGCTCTGCTAGTTTCCCTTATAAGTTACTGTTTTTGTGCCTCTAACTTTTCTAGTAATAAATCTTATTTTTCCATGAGAAAGCAGCCCATGCTATTTAAGGTGGAGTAGGGTTTGTGGTTGAAATTGCAAACACATCCAGCATTCTGTTTTGATTTTCTAACTTCAGAGTGTCTTTTCAGTGGAAGTGATCCAGTCTCAATCGTTACTATCTTCAGCCAAGATAAAGTATACTTTAAGTTGTTTACATGCAAGGCCCTGAAGCAGAGGGAGAAAAAGTGCTAGAGCCCCAGGGAGTCTTTAGTAGAGTTTTCAAGTTTCTGAGGGAAGGTAGAAGTGTATCCACTTTAAATTTTTTGTGTGGGTATGAAAAAGAACAGTGGAGAGATGGACATGTAGGAAATTCCACCCACCCTAGAAACCTCACGGGCCGGATGTAGGGCTATTCCTTTCCTTTCTTTCTCTGACATCTCCAGATTTCAAGAATAATTATTTGTATTGTTTTCCCTGTGCAGCTTAGCTTAACTCTTAGATGATTATAGATAACTCATATGATTTAAAGTGTATTAATGCAAGTCTTAGGGCTTCCCTGGATCTCAGATGGTAAAGACTCTGCCTGCAGTGCAGGAGACCCAGGTTCGATCCCTGGGGAAATGGCTACCCACTCCAGTATTCTTGCCTAGAAAGTCCCATGGACAGAGGAGCCTGGTGTCCATGGGGTTGCAAAGAATCGGACACAACTGAGCGAGTAACACAGTGCAAGTCTTACTGTGATTATATTAACATTTGTAATCCCATCAAGATAGCTACTGGACCTCTTTTAGGGCCAGAACTACCTCTGCAGTGGGTGGCATTGTGTATAGAGTTAAAAGCCTGGTTCTTTACCTGTGGACTTGTCTTCAGAGCCTAACCGGACCATTTCCTGACAGTGTTACCTTGGGCAAAAAGCCCTCCTTTCTGTCCTTTATGCAGAGGTCACAGCAACACTAACTTCCTGGAGGCATTACCAGGATCAGTTGAGATGATGTTTTGAAGCGCTTGACACAGTGCCTGGAGCTAGGAGGTGTGCAGGAGATGCCAGCCACTGGCAGCGCCTCTGCTGTCACCTCCCTGCCAGGCCCTCCCACAGAGTGTGCCCGCCTCTGCTGCAGCACGCCTTTCACGTGAACCCCCTCACTCCCAGAGCTCAGCTCGGCAGAAAGCAGCAGTGCTCCATGCCCGTCCCCTTCCCACTGTTCTGCACCTTCTACCCTTTTTCGGCATCCTTCTGTCTGGTGGCTCAGTCAGTAGTCTGCCTGCAGCATGGGAGACCCGGGTTCAAGCCCTGGGACGGGAAGATCCCCTGGAGAAGGAAATGGCAACCCACTCCAGTATTCTTGCCTGGAGAATCACCATGGGCGGAGGAGCCTGGTGGGCTACAATCCATGGGGTCACAAAGAGTCAGACACAACTGAGTGACTAACGCTTTCTGTCAGGGGTACTAGGTGAGCATGAGTGAGTGAAGTCACTCGGTCGACTCTTTGTGACCCCGTATTGGAAAATCCTATGGAAAGAGGAGCCTGGTAGGCTACCGTCCACGGGGTCACAAAGAGTCGGACACGACTGAGTGACTTCACTCCCTCATGCTGGAGGTTATATTTTAAAGCTGTTATTAGAAGAGGAAAAAAAACTACAGATCCCGAATACAGAATCTCTGCAGTATCCTTCCAGGACAAAGAAACTTAAAACTGCCTCTTTATTGTACGAAGAGAAGAAAAAAGAAATTCGAAGAATGTCTGAGTCTCTTCCTCACATTTTTTGGTATGGTGATTCTGACTCTTCATCCTGAAAGTTGGCTTATAGAAAATTAACTTTTAATAATGGATTCCTATGGGACTTGCCTTGTGGCACAGTGGTAAAGAATCTGCCCACCAATATAGGAGACACAGGAGATGCGGGTTTGAACACTGGATTGGGAAGATCCCCTGGAAAAGGAAATGGCAACCCATTGTAGTATTCTTGCCTGGAGAATCCCATGGACAGAGGAGGCTGGCGGGCTGTGGTCCACGGGGTCACAAAGAATAGGACATGCCTGAGCACACGCACATGCTTCTGATGATTTTACAGTTTAGTAACAACTATGGCAGAGACAGAGTCTTCTAGAGAGATGGTTGACAGTGGGAAAGCCAGCCTGCAAACAGCATCTCCTGATAAAAGTTAGACTAACGGGAGCATTCACGGGTCTCTGCTCAAGTGCAGCCTGTGCCTGACCCCACACATCCTGGCAGAAGGAGTCCATAGAGGAGGGCTTTGCTGCCATTGCGCCGTGTCAGCCTTTCTTCGGTGCGTGGCCTCTCTGACGTGTGCTCCATCTGAAAGCATTGCTGAAGAGCTCCACTGACGGAAGAGCAGCAGCCTGTGCATAAGTAAACCACACCAGTTTTGTGAGCTCTAACGTCATCTTTCTGAAGGAGATCAGCCCTGGGATTTCTTTGGAAGGAATGATGCTAAAGCTGAAACTCCAGTACTTTGGCCACCTCATGCGAAGAGGTGACTCATTGGAAAAGACTCTGATGCTGGGAGGGATTGGGGGCAGGAGGAGAAGGGGACGACAGAGGATGAGATGGCTGGATGGCATCACTGACTCGATGGACGCGAGTCTGAGTGGACTCCGGGAGATGGTGATGGACAGGGAGGCCTGGCGTGCTGCGATTCATGGGGTCACAAGGAGTCGGACACGACTGAGTGACTGAACTGCACTGAACCTCATCTTAGCCAAGGAGATGGCTTAGCATTCGACTGTTACTTTAAAAATTTGGTGACATACGAAGTTTTAATCAAGTCAGATAAATACTTCAACCCCATATTGTTTGTCTATTTAAAAAATCTTAATAGAAATTCTGTATATAATCTAACAAACTCCATGCCTACACATGTACATACATACAAAAGCACATGTATATACACACATGCATCTTTGGCTTTGAATGAATTTCTAAACGGAGATAAAGTCAAACCTCTCTTTTAAATATATATATATATATATATATATATATATACACACACACACACACAGTGTAATACAGGCTTCCCTTGTGGCTCAGTTGGTAAAGAAGCTGCCTGCAATGCAGGAGACCAGGGTTCAGTTCCTGGGTTGGGAAGATCCCCTGGAGAAGGAAATGGCAATCCACTCCAGTATTCTTACCTGGAGAATCCCATGGACAGGCTACAGTCCATGGGGTCGTGAGAGTGGGACACGACTTCATGACTAAACCACCAACCTCATCTTTGAAGAAAATGAAATGAAGTACCCAGATGGCTGTGAAAAAGAACTGACAAAGTTTTTTCCACTTAAGCCCCTGGAGGGAGCATTTTTATGTCAAAAATAAACTACCTCTGCTAGATGGCCTCTAAGCAGTCTCTGTAGCCCAGAGGGATTACAAAAAGGCCTGTGCCCTTGGAAACAGATGGCCTGGAGCGGGTTGGGTTCACGGGGATTCACACAGTGATGCTGCAGAGCAGCCGTGGTTTAGGTCCAGGGAGCCTGGGTTGTGGGCTAAACCCTAACTGAGTGATCCTTGGTCTGCCAGCTCAAGACTCCGTATGTGTCAGCAGTGGACACCAGGTACTTCCCCATTTTTAGAACCTAAGAATTTTCTTAAAATTAATTTTAATTGGAGGCTAATTACTTTATAATATTGTGGTGGTTTTCGCCATACATTGACATGAATCAGCCATGGGTATACCTGTGTCCCCCTGTCCCGAACCCCCCTCCCACTGCCTTCCTCATCCCATCCCTCTGGGTCCTTCCAGTGCACAGACTTTGAGTGCCCTGTTTCATGCATCGAACTTGGACTGGTCATCTGTTTCACATATGGTAATATACATCCGTTCAGTTCAGTTCAGTCGCTTAGTCGTGTCCGACTCTTTGCAACCCCATGGACCGCAGCACGCCAGGCCTCCCTGTCCATCACCATCTCCCGGACTTCACTCAGACTCACGTCTATCGAGTCTGTGATGCCATCCAGCCATCTCATCCTCTGTCGTCCCCTTCTCCTCCTGCCCCCAGTCCTTCCCAGCATCAGAGTCTTTTCCAATGAGTCAACTCTTCGAATGAGGTGGCCAAAGTACTGGAGTTTCAGCTTTAGCATCATTCCTTCTAAAGAAATCCCAGGGCTGATCTCCTTTAGAATGGACTGGTTGGATCTCCTTGCAGTCCAAGGGACTCTCAAGAGTCTTCTCCAACACCACAGTTCAAAAGCATCAATTCTTCTGTGCTCAGCCTTCTTCACAGTCCAACTCTCACATCCATACATGACCACAGGAAAAACCATAGCCTTGACTAGGCAGACCTTAGTCAGCAAAGTAATGTCTCTGCTTTTGAATATACTATCTAGGTTGGTCATAACTTTTCTTCCAAAATATTGGAGTTTCAGCTTCAGCATCAGTCCTTCCAATGAGTATTCAGGACTGATTTCCTTTAGGAGGGACCAGTTGGATCTCCTTACTGTCCAAGGGACTCTCAAGAGTCCTCTCCAACACTACAGTTCAAAAGCTAGTCCAACCCTCACATCCATACATGACCACTGGAAAAACCATAGCCTTGACTAGATGGACCTTTGTTAGCAAAATAATGTCTCTGCTTTTTAATATGCTGTCTAGGTTGGTCATAACTTTTCTTCCAAGGAGTAAGTAATATACATGTTTCAATGCTATTATCTCAATTTTAAATTCTGGCTAAACTGGGAGAAGGAAGGTGCGGTCCGTCAAGTTGTTGGAAAGAGCAGGGGAGGAGCCCTGTGCTGCCTTCTGCTCCTGTGACTAGTAGGTAGGTTTCTTTATCAGATCTACCTGTTCAGCCCCTGTATTGGTCTCGGGTCCTCTGCTCACAGATAGAGTAGGTTCTGATTAAACGAAAGGAAGGACAGGTACCGCTCGTTTTAAGCTTTCAGATTCATTCTTTACTCTCCTGCACTGAATCAGGCAGGGCTTTCCTCCTGGTGCTGCTGTTCATTTTGGTAGATGGCCTGCCCTGCTCTTTCTGAGACTTCCTGAGAAGAGCAGCAGGCAAGGGTCTCTCAAAAAAGGCAAAGAATCGCGGCCTTTCTCACAGTTGAGTCCTCCAGGCATGACTGGTTGGTACCAGCTGGCTGGCTGGAACCCAGAGGAGCCCACCCATCCAGCAGCACCCCTTCTCCCGCCCCGTTCAGACGACCCCTGTACTGCCTCTGTCCCTCACACCTGGGATCCAGGGAACTCTTTCTCTTTATGGCAAATAAGGACAGTGTCTCCATGCTGGCAGGTGTTAAGACTCATGTATCTGTGTGTGTGTGTAAATAGACTTCTTTTTTTTCTGAACTAAGAGATTACAAAGAACTCTCAGTTTTATCACTTGGTTGGAACTAGACCTGCTTTGTCAGACGTTTGACTGGGGGTGACACTGAGCTCTGCTCTGGGTGTCGCAGCACTCCCAGGGGGCTGCTCTAGTGGATTGTCCTAAGAACACCCCATTTCCATGCTGGGCTGTGAGCGTGCACACACTCAGGTACCAACAGGAAGGCCATCCAGCTAGGGTGGGTCCTACCTGGCTGCCTTGGGCATGCCCAGGGGTTCCCCAGGCCGTTTAGGTAGTAAACCTGAGTTTTATCTGACAGAAATCACGGGACTTATTTTACTTTCTGTTCCCTTGTTAGGGTCTTGACGATTGCTTTCTAAATGTCACCCAGTAATCTAGTAACTTTATCAGGTCTAGTAGACTGCTGTGGAGTTTTAGAGGTAGGAGGGATATTCACCTCCCCTCCCCGCTCCTGCGGAGCTGTGCAGATGGATGAATATGCTGAAGCCAAGGGAGTGAGAGGCACTTGCCCCAAGCCTCACAGTTAACGATGAGAGCCGGACAAGATCTCACCTCTCTTGGCTCCCGTACATACCCGTGCCTCTCACATCTGACCACTGTTGGTGAGTGTGCAGCAGTGCACTAGACCACAGGTACCCCCAGGGGGATGGAACAGTGTGGTCCCCAGGGTGGCGTATGGAGCCAGGCCGCCTGGACACACATCCCAGCTCTGCCATTCTGCTCACCCGTGCCCCAGCCACCTCGTCTGACAAGGGAACGTATTAATGATACCTGCTTCGTAGGGTTGTTATGAAGATCAAATGCACCGATGCGTGTAAACGTCTCAGAACCATGCCTGGAGCACTGAAAGTGAATACATACTGACTGTCGTTTTGGTCTGGATGGTTTGAACGGCAGTGGAGAGGAATTACGCAGAGGCCATTATGGCCTAAACACAGAAATGTTTAGCTCAGCCTGGCAGACCAGCGGGGGATCGTCTGGTTCATGTAGTGGCAAATTGTGCCCCCGCCGCCCAGGTCAACGCTGGGAGCCATCGTGCTTGTCACAAGTGTCTTGAGACGCTTTGGCTTAGCCTGCCCTCCAGCAGCCCGCTCCGAGTGGGGTACTCAGGAGTGCCTGGGGAGCCTGTGGGTTCGCTGTCAGCATGATGCTGCGGGACGTTTTTCAGGCAGAAGGTGGTCCTCACCAAGTTCTCCTAGTCCATTCTCTTGGTAGTGACATCCCTTTGAAATAAAGCAGGCTAATTTGTCCATGACCCGGAGGACGAGGGGATCCTCAGTAGGATTCTTCAAGGTCCATGGGATGACTGGTTTCTGCTAAGCTCCAGCCCATATTTTGTTCCTCAGTGTAATAATGTAAATTACGGTGTGGAGTTTCAAGAGCATGTGGGTGGAGAGGGAGAAAAGTTTTATGGAAGGATGACCCTGCATTGTCTGTCTGTGTGAATGACGTGGGGGTGAGATAACCGCACAGCGTTGCTAATAACCAGCAGGTCTGCCAGTCGCCCGCCACAGGCCGTGTGGGCGGCCGGGCCATGTCCCCGCCGTGTCACGGGTGAGCTCCGGTCTCTCCTTGAGTGAGGTCCTCGGGGACAAGCCTGGTGGTACCTGGGGCTCAGCGTTGAGTGGCTTTACTGTGGGTGCCACCTCTGAGGGATGATGTGTTCCAGGACCACTGGAGCTGCAGAACCTCCCCAGGAAGCGGTTTTTCCCTCCGGGTGAGTTGTCCCGGTTCCCGCTCCGTTTGCAGAAGTGGGCCTCCTCGGGTGTTGGCCTCCTCGCCTTGCCTTTCCGTGCCAAGCGGAGGCGCCACCTTTAAGGGCCCGGAGTTGTGTGAAGAAAAGCAGGCTCGGGGAGTGAGGTGAAGAGGTGACTCTGAGTGCCTTTTGACAGAGGCTCTTTAAAAAGGAAACCTCTGCTCTACTGGTTTTGGTCTTTTTTTCCTCTCTCTCTTTCGTGCTTAAGAAAATATTTTCCCTTAAAAGTACAGTTAGACTTGTATATTTACAGTTAGACTTGTATATAAAAGTTCAGTGGAGAAAACGTATTTGGGCTCGGGGTGTCTTTTCTGTGTATGCCCTGATAAAATGTCAGTGTCAGAAACTGATGGATTAAGCTTCGGGATTTGTGTTTCTTCTCCTGGTGAGAAGATTGTTGAGAGAGCTGAGCTCAGGAAGTGGTGTTTTGAGATTTAGTTCCCTTTTCAAGGCCCTCTCCCTCCTGTTTGTTTTAAAGTGGGTTTTCAGTTTTCCATTTCTATGATAAGGCCATTTCCTCTGGGTCATTTGTAGAATATTCAGAGACAGATTGAAATTGCTGAAAAACAAACAGGCCCTAGCATCAAAACATTTTTGAAATACAATGAACTGAAATAGGTTGTCAGCCACTGAAAGTTTACATTTGTTTTACTGAACATTATTATTTAAAAAATAAAAAAAGTTGAATTTAGGCTTGCACATAAAGTTTCCCCAAGTCTTTAGTTTTTCTTTTTTTTTTTAATCAAGAGGCCAGGACACGTTTATTGAATAATGATGTTTAGACTTAATATCCAGGAGTGCTTATGGAGAACATAGGAACTAAGGAAGGGAGGGCCAGACCATTTCCTTTCTAGGAAATCCACGTTCTCTCGCTTGTTCAGAATGGTTCAACAATGCAGACCTTTAGGTCATTTTTCGCACTTAATGTTTCTCAGTCATATCATGAAGTCGTAGCTCTATGTGACATCAGCTCTAAAGCCCTAATATTATTTGCAAAAGATTGTTTTAGAAATGAAAGCCCTGCTCAGGGCTGCAAGGCGATTCCAGGTGTGAGCTTTGTCAGATGGCATTACAGGATCAACTAGCTGGGCTATATGATTCATCTGATACACGAGCCAACTTAAACCCACTCACAATTGTGCTTCTTATCAGAAAGATGGGAGAGCTGTGTCTAAACACGACGGGCCCGGAAAACAGTCCTCTCTCGTGTCTCCGCCAGAGTGACTCTCCCACCCCAGCAGCCGCCTGTCTGCCCAGGCACAGCACGGTGTCTGCAGACGGAGCCACTTGTGGATCTGATTAGGATAGAGAAGAGTCATCACTGCTCTTAAGCAATGTGGAGGATTACTTGAAAAGCTCAGAGCATACCAGAGCCCTTTTAGTCTCATTTCATTTACGTTTGTGGTCTTCTGCAAGTTAATAAGAGCCAGGAACAGTGACACTTTGATAAACCCACTAAATGGTATGACCTAAAAACCTTCCCTGAATCCTAGTTACCTATGAAACGACACCCTTGGGACAGAGATGGAAGACATAGTCAATTTCTTTTAGAGGCCATTCTGATTTTTATTGAAATTGCTCTATCCCTCTTGAGGTCTGTGTTTTATTTCACCTGGGTAATGTTTTAGGTGACCTTTATGTAGAAACATTTGAGCAGTTTATTGAAATATGCTGTCATGGTGTTAAGATGTTCCGAGCAAACTTGTCTCCCACAAAGCAGCAGCGTCTCACTGGAGCGCTGGTCCCCAGTCCAGTGAGGGCCCAGGAACTCGCTCGTGGCTGATTCAAGAGCGCCTCACGATGTTTAGCTTCTGCTTTCTGGATCTTGATTCTTGTGAGTTGCACGCTAGCCACTGGGCTTCTAAGATTTTATGCACTGTGGGTGTCCCTGCTGTCTGGGCCTCTGGTTTCAGTTTCTGAGCGTCTTTCTTCATTCCCGCCTGGCAGGTCTCCATTCCCTACCTTTCTCTCTTTCTGAATGTGTCGTTAAAAGCCTTAGGTCAGATCAAACCAGAAACTAAGAACTTGATCTGAAACTAAGAACTGGAGTTGACTCTCGAACAGCAATGTTTTTTTTCCCACTGAATATGTACTGGAGCACGAGATGTCCTGCTGTTGAATCCACGAATGTGGAACCAGAGATACGGAGGGCTGACTATAAAGGTTAGGTGTGGATTTTTGACTGCTTAGAGGATTGGCAACCCTAACCTTCATGTTGTTCAAGGGTCAACTGTATATTAAAAAAAATCCCATCCACTTGAAGAAGAGTCTGATTATAGAATGAAAATACATATTCATTAAAGACAATTTGGAAAGCACAAAGAAGTAAATAATCCAGGAATGATCACCTAGCATCAGTTACTGTTGCCGTTTTGGTATCTGCATTTTCAACCTGTGTGTGTGTGAGAGAGAGAGAGCGTGTGCAGGCACAGACATGGAATGTGTCAGGTTTATTTAAAGGAGTGCCTCCCAAAGGCTGGAGCAGACGCTACTGGTAGCACATGAATAGTTTAGGAAATACGTGAATGAGCATGTTTTGGTAATGGTCCTATATTCTAATATGTATTATAAAATGATAACAACACATCAGACTTATGACTCTATGGTAACAGTGCCTCTGGATGACCTTCAGGAGTAGGGGATCCTCAGCCCCTCTTCAGCAAAACACCTCGTTCATTAGGTGATTTTACCAGGTCTTCGGTATCCAGCACATCAGCAAACTGGTCAGCTCTGCCTTCAAAATATGTTCGTAATTCACCTCCTCCCCACTCCAAAGGCCACGAGGAGTCAAGTGACCCAGGTCGCCACGGTTTATGTCCTTTTAACCAGTGTCCCGGGTCAGTCTTCTGCCGGTCTGACGGTTTCCCATCTCAGAGTAACAGCCCGAGTCCTTACACGGCCGGAAAGCCCCTGCACAATCTGCCTCGTCTCTGCCTCCCCCCACCAGTGATCTCGGAACCCCCACCCCACCCTCACCCGTCTTGCCCCTCTGCTCTGTCACGCTGGCCTCTGCCCATCTTCGAACACGCCGAGCCTACTCCCACCTCGAGCCCTTTCCTGTTCTATGGAATAGCCCTGCTGTTCTGTCTCCCTGGATGCTCGTCCCCGGGCTCTCCGCAGCCAGCCCCCAGCTCCAGGTCTTCAGAGGTGCCTTTCCAGCGCTTGCTGTTGCTGTTCAGCCCCTGCTGTTCTGTCTCCCTGGATGCTCGTCCCCAGGCCCTCCGCAGCCAGCTCCCAGCTCCAGGTCTTCAGAGGTGCCTTTCCAGCACTTGCTGTTGCTGTTCAGCCCCTGCTGTTCTGTCTCCCTGGACGCTCATCCCCAGGCCCTCCGCAGCCAGCTCCCAGCTCCAGGTCTTCAGAGGTGCCTTTCCAGCACTTGCTGTTGCTGTTCAGCCCCTGCTGTTCTGTCTCCCTGGACGCTCATCCCCAGGCCCTCCGCAGCCAGCTCCCAGCTCCAGGTCTTCAGAGGTGCCTTTCCAGCACTTGCTGTTGCTGTTCAGCCCCTGCTGTTCTGTCTCCCTGGACGCTCATCCCCAGGCCCTCCGCAGCCAGCTCCCAGCTCCAGGTCTTCAGAGGTGCCTTTCCAGCACTTGCTGTTGCTGTTCAGCCCCTGCTGTTCTGTCTCCCTGGACGCTCATCCCCAGGCCC
The DNA here is from genome assembly GCA_006410535.1 of Litocranius walleri. NCBI lineage: Eukaryota > Metazoa > Chordata > Mammalia > Artiodactyla > Bovidae > Litocranius > Litocranius walleri. The sequence continues at coordinate 4,387,896 of SJYG01000028.1, forward strand.
TCCGCAGCCAGCTCCCAGCTCCAGGTCTTCAGAGGTGCCTTTCCAGCACTTGCTGTTGCTGTTCAGCCCCTGCTGTTCTGTCTCCCTGGACGCTCATCCCCAGGCCCTCCGCAGCCAGCTCCCAGCTCCAGGTCTTCAGAGGTGCCTTTCCAGCACTTGCTGTTGCTGTTCAGCCCCTGCTGTTCTGTCTCCCTGGACGCTCATCCCCAGGCCCTCCGCAGCCAGCTCCCAGCTCCAGGTCTTCAGAGGTGCCTTTCCAGCACTTGCTGTTGCTGTTCAGCCCCTGCTGTTCTGTCTCCCTGGACGCTCATCCCCAGGCCCTCCGCAGCCAGCTCCCAGCTCCAGGTCTTCAGAGGTGCCTTTCCAGCACTTGCTGTTGCTGTTCAGCCCCTGCTGTTCTGTCTCCCTGGACGCTCATCCCCAGGCCCTCCGCAGCCAGCTCCCAGCTCCAGGTCTTCAGAGGTGCCTTTCCAGCACTTGCTGTTGCTGTTCAGCCCCTGCTGTTCTGTCTCCCTGGACGCTCATCCCCAGGCCCTCCGCAGCCAGCTCCCAGCTCCAGGTCTTCAGAGGTGCCTTTCCAGCACTTGCTGTTGCTGTTCAGCCCCTGCTGTTCTGTCTCCCTGGACGCTCATCCCCAGGCCCTCCGCAGCCAGCTCCCAGCTCCAGGTCTTCAGAGGTGCCTTTCCAGCACTTGCTGTTGCTGTTCAGCCCCTGCTGTTCTGTCTCCCTGGACGCTCATCCCCAGGCCCTCCGCAGCCAGCTCCCAGCTCCAGGTCTTCAGAGGTGCCTTTCCAGCACTTGCTGTTGCTGTTCAGCCCCTGCTGTTCTGTCTCCCTGGACGCTCATCCCCAGGCCCTCCGCAGCCAGCTCCCAGCTCCAGGTCTTCAGAGGTGCCTTTCCAGCACTTGCTGTTGCTGTTCAGCCCCTGCTGTTCTGTCTCCCTGGACGCTCATCCCCAGGCCCTCCGCAGCCAGCTCCCAGCTCCAGGTCTTCAGAGGTGCCTTTCCAGCACTTGCTGTTGCTGTTCAGCCCCTGCTGTTCTGTCTCCCTGGACGCTCATCCCCAGGCCCTCCGCAGCCAGCTCCCAGCTCCAGGTCTTCAGAGGTGCCTTTCCAGCACTTGCTGTTGCTGTTCAGCCCCTGCTGTTCTGTCTCCCTGGACGCTCATCCCCAGGCCCTCCGCAGCCAGCTCCCAGCTCCAGGTCTTCAAGAGGTGCCTTTCTAGCGCTTGCTGTTGCTGTTCTCAGTCATGTCCTGCTCTTTGTGACCCAATGGACTTTGGCCACCTGATGTGAAGAACCGACTCATTTGAAAAGACCCTGATGCTGGGAAAGATTGAAGGCAGGAGGAGAAGAGGGTGACAGAGGATGAGATGGTTGGATGGCATCACTGACTCAATGGACATGAGTCTGAGTAGGACTTGGTGATGGACAGGGAGGCCTGGCATGCTGCAGTCCATGGGGTCGCAAAGAGTCGGACATGACTGAGCGACTGTACTGAATTGGACTGCCACCTGCCGGGCTTCCCTGTCCTTCACCATCTCCCAGAGCATGTCCAAACTCATGTCCGTTGTGTTGGTGATGCCATCCAACCATCTCATCCTCTGACGTCCCCTTCTCCTCCTGCCTTCAATCTTTCCCAGCATCGGGTCTTTTCCAGTGAGTTGGCTCTTCCCATCAGGTGGCCAACATATTGGAGCTTCTAGTGTTTACCTTCTTCAGAATTCTAACTTCTTCCCTCACAAAGCCACAGGTTCCTTTTGCCTGTTTTATTTTTTCTCCCTAATCATGTCCTTAATATGATTATCTTATTATTGTCTCCCTACTAAAATATAAGCTCTGCCAGGCCAGGGATTTTTTTATTTTATTTTAGTCATTACTGAATCTGTAGCACAGAGAATAGCTCCTAGGCATACAGTAGGCACTCAATAAAAACTTGTTAAAAGAATAGCTGAAATCCTCGAGACCCAGGGATCGAACCCCCATTTCTTATGTCTCCTGCATTGGCAGGTGGGTTCTTTACCACTAACACCCCCTGGGAAGCCCTGAAATAAAGGTAACGGGCTGACTTAATGAGCGATATTGAGTGAATCAGCACCTATAGTACAGGATATGCAAAAGCTGTGAAAGTGATGAATGAATAATGTTTGAGAAACACTGCTTTAAATAGTTTTTGAGTCTGTTTATTTTTATTATAGATAGCACTGCCGTAAATATCCTTTAGTAGCTTTCTTGCCTGTATTTGTGATTATTTCCTTCCTTACAATAAATAGTTGAAAGTTTATTTGCTGCTTCGCGGGATCTGCGTAATTTTAAGGCTTACTGAAGCTAGAAGTCTGGCGGGTTCACACCCCTCTCCAACCCGAAGTGCCGGTATTTCCCCCTAACCTTGCTGCGCACCGTCTCAGTGCTTTTTTGTGTTTGCCAGTTTGACAGCTGAGAAAACTGAGTGCCTGAAGTGCTTCATTGTTAACTTATATGTATGAGCATTTCCCCACATGTTTAATTTTGATCTTTTTGTCCTTTGTTGTGACTTGCTTGCTCTTGTCTGTTTGGGCTCGCTCTGATTGCAGGGGATTGAAAACCTACATGCGCTGGTTTTATTGAATGGATGTCGCAGGCGCTCAAGTTCAAGTCCAAGGACAGGCAGGCCTCAGAGACAAGAACGGGAGGGTCTGCTTCCTGGCACGTCCGCTCTCCTGCTTTTCCTGGCCCGCTGGGTTTCCCTCTTCTCGAGGCCGCTTCCCTTCCATAACCGTGTCCCACCTGGCCCTGGCTTGCTGTGTCCCTCAGTTGAGATGCCCACCGTCCTCCAGGTGCCATGGGCACCTGAGGCCCCAGTTTCCAGGAGTGAGCAGGCAGTTTTCTGGTCAGCCTCCCATCCTAATCTCAGCTGGATGGACCAGCTTCTTTTTCACAGCTTTTGCATATCCTGTACTATAGGTGCTGATTCACTCAACATTGCTCATTAAGTCAGCCCGTTACCTTTATTTCAGGGCTTCCCAGGGCGTGTTAGTGGTAAAGAACCCACCTGCCAATGCAGGAGACATAAGAAACGGGGGTTCGATCCCTGGGTCTCGAGGATTTCAGCTATTCTTTTAAGAAGTTTTTATTGAGTGCCTACTGTATGCCTAGGAGCTATTCTCTGTGCTATAGCTTCAGTAGTGAGATTAGAATGGGAGGTTGAGGCCCTTGGGGCCTGCTCTGTCCAGGGGACGGGGACGAAGCAGCTTTTCTAGGAAGGATGTAGTGACTCGAATGTTCAGTGACGTGTCTTTTGACCATTTTTTCATATGATGTGTTCATCGTTCTCTAACGGGTGCAGAGGTCCATTACATATGAAGACTAGTTTTGTCTTTTGTCCCATGGGTGTTTTTCTCTCCAGTTACCATTTTAATTTTGCTTGATATTTTTGCCATGTAATTAAACCAATCATTTAAATCATAATTTTTTACTCCTGTAAAGTTTAGAAATATCTTCTCTATGGGGAAGCTATATTTTCAGCTATACTTCATTCTAGTTCTCTTTGGCTTTATTGTTTTTATGTGCTTTATGTGTTTTTATGTGTTTTAATTGAATAACATTAAATTTTAAGGGAATTTGAGAGAGAAATGGCATCTTTGCCTAATTCATTCTAAGAGGATAGTATTTATTTAGTATTCTTTCAGCAAGAGTTTTATAGTTTGCTTTATTCTAGTTCTGAACATTTCTTAAGTTTATGCCTAGATACTTTATAAGTTTTATTCTTATTCTGAGTAGAATTTTTCTCAACATGCTTTCTAACTTGTCCCTCATAGTTTATTAAAGCTGTTATATTTTTGTTACTGACCATCTTACCAGTTCTAATAACTTTTTTACTGAACACTTCTGAGCCTTGTATGTAGACAGTTAGAACATCTGCAAAGAGTTATTTTCGCTTTTTTCTGTCTCTTCCTTTTTTTTCTCATTTTATTGTGGTGGATCTTTTAGAAAGAGGAAGATGGTGATTATAATGGAATGCAGGGCCTGTCTCATACTGCTGTGATTGTTAGGAATAATTGTTCTGATTAGATAGTCAGAATATTTGGGAACATAGAGTTAAATGGAACTAGTGGAAAACTGGTCTTTATCCAAAATGTTATCTCTACTGGTTCGTCTTGGAGCCTGAATGTTTCACTTGTTACTCCCTTTCTGACCAAACCATTGCCTCCAGAAAGTTCCTGTTAAAATGTCCATGTGATCCCTCCCATTAACACATTAAACTTGCTAGTATAGCCAGTCATCATCAATGTGGTTCTCTGATTTTCTGGTAATTGATACATACTAGTCTACTATTGGAGAAGGCGATGGCACCCCACTCCAGTACTCTTGCCTTGAAAACCCCTTGGATGGAGGAGCCTGGTGGGCTGCAGTCCATGAGGTCACTGAGAGTTGGACACGACTCAGTGACTTCACTTTCACTTTTCACTTTCCTGCATTGGAGAAGGAAATGGCAACCCACTCCAGTGTTCTTGCCTGGAGAATCCCAGGGGCGGGGGAGCCTGGTGGGCTGCCGTCTATGGGGTCGCACAGATTTGGACACGACTGAAGTGACTTGGCAGCAGCAGCAGTCTACTGTCATGGAGAGCGGGAACTAGACCTGAACAGATGGGATAGAGTGTTTAGGGTGGTGGCAGCCTGCGCCTCTGCAGTTAGCAGTTGCTCACCTGTAGCTTTATCTCCTTTACTCTGTGTTCTGTGCCCCTCCCGCTTCTACCCCATAAACTCAGCCACGGTGAACTTTGTTTGCTTTCTTCGATCTGTTTTATTCTCTTACTTTGGGCTTTCTTGTTCTTACCCCTGACAGTTGTCCTCAGGGTCAACTTAAGTGTCACTTTCTCCAGGAGGCTGATTTCCATAGAGGAGCTTATGGTCCTGCCATGTGCTCTGGATGTGCCCTGTATTTTCTTTGAAATGACATTATTACAATTGCTTTTAAAAGTAATCTCTCTTAAAAATTGTTATTCAATAGCTATTCAACTATAACCTCAAAGTGCAGTGCTAGAGAGTGTGTCTCCCTTAGTGATCACTGTGTCTGACCCCTAAGTAGTTGCTCAATAAATGCTTCTGAAATGGATAATGGACGGGGGAATGGAGGACAGTGAGCCAGGGTGAGACTGCAGGGAGCAGCCTTGATGAGCGGAAGGAGTAGCAGCAGGGAGTCCGAGGCGCTGGAAGGGAAGGTACACGGTGTACCCTGTGCCAGAAACCCTTGGTTTAATCTGGATCTGAACCTGTATAGAACTGAAAGGAAGGCCTGCCTTCTGTTACTGAACTTGAACAGAGTTTTGAGGGATTTGAAAGGCAGTTTCATACATGGGTGAACTCTGTGTACCCTTGGACACAGAGAAAAATGCAACCCTATGCTTTACCCTTTAATTTCTTTGCTTTCAGGGTTGAAGTAGTAGAGCCACTAGGGAATTTTTACAACATCTAAACTGGCATACTGGCTCATAAAGTTTACAGCCCCACCTGCAATAAAGACCATGTTTAAAAAGCTAGAGTGGAAAAAGGCAGTAGGAGGAAGGAACAGGAGTCTGTACCAAAAAAAATAGTACTGGGTGCTTCTCCACTGGCAAAAGAAAGTTCGCTTTTGTGAGCCTGGATACTAGCAGTGTATAAAAGTACTTCCATTAGTAAATAATTATCATGCAGTTTCATTGTTTCTCAAGTTAGAGTACACTTGCATTGCTGTACTTTTATTTTTATATTATCATTCTGTTATAAATTATGAACTGTGAACTCAGAGCTGAATGTAAATAGAAGACCAAATATATTTTTATTATTATTTTATCTCATTTATTCATACTGTGTATTTCCGAGGAAAACTGCTCCCTGATGTATGTTAAAATGAGGGTTGAACTTTGGGTGTTAATACTTGGAGTATTAAAAACCTGTGGCAGTTGAGCTGATTTTACGTGAAACTACTACATGATTAATAAATTAAGGTTGAGGTGCTAATTTTGGCAGATTGGGTTGTGCTGATACTCTGTTCAAGTTTAGAGCAATCTGGCCGTTTTTCATCCCCTTGAAGTCTTCCTTTGCCCCCTGCCCAAGTCCTCACACTCCTGCCATTTTCCTTGTGCCCTGCAAGACGACGCTGGCCTCACGCATTGCACAAACCCTGGGCTCTTGCCCCGTGCCACTCGCTATGCGTCCCCTCTGCCGGGAGAGCCTTGCTGCCATCACTGCCCGCCTGGTGCGCGCCTCCTTTTGGTTTAGGATCGTGCGGGATGTAATCTGCTACCTGCTGGAGTGCTGAGGACTCTGGGATTTCTGTCTTGTTGTAGTTGCCTCCACAGGGTTTGTCTACGCTAACCTAGACTTTTAAAGCCCTTGGTCTTGGGAGCTGTGCTTTGCTTCTTATTCTCTTTACATACATTTTACCTACGGTGAAGGCTGGGTGCTCAGTAGTTGATTTCAGGGCGGGACCTTTGTAGGTGGTTAGGCATCTTTGTCCTCTCAAGCCTCTGCTCTTTATTTGTTTAAGTGATGGATGGTTGGTTGACAGTGTTGTTCAGCTTCTGGTGTACAGCAGCGTGATTCCATTTTACGCATGTACATTTGTATTCTTTCTCAGGTTATTTTCCATTATGGGTCATTACAAGATATTGAATGTAGTTCCCCGTGCTAGGCACTGGCCCCTTATGGTTTATTTTATACACAGTAGTGTACATCTGCTAGTCCCAAACTCTAACTTATCCCTCCCGCCTTTCCCTTTGGTTCTCTAGCCCTCTATGAGTCTATTTCTGTTCTGTTAAATAAGTTCATTTGTATCATTGTTTAGATTCCACATATAACTGATAATATAACATGTGTCTTTTTCTGACGACTTCACTTAGTATAATCAACCTCTGGGTCCATCCGTGTGGCTGCAAATGGCATTATTTCATTCTTTTTATGGCTGAACAATGTTCCATTGTATAAAGGCACCACATCTTTATTTCTTTTTCTCTTGATGCACATTTAGGTGCTTCCATGTCTTGGCTGTTGTGAACAGAGCTACTATGAACACTGGGCTGCGTGTACGTTTTTGGATTATAGTTTTCTCTAAAAATGTGCCCAGGAGAAAGACTGCCGAATCATATGGTAACTCAGTTGTTTTTTTTTTTTTTTAGGAATCTCTTTACTGTCCTCTATAGTGGCTGCACCAGCTTGCATTCCCACCAACCGTGCTGGAGGCTTGCCATTCCTCCACATCCTCTGTAGCATTTGTTCTTTGTGTAGCCTTTTTGATGACGGCCATTCTGACTGGTGTGAGGTGATAGTTCATTGTAGTTTTGATTTGCATTTCTCTAGTAATTAGCAGTGTTGACCATCTTTTTATGTGCCTGTTGGCCATCTGTATGTCTTCTTTGGAGAAATGTCTATTTAGGTCTTTTGCCCATTTTTTTTGATTAGGTTGCTCTTTTGATATTGAGCTGTTATGGTATGTTTATATATTTTGGAGATTAATCCCTTGTTGGTTGCAAATTTGGTTACATAATTTGCAAATATTTTCTCCATCATGTAGATTCTTTTCAATTTGTTGATGCTTTCCTTTGCTGTGCAAAAGCTTGTAGGTCTGATTGACATGACATGACATGAGCTCGCTCAGTCGTGTCCGACTCTTTGTGACCCCGTGGACTGTAGCCCACCAGGCTCTTCCATCCATGGGATTCTCCAGGCAAGGATACTGGGGTGGGTTGCCATTTCCTTCTCCAGGGGAACTTCCCGACCCAGGGATCGAACCTGGGTCTCCTGCACTGCATGCAGGCGCTTTACCCTCTGAGCCACCAGGGAAGCTTAGGTGCTATTTATTTTTGTTTTTATTTCTTTGTGTTGGGAGACTAACCTAAGAGAACATTGGTATGACTTATGTCAGAGAATGCTTTGCCTGTGTCCTCTTCTGGGCATTTTATGGGATCATGTCTCATATTTAAGTCTTTAAGCCGTTTTAAGTTTATTTTTTGGTAGGTGGTATGAGGGAGTGTTCTAGTTTCATTGATTTACGTGAGTTGTCCAGCCTCTGCAGCACCACTTGCTGAAGAGACTTACCTTTTCTGTATTGAATTCTCTTGCTCTCTTTGTCGAAGCTTAACTTACCATGGGTATGTGGTTTTATTTCTGTACTATCTCTGCTGTCCCACTGATCCACTGGCTGTGCCAATTGTTGTTGTTATTATTTCATCCCTAAGGTGTATCTGACTCTTTTGTGACCCCGTGGGCGAAGGCCTAACGGGCTCCTTCTGTCCATGGAATTTCCCAGGCAAGCATACTGGAGTGGTTGCCAGTTCCTTCTGCAGGGGATCTTCCTGACCCAGGGATCGAGCCCATGTCTCCCGTGTTGGCAGGCGGGTTCTTTAGCACTGAGCCGGCAGGGAAGCCCAGTTCCACAGTGCATTGGATACTGTAGCTCTGTCGTACTGTCTTAAGTTGGGAGGGTTATGCCTCCAGTGTTGTTCTTTTTCCTCAGGATTGCTTTGGAAATTCTGGGACTTTTATGGTCCCATATAAATTTTAGGATTTCTTGTTTCAGCTCTGTGGAAAATATCATGGGTAGTTTGATAGGGATCATATTAAGTGTATAGATTGCTTTCGGTAGTGTGGCCATTTTAACAATATTCTTGCAGTCCAAGAGCATGGGTTATCTTTCTGTTTCTTTGAATAATTGTTAATTTATTTTATTAGTATTTTATAGTTCTCAGCACATAAGTGTTTCACCTCCTTGGTGAGGTTTATTCCGAAGTACTTTATTTTTCTGATGGAATTTTGAAGTGGATTGTTTTACTTTCTCCTTCTGACATTTCAATGTTAGTGTAAAGAAATATAATAGATTTCTGTATGTTATTCTTATATCCTGCTACCTCACTGAATTTTTAAAATCAGTTTTAATAGTTTTTGTGGAGTTTTTAGTGGAGTCTTTACGGTTTTCTATATGCAGTATCATGCCTGACAAGGCAGGAAAAGCAAGAGACACAGGTTCAACCCCCCAGGATCAGGAAGATCCCCTGGAGTAGGACATGGCAACCCACTCCAATATTCTTGCCTGGAAAATTCCATGGACAGAAGAGCCTGGCAGGCTAAAGTCTATGGGTTGCAAAGATTCAGACATGACTGAGCACACACAAACTGCATTGCCATCTGCATATGATGATGATTTTACTTCTTCCCTTCCACTTTGGACACTTCTGTTTCTTTTCTTGTCTGATTGCTGTGGCTAGGACTTCTAATACTATGTTGAAAGAAAGTGGGTAGAGTAGGCATCCTTGTTTTCTTCCACATTTTAGTGGGAAGCTTTTCAGCATTGAGTATTGTGTTGGTTGTGGGTTTGTCATAAATAGCTTTTTATAATGCTGAGGTATATACCCACTTAGGCAAGAGTTTTTATCATGAATGCACGTTGAATTTTATCAAGTGCTTTTTCAGCATCTATTGAGATGATCATGTGATGTTTATCTTTTTTGTTGATGTGATTGATGCCATGTATCGCACTGAGTGATTTGTATATGCTGAACCATCCTTGGGACCCCAGAATGATTTCAACTGGACCATGGTGGATGTATATATAAATATATATTTAATGTATTGTTAGATTCAGTTTGATACTTTTGCATACTCCCATGGAAAGAGATTGACTGTTGGTCCTTGCTTGTTGCAAGTCTTGGTTAAAGAGGTGGTGTTGGACTGGGGTAGCCAAGGGCACACTGGCCTGGTGTTGGTTTGTTTCTCTCAGGTGTGCATATTCATGGTCAGATGTGTGGTGAGCAAACCCTTCTGGTTCTTTTTTTGGGAACTGCTGCCTTCAAACACCACAGCTCTCTTTGGCACATTTGTCATGGATCATGAAGCATGTGCTTTTAGGCACTGGCACTCGGACCCTAGATTGATTCTGGGGAATCGTGGGGAACTTTTTTCCTATTTTGTAGAGTTAAGGATTCTGGAAAAGAGAAATCCCTGAAATCTTCTTAAAAAATTTAGTAGTAAATGCTGTTTTTGAGTGCCTGATTTTTAAGGCAGGTATTATGATCTTCATTATTTGCAGATGTGGAAACAGAGCCTTGCTGGGACTGAGACCTGAGTCTAGGTCTTTGGAGTCTCCAGACCCATAATTTTTTTCCTTAATGGCTTTGCCTTTCAGTTTTATTCAAGGTTTATATGGGTAAAATGGATTGTTTACTGTGGAAAGTACTTTAGGACTGAAGACAGGTCTTGGTTCAATTCCAGTTTTATATATAAATATCTTTGTGTCTTTGGGAAAGTCATTTAGTCTCTCTCAGCCTCACTTTTTTTTTTTTCCTCTATAAAATTGATATGTACTGGTTTCCCAGCCTTATCCTCAGTTATTAGGAGACATTTGAACATGGGTGTGTGTCGTATAAAGCACCATCTGTAATTGTTAAGGGAGAGGGCAGGTATCCTCATTTGTAATAATGAGCTCTCCCCAAACTTTGGCATGTGTGAAGTGGTATCAATAGGAATTACTTCTGCAGGTCTTTTGGTTGCTGTGAAGTGACTAGCGTGTGACAGCACTGTGACAAGGTGCGGAAACGTCAGCTCTCGGGTGACTTGGAGCTGGGGCCATTGCAGCAAATTGCAGAGTTTAGGAACGCCCGTGGTGGCAGGACCAGGCTGATCTCCAGTAGGGCAGGACCTTTAACACCTCTGGTGGGTAAAGGGGAGGGGAGAAGTCACACTTTTACTGTAATTGCTACCTGACTGGTGTTTTTTTTAAATGGTTGGGGTAAAGATCTTTTGAGAGGACTGGCGAGACTGACTCAAAGTATATTTCAGTTTTATTTTATCAGCCCTAGTTTTAAGGATAGGAATTCAAAATGTGAAAGTAAAACCGCCCAGGTGATTTGGCTACAGTCGAAAGACAAATTTTAAAATGAATTGTAAGAGTGGTGCCAAAGGGCATTCTCTTTTCTGCAGACCCCAACGGAAGGAGTGTATCTTCCGAATGGATGCCCCAGACTGGTAGGTAGGTTGGGTGGTTTTTCCTTTTAAGCTTCTTGGGAATTTTTTATGGCTCTTGGCTTAGTCTTTCTTTTCTTTGTCCTCCTCCCCTCCGTCCTTTCACCTTTCTCTTCCTCTTTTCTGCCTCTTTTTTTTTTTTTTACTACTTTATAAAACCAGAATAATATTACTTATCATATCCGTCAGAAATAAAACTAAAGAATAAAGCGAAATAAAACTTCATAGAGCTGAGTGACTGGGTTGAATGATCATCTCTGAGTAAGTGTATATGCTGAGATAGGAGCCAAGAGGTGCCAGGACTCAGGAGAAGGGTGGCTGACCACACGTTCTTGTTCTGTAAACTTTAAAATATCTGAACTTGGTCATCTGACATGTGTTTCTTTTTATTTTAGAAAAAAGACAAGATCTTTACAGAGGCACTGTACTAGGGAGGACTGTATATATTATATTTCTACGGTGAATTTCATTCTGAAATGGCTGTGTTCTCTGAAAGTTGCAGAATGTAAGTGCCTCCTGCTTCCGGGTCCGTCTCTGCGGTGCAGCCCCTTTGCAGCACGGCGTTGGGAATTGCTGGTGTGTCACACTTGCACCTCGTGGTCTTGGGTGAGGAAGCAGAGGGACTGTTGCTGGGGGATGTTGGCCCAGGACATCACAGCTGGGCCGTTCCCTCTCGCCAGCTTACAAGCTGAATTTGAGGACGTTTCTGCCTTTTTTCCTACACTGGGCGTGGGCTGTTGCTCTTAAGAGCCTGTATGTCCAACTTGGGCTGGTGCAGTAGGAGCATACTCTGGGGGGTGGTTATGGTGTTTGCCCCCTCCTCTTAGTGGTGCCCTTGGAGGAACTGGGCTGGATAGATAGGGCTGTCTGGGCTCTGCGTGGTGCTGCTTTTGAAAGGAGGTGTGTATATGACCAGATCATCTCCTTCTGTTTGCTTTTCTTCTTTGAAGTCTAATCCTGACTCAGTCTGGGCCACCTGGTGGATTCAGGACCGAAGCCCCTCTCGTATCACCTGCTGAACCAAAGCTTCTCTGGTACAAAAGCGTCTTAATTTGTAAATCTACTAGCTTCGTGGAAGTTTGAATGCATGTTTCACAGAGTGTGTATCTCATGTAGGATAGAAAGTAAAAGTTTTATTGTAAACAAAACAACCAAAGTGATTCTAATAAGGTTCAACAAAGTAAAACTCGTTCTGAAGAACTTCTAAGTCTTTCGTATTCAGAGTAACTCACCTGCCTTGTGAATCTACAAAGGGTGGGTTTGGAAGTTTAGAATGCTCAGCTCACTGGCCATTCATATTTTTATAGTATGAAGTGTATTTGTCCTTGAGAAGAATTTTCTTTTCCTGCTATGCCTTCCTTGAAACAAGCATTTGAAATAATGGAATAGATTATGGTTCAATAAAATATTTGAAGCCATGGGTATGGAAGTTCATAAGCCATATGGAGTTATAGCTTTATTGGTATGTATGTGTAGCAGAGGTATTTGTGTATATGTGTGTAGAAGTCTAAATTTTTGATATTAAAGCAGCATAAATATTTAATATCTAGAGCAATGTTTGAATTACCTGGGGAAACATTCTTCATTTCCACAGAAACTGGTCAATGAGTAAGAGAAATTATTAACGTTCAGTTATTTTAAAATTAAATTATAATTGATTTACAGTGTGCTAGTTTCTGGTGTACAGCAGAGTGATTCAGTTATATTCCGTTATTTATCTTTTCAAATTATTTTCTGTTATAGGTTATCACAAGACACTGAATACAGTTCGCTTTGCTATACGGGAGGACCGTCTGTCTATTTTATATACAGCAGTGTGTGTCTGGTTTTGGGGGGCCTGTCAATGGATTCGACTGCTTTACTCTTGGCTGTGCTGGGTCTTCGTTGCAGCGTGGGCTTTCTCTGGTTGTGGGGGCTTCCCTTCGTCGCGGTGAGCAGGCTTCTCAGAGTGGAGGCTTCTCCTCTTGCAGAGTAGGGGCCCCAGGCACTGGGGCTCAGCAGGCGTGACTCACAGGCTTAGCTGCTTCACGGCGTGTGGGGTCTTCCCGGACCAAGAATCTAACCCATGGCCCCTGCACTGGCGGCCGATTCTTATTCCCTGGACCAGCAGGGAAGTGCTGCTCTGAGTCTTTTCATCCCAGACTCCTGAGTTCTTTCTCCTCCTCTTTCCGCTTTGGTGACTGGAGGTATGCTTTCTGTGTCTGTGGGCCTATTTCTGCTCTGTGATCAGGTTCGTTTTGTCACTTTTTCAGATCCCGCATCTGAGTGGCGCCTTGTGGTGTTTGTGTTTCTGTGACTTAGGTCGCTTCATATGAGAATCTCTAGGTCCGTCCATGTCGCTGCAGATGGCTTTATTTCAGTCTTTTTTTAAGGCTGGATGATATTCCGTTGTGTGCACACACAACGCGCGCACATCGTATCTTCTTGACCCACTCCCCTGTCAGTGGGCCCTTAGGCTGCTTCCATATCTTGCCTGTTGTGAGTAGTGCTGCCGTGGACATTGAGGCGCATGTATCTTTTCAAATTAGAGTTTTCATCTGCACATATATGCCTAGGACTGGGATTGCTGGATCATATGGAAACTCAATTGTTAATTTTTTAAGGAATCCCCATACCATTTTCCATAGTGGCTGCAACCAGTTTGCATTCGTGCTAACGATGTAGGGGATTTCCCTTTTCTCCACACCCTCTCCAGCCTTTATTAGTAGATGCTTTGATGACGGCTGTTCTTATCAATGAGAGATGATACTTCACTCTAGTTTTTATTTACGTTTCTCTGATAATTAGCAATGTTTAGTGTCTTTTCATGTGCCTGTTGGCCATCTGTATGTCTTTGGAGAAATGTCTATTTAGATCATCTGCCCGTGCTTTGATTGAGTTGGTTGCTTTTTTTGTTTTGTTTTCTTTTTGATATTGAGCTGTTTGTCTGTTTTAAAAGTTAAGCCTTATTGGTCACAACATTTGCAAATATTTATTCCCGTTCAGTAGGTTGTTTTTACATTTTGTTTCTGGTTTTCTTTGCTGTGCAAAAAGCTTATCAATCTGATTAGGCTCTATTTGTTATTTTTGCTTTTACTTATTTTGTGTTGAAAGACTGACCTAAGAAAGCGTTGGTATGATTTTTGTCAGAGAATCTTCTCTCTCA
>SJYG01000028.1:4404512-4411460 GCA_006410535.1 Litocranius walleri
TATAAATCAACTATACTTCAATAAAATAAATTCTAAAAAATTTGGCATTTCTTTCTATAAATTTTCTTTGGGAGTTAAATTTGATCTCATTCTGTGTTGCAGTGAGTATTCTGCCTGAGGGTATTAAGCTGTCTTGATAATACTTGTATTGAATTAGGCAGCTCGAGGCAGTTGGACCTCTTGCATTCCTTTATTCTTGAGTTGTGAGGTCAAGTAGCACCTCCTTTCTTCCTTCTTATTTGGAGGAGGGAGCTCTCTGGTGAATCTTTGATTAATTGATTGACTGGCTTATTTATTTATTTATGAACAATAAATAAAATTTTCCTTTAAATAAAATATTTTAAAGTTAGATAATTTCAATTGGAAGAGACAGGAAGGGGTGCGGCACCATGGCTTGGATAAACAAGTGTTTTCTGTGTCGTCTAAATTCAGACTGTTTTGTTTCCTGCAGAGTATGAAGTATATTTTAATCACATTATTAAATGATATAATCAACTTCAGACCACCTGCTTATTAATTTACAAGGAAATGAAATGTAATTGCCTCTTTATTTTCTTTTGTCAGGATGGAGAGTGATATGATGTCATTAGAAATTTTAATGCCATATTGAGGCCATGAAGTAACATAGCCAAAAGCTGTTTTTTATGAACCTTGTAAACTTAGAATTCCAATTATATTTCAACAGTATTCCAGAAAAACAAGTTAGTCTCTCTGCAAGTGATTTAGTCTTCCTTTCCTGTCCCCTTGGATTGAGATTCTCTGATTCCACTTTGTACAAAGAATCTCTTGTGCAAATAGTGAATGTGTAAATGCTTTTGTATTTTTTTTCCTCTAGCTTAGTCATCAAGTTCAACATCTAGAAGTAGTTGCTTTACAAATGATTCATCTCAAATTTTTATAATGTGGTTGTATTAAAGTTGACTTGATAATATTACAGATACTTCATGCTCAGTTAAGAGCTAGCTGGCCCAGAAAAGCTGCATTTTAATACAGAAAGGCAAAAGGAAACAAAGAACCCCCAAAAAGCAAAATGTGGAAACCTGTATCTTCTGGATCATGCCCCTAGATGAGTCTGAATCTATGGAAGGATGAGGAGTCCAATTATTTACTGAAATTTGTGTTGCTAAGGCAAATTCACGCTTTCGGTGAGTAGGGTCAGACTCTATAAACCTCCTTGCACACTGGTGCCCTCTTCTGGAATACTGAACGCAGGACTAGTAAAGTGAACCAGGTTAAATTCTGAGGCACAATCTCTCGATGACACTAGAATTCTTCATTCGTAAAGACTTACTTTTGGCCTTTGTGCTGAAGAGAGAAATAGTGTTAAGGAGTTCTGATTATTAGGTTCTATTTATGGTTCTCTTATAAAGGCCCCTAAATCATTTATATTAGGTAAGAGGTAGTCCCATCTAGAGAATTATATTCTATATAAATATCAAAAATGGGTTCATTTGAAGTAATTTTCTTTAGGAAAGCCAAGTATTCATTTCTACTGAGAGCCAACATTTATATATGATCACAGATAGCACTTTACATTTAATAAAATGCTGTCAAATGTAATTATCTCAAGTAGTAATCTTAATGATGTGGGGGGAGGGTGTTGTAGTGATGAAAATGGGTCTGCTGATGGCAGCTGACATTTATTATTTGCTGTGTACCAGATCCAGCACTGACCATTTACACAAATCTTCTCATTTAATCTCCATAACCCCTCATTCTCTTCACTGTGCAGGTGAACACACTTGAGTCTTATGGAGAATAATGGATTTGACCCAGACTGGTGATAGATGGAGCCTGTGTTTGAACCACTCCAGTATTCTTGCCTGGAGAATCCCATGGACAGAGAAGCCTGGTGGGCTCCTGTCCATAGGGTCACAGAGAGTTAGACCTGACTGAAGCATAATGTGGGCACGTTATGCTTACCACGTCTTCAAGTCTCTGAAGCAAACTCAGGACCTGTCCTCCTCTGTCCCCTGTTTTTCTCCATATGCTACGCACCCTCTGCTCGCTCTCTCCTTTTCTAACCCCTCCTCCCTTCTTACCCTTCCCACCACTCCCTTCCCTGCTTCTCCCTCTCCCTCCTCTCTCTCCTCCTCCTCCCCTGAATATGCATTCCTCCTTCTTCCTGAGGGAAGAAGAGTGCTAAGGCCTGTCTCAGGCCCACAGTTTGCCTGAGACAACCTCTGGGAAGCATTACTTCCAGGCTCAGCCAGAATTAGATGCTAGCAGGAGAAGGCAACGGCACCCCACTCCAGTACTCTTGCCTGGAAAATCCCGTGGATGGAGGAGCCTGGTGGGCTGCAGTCCATGAGGTCGCTGAGAGTTGGACACGACTCAGTGACTTCACTTTCACTTTTCACTCCCATGCATTGGAGAAGGAAATGGCAACCAACTCCGGTGTTCTTGCCTGGAGAATCCCAGGGATGGGGGAGCCTGGTAGGCTGCCGTCTATGGGGTTGCATAGAGTCAAACATGACTGAAGTGACTTAGCAGCAGCAGCAGCAGCAGCAGCAGCAGGAAATAGTACCACTGGAGATGCTGTAGCTGTTCTGAACAATCTTACTGACGTTTCCCTTGAGATTAGATTGGGTGTAGAAAGCTCCTAAGACTCAGCAATTAATTCAGTAGAATTGCAGAATACAGAATAAATAGAAATCTCTTGCATTTCTATACATTAACAATGAAATATCAGAAAGATAAATTAAGGAAATAATCTCATTTGCTTTCACATCAAAATGAATCAAATACCTAGGAATAAATCTACCTAAAGAGGTAAAACTCAACGTTCAGAAAACTAAGATCATGGTATCTGGTCCCATGACTTCATAGCAAATAGATGGAGAAACAATGGGAACAGTTACAGACTTTCTTCACTTGGGCTCAAAATCACTGCAGGTGGTGGCTGCAGCCATGAAATTAAAAGATACTTGCTCCTTGGAAGAAAAGCTATGACAAACCTAGACAGTGTATTAAAAAGCAGAGACATTACTCTGCCAACAATAGTCTATCTAATTAAAGCTATGGTTTTTCCAGAAGTCATGTATGGATGGATATGAGAGTTGGACCATAAGAAAGCTTAGCGCCAAATAATTGATGCCTTTGAACTGTGGTGGTGGAGAAGACTCTTGTGAGTCCTTGGACTGCAAGGAGATCCAACCAGTCAATCCTAAAGGAAATAAGTCCTGAATATTCATCGGAAGGACTGATCCTGAAGCTGAAACTCCAATACTTTGGCCACCTGATGTGAAGAACTGACTCCTTAGAAAAGACCCTGATGCTGGGAAGGATTGAAGGCAGGAGGAGAAGGGGACAACAGAGGGTGAGATGGTTGGATGGCATCACTGACTCAATGGACATGAGTCTGAGAAAGCTCCAGGAGTTGTGATGGACAGGGAGGCCTGGCGTGCTGCAGCCCATGGGGTCTCAAAGAATTGGACCCCACTGAGTGACTGAATGGAACTGAGGAGGTAAAAGACCTGGACTCCAAAAACTAAAACGCTGATGAAAGAAATCAAAGATGGCACTAACAGATGGAAGTGTGTTCTTAGACTGGAAGAATTAATATTGTCAAAATGGCTATACTACACAAGGCAATCTACAAATTCAATGCAATGCCTATCAGACTACCAATGGCATTTTTCACAGAACTAGAAGAAAAAGCTTTACAATTGTGTATGAAAAAGCAAAGACCTCAAAGAGCCAAAGCAGTTGTAAGAAAGAAAAATCGAGTTGAAAGAGTATGGATCCCTGACTTCAGACTATACTGAAAAGCTGTAGTAATCAAACCAGTATGGCATTGGCACAAAAACAGAAATATAAATCAGTGGAACAGGCTGGAAAGCCCAGAAATACCCACACACCTAGTTTTGATTACTATGACAAAGGAGGCAAGAATATGCAATGGAGAAAAGACTGTCTCTTTAGTAAGTGGTGCTGGGAAATCTTGACAGCTATATGTTAAAGGATGAAATTAGAACATTCTTTAACACCATAAAGAAAAAATAAGCTCAGCATGGATTGGAGACCTAAATGTAAGACTAGATACTGTAAAATTCCTAGAGGAAAACCAAGGCAGAAGATTCTTTGACACAAATTGCAGCGATATGTTTTTGGATCTGTCTCCTAGAGTAACAAACACAAAAACAAAAAAATAAGACAATGGGATCTACTTAAACTCAAAAGCTTTTGCACATCAAGGAAACTGTAAACAAAACAAAAAGACAGCCTGTAGAATGGGAGAAAATGTTTGCAAATGATGTGACCAACAAAGGATTAAACTCTAAAATATACAGATTATGTGCCCCAAATCGATTGGACAAACAACCCAATTAAAAATGGGCAGAAAATCTAAATACACATGTCTCTTTTTTTAAATTATTATTATTAGTTGGAGTATAATCGCTTTACAATGCCGTGCTGGTTTCTGCCACGCGTCAACATGAGTCCCTCACGGGCATACATACGTCCCCTCCCTCACAAACATCCTTCCTGCCCTCATCCCATCCTCCTCTCTAGGCTGTCAGAGAGCCCTGGGCCAGGGTCCCTGTGTCCTAGGGCAGGTCCCTGCTGGCCATCTGTGTTTGCACGTGGTAATGCGCGTGTCTCAGTGCCGCTCTCTGAACTCGCCCCCCCCCTTCCCTGCTGCATCCACAAGTCTGTTCTCTGTGTCTGCATCTCTACTGCTGCCCCCCAAATAGGTTCATCAGCACCATTTTTCTAGATTCCATATATATATATATATATATATATATATATATATGTGCTAACAGATGGTATTTGTACATCATGCTCCGTAGCAGGCTCTGGGTTCATCCACCTCACTAGAATTCACTCAAATTCAGTCATTTTTATGTCTGAGTAATAGTCCATTGTGTATATGTACCACAACTTCTTTATTCACTCCTCTGTCGATGGGCGTCTAGGTGGCTTCCATGTCCCAACTATTGTGAACAGTGCTGTAATGAACATTGGGGTACATGTGTTTTTTAGAATTGTGGTATATGCTCAGTAGTGAGATGGGTGGGCCAGATGATAATTTTATTCCTAATTTTTAAATAAGTCTCCACACTGTTCTTCATAGTGGCTGTATCAGTTTACATTCTCATCAAGAGTGCAGGAGGGTTCCCTTTTCTCCAAATCCTCTCCGGCATTTATTGTTTGTAGATTTTTTTATAATGGGCATTCTGACCAGTGTGAGGTGATACATCATTGTAGTTCTGATTTGCATCTAATAATAAGTGATGTTGAGCATCTTTTCATGGGTTTATTAGCCATCTGTCTGTCTTCTTTGGAGAAATGTCTGCTTAGGTTTTCTGCCCATTTCACAATTGGGTTTTTTGTTATTCTGATATTGACCTACATGAGCTGATTGTATACTTTGAAGATTAATCCTTTGTCAGTTGCTTCATTTGCAGTTATTTTCTCCCATTCTGAGAGTTGTCTTTTCATCTTGTTTATGGTTTCCTTTGCTGTGCAAAAGCTTTTAGGTTTAATTAGGTCTTCTTTATTTTTGTTTTTATTTTCATGACTCTAGGAGGTGGATCATAGAGGATTTTGCTGTGATTTATATCAAAGAGTGTTCTGCCTATGTTTTCTTCTAGGAGTTTTATAGTTTCTGGTCTTGCATGTAGGTCTTTAATTTATTTTGAGTTTATTTGGGGGCAAGATGTTAGGAAGTGTTCTAATTTAATTCTTTTATATGTAGCTATCCAGTTTTCCCAGCCCCATTTATTGAAGAGACTGTCTTTTCTCCATTGTGTATTCTTGCCTCCTTTGTTAAAGATAAGGTGCCCATAGGTGTGTGGGTTTGTCTCTTGGCTTTCTTTCTTGTTCTGTTTGTATTTCTGTCTTTGTTCCAGTACCATTCTGTCTTGATGACTGTAGCTTTGTAGGATAATCTGAAGTCGGAAGGTTGATTCCTCCCACTCCACTTTCCTTTCTCAAGACTGCTTTGACAATCTGGGATATTTCATGTTTCCATACAAATTGTAAAATGTTTTGTTCTTGTTCTGTGGAAAATGCCTTTGGTAACTTGATAAGGATTGCACTGAGTTTGTAGATTGCTTTGGGTTCAGTTCAGTTCAGTTCAGTCGCTCAGTTATGTCCGACCCTTTGCGACCCCATGAATTGCAGCACACCAGACCTCCCTGTCCATCACCAACTCCCGGAGTTTACTCAGACTTGTGATGATTGAGTCAGTGATGCCATCCAGCCATCTCATCCTCGGTCGTCCCCTTCTCCTCCCGCCCCCAATCCCTCCCAGCATCAAAGTCTTTTCCAATGAGTCAGCTCTTCCCATGAGGTGGCCAAGGTACTGGAGTTTCAGCTTTAGCATAATTCCTTCCAAAGAAATCCCAGGGTTGATCTCCTTCAGAATGGACTAGTTGGATTTCCTTGTAGTCCAGGGGACTCTCAAGAGTCTTCTCCAACACCACAGTTCAAAAGCATCAATTCTTTGGTGCTCAGCCTTCTTCACAGTCCAACTCTCACATCCATACATGACTACTGGAAAAACCATAGCCTTGACTAGACAGACCTTAGTCGGCAAAGTAATGTCTCTGCTTTTGAATATACTATCTAGGTTGGTCATAACTTTTCTTCCAAGGAGTAAGCGTCTTTAATTTCATGGCTGCAGTCACCATCTGCAGTGATTTTGGAGCCCCCCAAAATAAATTCTGACACTGTTTCCACTGTTTCTCCGTCTATTTCCCATGAAGTGATGGGACCAGATGCCATGATCTTCATTTTCTGAATGTTGAGCTTTAAGCCAACTTTTTCACTCTCCTCTTTACTTTCATCAAGAGGCTTTTTAGTTCCTCTTCACTTTCTGCCCTAAGGGTGGTGTCATCTCCATATCTGAGATTATTGATATTTCTCCCGGCAATCTTCATTCCAGCTTGTGTTTCTTCCAGTCCACCATTTCTCATGATGTACTCTGCATAGAAGTTA
>SJYG01000028.1:4412187-4519544 GCA_006410535.1 Litocranius walleri
ATTCCCATCTCTTTCAGAATTTTCCACAGTTTATTGTGATCCACACAGTCAAAGGCTTTGACATAGTCCATAAAGCAGAAATAGATGTTTTTCTGGAACTCTCTTGCTTTTTCCATGATCCAGCAGATGTTGGCAATTTGATCTCTGGTTCCTCTGCCAAGAAGAAAAGGAAAGATATAAGCATCTGAATGCAGAGTTCCAAAGAATAGCAAGAAGAGAAAAGAAAGCCTTCTTCAGCGATCAGTGCAAAGAAATAGAGGAAAAGAACAGAATGGGAAAGACTAGAGATCTCTTCAAGAAAATTAGAGATACCAAGGGAACATTTCATGCAACGATGGGCTCGATAAAGGACAGAAATGGTATGGACCTAACAGAAGCAGAAGATATTAAGAAGAGATGGCAAGAATACACAGAAGAACTGTATAAAAAAGATCTTCACGACCCAGATAATCATGATGGTGTGATCACTCATCTAGAGCCAGACATCTTGGAATCTGAAGTCAAGTGGGCCTTAGAAAGCATCACTACGAACAAAGCTAGTGGAGATGATGGGATTCCAGTAGAGCTATTTCAGATCCTGAAAGATGATGCTATGAAAGTGCTGTACTCAGTATGCCAGCAAATTTGGAAAACTCAGCAGTGGCCACAGGACTGGAAAAGGTCTGTTTTCATTCCAATCCCAAAGAAAGGCAATGCCAAAGAATGCTCAAACTACCGCACAATTGCACTCATCTCACATGCTAGTAAAGTAGATTTCTTTGGGTAGTATAGTCATTTTCACACTGTTGCGTCTTCCAATCTAAGAACATGGTCTATCTCTTTATCTGGTTATGCTGTCTTTGATTTCTTTAATCAGCATCTTATAGTTTGCTGTATACAGGTCTTTTGCCTCCCTTTATTGCAGTGGCAAATGGGGCTGATCCCTTACTTTCTCATTCTGATTTTTCATTGCTAGTGTATAAGAAAGCAAGGGATTTCTGTGTATTGACTTCGTGATCCTGCAACTTTGCCAAATTCGCTAATTAGCTCTATTAATTTTTTGGTAGTATCTTTAGGGTTTTCTATGTGTAATATCATATTGTCTGCAAACAGTGAGAGTTTTACTTCTTCTTTTCCAATCTGGATTATTTTCATTTCTATTTCTTCTCTCATTCCCATGTCTAGGGCTTCCAAAAACTATGTTGAGTAATAGTGGTGAGAGTGGGCACCCTTGTCTTGTTCCTGATCTTAGAGGAAATGCTTTCAGCTTTTCACCATTGAGAAAATGTTAGCCGTGGGTTTATTGTCTATGGTCTTTATAATGTTGAGTTACCAGGTGACGCTAGTGGTAAAGAACCTGCCTGCCAGTGCAGGGGATATAAGAGATGTGAGTTCAATCCCTGGATCGGAAAGATCCCCTGGAGGAGGGCACAGCAACCTACTCCAGTATTCTTGCCTGGAGAATCCCATGGACAGAGGAGCCGGTCAGGCAACAGTCCACAGGGTCATACACAGTCAGACACAGCTGAAGTCACTGAGTGCAGCTCACACACAGGTTCCTTCTCTGCCCGTTTTCTGAAGTTTTTTTTTTTTTTAATCATAAATGGGTGCTGAACTTTGTTGAAAGCTTTTTTGCATCTATGGAGAGTATCATATGACGTTTATCTTTTAACTTGTTAATATGGTATAACACATTGACTAATTTGGATATATGGAAGAATCCTTGCATCCTTGGGATAAATCTAACTTGATCCTGGTGTATGATCCTTTTAATGTGTTGTTGGATTTGTTTGCTATAATTTTGTCGAATATTTTTGCATCTATGTTTATTAGTGATATTGGCCTATAATTTTCTTTTTTTATGATGTCTTTTTCCAGTTTTGGTATCAGAGTAATGGTGGCCTTGTAGAATGAGTTTGAAATTGTTCCTCCCTCTCCAACTTTTTGAGAGAGTTGGAGAAGGATAGATAGAGAAGTCGCTCAGTTGTGTCGGACTCTTTGCGACCCTATGGACAGTAGCCCACCAGGCTCCTCCATCCATGAGATTTTCCAGGCAAGAATACTGGAGTGGGTTGTCATTTCCTTCTCCAGGTGATCTTCCCGACCCAGGGATCGAACCTGGGTCTCCCGCATTGTAGGCAGACGCTTCACTGTTTGAGCCATCAAGGAAGTCACACTTGAGAAGGCTAGGTATAGCTCATCTCTGAATGTTTGATATAATTTATCTGTGAAGCCATCTGGCCCTGGACTTTTGTGTTTTGAGAGATTTTTTTAAAATCACATTTTCAATTTCATTACCTGTGATTTACTTGTTCGTAATTTCTATTTCTTCCTGGTTCAGTCTTAGAAGGTTGATCTTCTCTACAAACCTGTCCATTTCTTCCAGGTTGTCCATTTTACTGGCATATAGTTGCTCTTAATCATCTATTATAATCCTTTGTGTATCTGTGTTGACTGTTTTAATCTCTCTGTTTGCATCTCTAATTTTCCTGATTTGACTCTTCACACTTTTTTTCCTGATAAATCTTGCTAATGGTTTGTCAATTTTATCTTCTCAGAGAACCAGCTTTTAGTTCTATTGATCATTGCTATTGTTCCCTTCATTTATTTTTCATTTATTTCTGCTCTGATCTTCTGTGATTTTTTCCTAACTTGGGGTTTTTCTGTTCTTCTTTTTCCAGTCACTTTAGGTGTAAGGTTAGGTTGTCAATTTGATGTTTTTTCTTGTTTCTTGAGGTAGGATTATATTGCTATAAACTTCCCTCTTAGAACTACTTTTGCTGCATCCCATAGGTTTTGAGTTTTCATATTTGCATTGTCATTTGTTTCTATGTATTTTTTGACTTCCCTTTAATGACTTGTTGGTTATTTAGAAGCCTATAGTTTACTTTTCATGTGATTCTGTTTCTTATACCTTTTTTCCCCCCTATATTTGATATCTAATCTCATAGGTGGCTCAGCTGGTAAAGAACCTGCCTGCCAGTGCAGGAAATGCAAGAGACATGGGTTCGAACCCTGGGTCAAGAAGATGCCCTGGAGTAGGAAATGGCAACCTGTTCCACTATTCTTGCCTGGAAGATTCCATGGATAGAGGAGCCTGGTGGGCTACAGTCCACGGGGTCACAAAGAGTCAGATACAACTGAGTGTGCACACACACACATTCATAGCATTGTAGTCAGAAAAGATGCTTGATATGATTTCAGTTTTCTTACATTTACTGAGGCTCGATTTGTGACCCAGTATGTGATCTATCCTGGAGAATGGTCCATGTGCACTTGAGAAGAAAGTGTATTCTGCTGTATTTGGATGGAATGTCCTGAAGATATCATTAGGTCCATCTGGTCTAAACGTGTCATTTAAGGCTTGTGTTTCCTTATTAATTTTCTGTTTTCATGATCTGTTCATTGGGGTAAGTGGCTTATTAAAGCCTGCTATTATTATGATGTTACTGTTAATTACCCTTTTATGTCTGCTAGTGTTTGCCTTATGTATTCAAGTGTTCCTTTGCTGGATGCATAAATATTTATAGTTGTTATGTCTTGTTGGGTGGATCCCTTGATCATTATGTAGTGTCCTTCTTATCTCTTATAATATTCTTTAAGATCTATTTTGTCTGACATGAGAATTGCTACTCCAGTTTTCTTTTGATTTCTGTTTGCATGAAATATCTTTATTATCTCACTTTCACTTTGTATTGGCTCTGGTTCTGAATGAGTCTAATATAGACGGCGTATACGTGAGTCTTGTTTTTGTATCCATTCAACCAGTCTTTTGTTTGGTGCATTTAATACATTTACATTTAAAGTAATTATTGATAAGTATGATCCTATTAACATTTACTTTATTTTGGGGGGTTTATTTTTGTAGGCCTTTTCTTGTTTCCTGTGTGGGGAACTTCCTTTAGCATTTGTTGTAAAGCTGCTTTTGTAGTGCTGAATTCCCTTAACTTTTAACTATCTATAAAGCTTTTGATTTCTCTGAATCTGAATGAGACCCTTGCAGGATAGAGTAATCTTGGTTGTAGATCTTTGCCTTTCATTATTTTAAATATATCTTCCCGCAGAGATCTTTCTGCTGATAGATCAGCTGTTAACCTTAGGGGGTTTTCCTTGTATGTTGCTGCTGCTGCTGCTAAGTTGCTTCAGTCACGTCGACTGTGCAACCCCATAGACGGCAGCCCACCAGGCTCCCCCATCCCTGGGATTCTCTAGGCTAGAATACTGGAGTGGGTTGCCATTTCCTTCTCCAATGCGTGAAAGTGAAAAGTCAAAGTGAAGTCACTCAGTTGTGTCTGACTCTTTGCGACCTCATGGACTGCAGCCCACCAGGCTCCTCCATCCATGGGATTTTCCAGGCAAGAGTGCTGGAGTGGGGTGCCATTTCCTGTATGGAACTCTGCGTTTGTTGGAATTGATTGACTATTCTTTTCTCATTTTGGGTAAGCTTTTGGCTATAATTCCTTCAAAAAATTTCTCAGACCCTTTATTTCTCTCTTTTTCTTCTAAGACCCCTGTTACTCAAATGTTGGTGGATTTAATATTGTCCCAGAGGTCTCTGAGACTATCCTCAATTCTTTTCATTCTTTTTTTTCTTTATTCTCCTCTTCAGCAGTTATTTCCCCCATCTGTCTTCCACCTCACTCATCCTTTCTGCCTCAGTTATTCTGCTATTGATTCCTTCTAGAATATTTTTAATTTCAGTAATTGTGTTGTTGCTGTTTTTTCTTTATTTTTTTTAACTCCTTGTCAAATGTGATAAATTATTCTTGCATTTTTTTATTCTGTTTTTGAGATTTTGCAACATCTCTACTGTAATAAGTGTGAAATCTTTTTCAGGTAGTTTGCCTATTTCCTTTTCATTTCTTTTGTCTTGTGGGCTTTTACCTTATTCCTTCGTTTGCACAACATTTATGTCTTTTCATTCTGTGTAACTTGCTGGGTTTGAGGTCCCGTTCCCGCAGGCCACAGGCTCGTAGTGTCTCTTACTTGGGGTCTTGGTTAGTGACACTGGCCTAGTGGCCTGTGTGGCCTTCGTGTTAGGTGGGACTTGTGCCTGCATTCTGGGGGAGGGGAGTGTTTTCTTCCGCCTCTGATAGGCAGGGCTGTGTGAGGTGGTGTTTTGGGCTGTCTGTGGGAGGCCTGTCTGCTGCTGACTGCGCTTGTGTTGTCTGGTTTGCATGAGGCATCTGTGTGCCTGCTGCTGCCAGTCCAACTGGGTCCTGGATACAGCTGGAGGCCTTTGTGGGCGTTCTCACTGATTAATACCCCCTGAAGTCAGGAGTTCTCTGGCAGCCTAGCGTCCTGGACTCAGCGCTCCCACCCCCAAAGCTCACGCCTGACCTCTGGTTGGGGAACCAAGACCCCACGAGCTGTTTGTTATGTCAATCAAGGGGAGTAAAAGAAACAAAAAACAGAAAGGAAAATAACTGATAAAATAAGAAATAAGCAAAAAACTCAAGAGCCAAAAAATAAAGCCCAGACAAATGGTAAAAGCAAAAATCAGACAAACAGAAACAGAAAGAAAGGAACATACACCTGTACAAACCCCAAACAGACCAAAGTAAATAAGGTACAGGGGAGTGGCCCGGCGAGCAAAGGAAACCAAAAATGATACCAGCCAATCGAAAACAAAACTGACGGCAACACGAAACAGAAAGTGAGACCACAACATAGAGCCAGCTGAGGAGCAAAGCAGAGAAAGCAAAACGACCCCGCACCACGAAAAAAGGGAAAAAGAGGAAAGCAAAGCGAGGCCACAACATAGTCCCAGCTGAGGAGCAAAGCAGAGAGAGCAAAACGACCCCATGCCACGAAAAAAGGGAAAAAGAGGAAAGCAAAGCGAGGCCACCATATAGTCCCAGCTGAGGAGCAAAGCAGAGAGAGCAAAACAACCCCGCACCACGAAAGAAGGGAAAAATAGGAGAGCAAAGTAAAGTAGTATATAAAAAGATCTATATTTATTATAAAAAATATCGACAGAAACAGAACAAAAAAAGAAAAAAAATACACAAAACTGCAGAAAGCCAAAGTAGAACTATATAAAGGAAATTAAAAGTGTGATTAAAAAACAACAAAAAAGTTCTCAAAAGCCAAAATATAGATAATAATTATAATGAAAACAGCAACCACAGCAACAGAGGAAAAATAGAGGGGAAAAAAAACCCAGAACCAACTACAGAATGAATCAAAATATAAGAATAATAGTAAATGTTTTTCTCAGGTCTCAGCTGTCAGCGTCCTTTCCCCACTTTGAGCCGCAGCCCACTTCTGCTTCCCTAGGAACCCCTCCAGTACTGAGGAGTCTGGCTTCAGGACTTGCTGTAGGGATGGCTCAGACCCTAAGTTAGTGCTACTCCTGCGTGCCCTCACCTCCAATGCCCACAGCTGCCAGAGCTAGGGCGTTTTCTTTTGTGAGAACACTCATTGTCCTTTTATATATTCCATAAACACCTAGCGTCCACCTAGCTGATGGTGTGGATTTAATCTGCAGTTGTACAGCTGGTGAGGTTTTTGATCCTTTTCCTTAATCACTCTGCCTCTGGAGTGCAGCTGTGGTTTTATCGCCACCTGGGCCTGAGGATCATCCCTAGGAGTTTGGTCCTGAGGCTGCCCTGGAGGGCTTGGGCCTAAGACTGGGCCTGGAGGTGGCGCAGCTGCTCGCACCCAGGGGACCCCGGCTGAACCAGGTACACAGGGAAGCGCACACAGGCACTGGACGTGTGCGGTAAGGATGCTTTCCTAGTCTCTGGCAGCTCTGCCCCAGTGAGGACCTAGCATGGAGGTGGCATGGCCGCTTGGCTCATGCAGACCCCACTGGTGCCTGGTGCACAGGAAAGCCAGCAGCCACGGTTGCAGGAGACAGGATGCTATAAATACTCTTCTCTGGCCTCTGTCGGCTCTGCCCCCGTGGAGACCGCGTGTGGCCGTGGCGCTGTTGCTTGGACCGCAGGGACCCGGCAGCACCAGGTGTGCAGGGAAGGCAGTGGTCGTAGGTGTAGAAGACACGGCCCTGTTAGAATTCTCTTCTGTCCTCTGGCAGCTGACACGCAAAGGGCCTTCCTGGCGGGCCCTTCGCTACTGCTTGACCCAGGAGGTCCTCAAGGGCGCCCCTGGCTGGGGGCCTTCTCCGCTGCTCCGCAGGTCAGGCGCGCAGAGGGCCGCCCTCTCCGGGGCCTTGCTCCATTGGCCGCTGCCTGCGCCGCACGTGGAGGCAGGCCGCCGTGCGGCTCCTCCCGCTGCGGTGACTCAGCCCTGGCGCCCTGCCTCCTCGCCGCCCAGCGCGCCTTCAGAGGCGTTCCGTGCAGCTCTCCTCCTTCCTGGCCCCTTGGGCCATCGTCTTCCCCCAGCAGCAGTGCTGGCCCTGGGACTGCGCTCCACTCCCACGCTCCAGCTCCCAGCCGCCGCGCTTTCAGGCGGACCTGCGGCCTTGTCGGGGGTAGGTAGGACCGCAGCGCGGGCTGTCCGAGCGGTTCTCGCTGGCTTCAGCCTGCCGCCGCTGAGCTGCTGTTACTCTGCCGGCCTCAAGTGCTTCCCTTCCGTCTCAGCAGACCGCCTGGGATCTCACCCTTGCTTCGCCTCCCCACTCCCTGGTGCAGGTCAGGTCCTGCTCACCCTCCTCTTTTTCTCTTCCTTCCTCCATCCTAGGGAGTTCCGCGTGGAGCTGCATATCCCTTCTGGTGCTCAGGGGCTCCTGTTAGTTCTCAGCTGGCTCTCTCTGAGATCCTCTGAACCTGAGGATACATTCCTGGTGCCTCTGTGAAAATAGATTCCATTTTCACCTGCTCCTCCGCCATCTTGTGTCTCTGCTAAATAGACTTTTCTCGTAGAAGACGTGGAAATGGACAGCAGGCACGTAAAAAGATGCTCGACATCGGTGATCACTGCTGCTACTGCTGCTAAGTCGCTTCAGTCGTGTCCGACTCTGTGCGACCCCATAGACGGCAGGTGACCCCTAGGTACATGCAAATCAAAAGGACGGCGAGGTGTCGCCTCCACAGCGATCAGAATGCCCGTCGCCAGAAAGTCCACAGATAATAAATGCTGGAGAGCATGTGGAGAACTCTGTCCGTGTGGCAGAGTATGTAAGGGAACCCTCCTACACTGTTGGTAGGAATGCAAATTGTTACAGCCACTATGGAGAACAATATGGAGGTTCCTTAAAAAACTGAGAATAGAAGTACCAAATGATCCTGCAGTCCCGCTCAGAGGCAAATATCCAGAGAAAACCACAATTCAGAAAGATAGAGGGACCTCAGTGTTAATTGCAGCACTGCTTACAATAGTCCAGACACAGAAACAATCTGAGAGTCAGTTGACAGAGAAGTGGATAAAGAAGATGTGGTACGTTCGTACAGCGGAATGTTGCTCAGCCATGAAAAGAGTGAAATAATGCTATTTGCACCAACTCGGAGGGACCTAGAGATTACCACACTAAGAAGTAAGCCAGACAGAGACATGTGATATCCCTTAAACGTGGGGTCCAAACAAATAAAAGTGATACAAATGAACTTAAAATGTAAAACAGAAATGGACAAACAAAACAAACTTATGTTTAGCAAAGAGGAAAAAGCAGAGAGGGGTAACTGAGGATAAATTGGGGCTATATCTACTACTGTACATAAAATACATAAACAAGGCCCTACTGTACAGCACAGGGAATTAGACTCAGTGTTCTCTAATAACTTATGAGAGACAAAAGCCTGAGAAAGAATATAGGTACATATGTGTGTGTATTACTGAATTGCTTTGTTACCTGAAACTAATACAGCAGTGTAAATCAACTATATGTCAGTAAAAGACAAATTAAATTTTTTTTGATAAAGAGTTTTTTTTTTTTTAAAGGTTAGTTGCTATCTCTGCTCTTCCTGAGAAATAAGTGCCATAGATAATGGAAGCCAAGCAGACGTCCTTTCCTTTCTCAGAGGATGTTTATGCTTCTGGGTTCTAAGTGTGTCTCGCTCGTGCTATTGTCCTGAGAACCCTTCTTGACCACCTTCATTCTGACTCCCCTGAGTCTGCTAGCTTCTCGATGACTGCATCCTCAGCCTACGTGGTCACAGCAGCCCCTCTGATCTTTTATTCCACTTGTTACTGGATTCATTTCCTCTTACTCTTTGGGATTCTTCTCGCTTTCCTCTGACTCGCTTATGTATGAAATTGAAGTAGGTGACTGTTCGTTGTTGTTTTCTAAATACAGGAGGTGTACTTTAGCCTTCTTAATTTTTTTAACCTAGTTGTATTATCACAATTATATAAAAATTTAAAAAACATTTAAAAAACTTAAAGTATGAAATGAGATAGTGTATCTGGTACCCTCTGATGATATCAGTCTGCTTGGAACTTTTCGGGATCAGTTATTTTGAACCATTAGGTTGGTGCAAAAGTAATTGTGTTTTTACATTGTTAAACTTTGCTGTTTGATATTGGAATATGTTCTTAAGTGTGTGGTTATGTTATCTGTTGCTGCTGCTGCTGCTAAGTCACTTCAGTCGTGTCCGACTCTGTGCAACCCCACAGACCCTGGTGCAGCCCACCAAGCTCCCCCATCCTTGGGATTCTCCAAGCAAGAACACTGGAGTGGGTTGCCATTTCCTTCTCCAGTGGTTATGTTATAATGCACATTTTAATGTGCATTTCTCGCTTTGTGTTTTTTTGCTAATGGCTTATTACTTGCTGTTTATATTTATTTTAGACTATAGAAATGATGCTAGACAAAAAAGCAAATTTGAGCGATATGTTTATTTGAGTTCAAAATGGGTCGTAAAGCAACAGAGACAACTTGCAACATCAACAATGCGCTTGGCCCAGCAGCTGCTAATGAACATGCAGTGTAGTGGTGGTTCAAGAAGGTTTGCAAAGGAGAAGGGAACCTTGAAGATGAGGAATGTTGTGGCTGGCCCACGGACGTTGACAACAGCCAGTTGAGAGCATTATCGAAGCTGATCCTCTTACAGCTACAACTTGCCAAAAAACTCAGTGTCAGCCATTCTATGGTCATTGGCATTTGAAGCAAATTGGGAAGGTGAAAACGCTTGATAAGTGGGTGCCTAATGAGCTGACCGAAAATCAAAAAAAATAATTTTGAAGTGTTGTCTTCTCTTATTCTACAAAAACAAACCCATTTCTCAATCAGATTATTACGGGTAGCGAAAAGTGGATTTTATATGACAGCCGGTGATGACGAGCTCAGTGGTTGGACTGAGAAGCTCCAGAGCACTTCCCAGAGTCACACTTGCACCAGAAAAGGGCCACGTCACTTTGGTGGTCTGCTGCCCATCTGATCCACTGCAGCCTTCTGAATCCTGGGGAACCATTCCATCTGAGAAGTGTGCGCAGCAAATCGACGAGACGTACTGAAAGCTGCAACGTTTGCCGCTGGTATTGGTCGACAGAATGGGCCCAGCTCTTCTCCACGACAACTCCCGGCCACACGTGTCATGGCCAACGCTTCAAAAGTTGAATGAACTGGGCTACAAAGTTTCACCTCATCTGCCATTTCGCCTGACATATTGCCAACTGACTACTGCTTCTTCAGACATCTTAAAAACTTTCTGCAGGGAAAGAGCATTCACAACCATCCGGAGGCAGAAAATGCTTTCTCAGAGTTCATCAGATCCTGAAGCATGGATTTTTTTTTTTTTTTTGCTTCATTTCTTGGCAAAAATGTGTTGATTGTGATAGTTCCTGTTTTGATTAATAATGATGTCTTTGAGCCTAAGGTGAAGTTGCTCAGTCATGTCCGACTCTTTGCAACCCTGTGGACTGTAACCTACTAGGCTTCTCCGTCCATGGGATTCTCCAGGCAAGAATACTGGAGTGGATTGCCGTTTCCTTCTCCAGGGGATCTTCACGACCCAGGGATCGAACCCGAGTCTCCTGCATTGGAGGCAGACGCTTTAACCTCTGAGCCACCAGGGAAGCCCTAGTTATAGTGATTTAAAATTCATGGTCTGAAAACGCAGTTATTTTTGTACCAACCTAATGAAACTCCAGTACTTTGGCTACCGGGTGTGAAGAGCTGATTCACTAGAAGAGACCCTGGTGCAGGGGAAAGATTGAAGGCAGAAGGAAAAGAGGGCGACAGAGGAGGAGATGGTCGGATGGCATCACTGATTCAGTGGACATGAACTTGGGCAAACTCCAAGAAATGGTGAGGGACAGGGAGGCCAGGCCTGCCACAGTCCATGGGGTTGCAAAAGTCGGTCACAATTTGGCAACTGAACACGATAGAGAGTTAGTGCCCCACATTGTTCCTGTTGGAGCACAGAAGACATCCAAAGGCATGGATACAGTGGATTGCTCAGTTCTGCGTTCTTTTAAAAGATGGCTGTTGACTAATTTCTGCCCACTCTTGTGGATACAAAGTGAAGTTTAAGATAGTGGTAGGTGAGAGAGGTGTGACTTTGAAAATGCAGAGCAATAATAAAGAAATAACTAGGTCTGCTCTGAGAATGCAGCCAGGGAGTTGGAGTAAGATTCTTAGAATAGTTGTTATTTCCCTTGGGCTCTGGTAGGATCACAAGTTTGCAGAATTTGTGAACTACAGGATTTTGGGGGTAGAGGTGATGGGAGTGGCAATGGGAAGGACAGGGGAAAGGGATGTGAGCACAGCTGACATCTCTGTGTGGCCCAAACACGAAGGCAATGGAGGTGACTAGTGTAAACGGGCAGTCGGGGTCGGCTTGTGAAGGGCCTTACTGACCCACCACGGGATATGGGCTTTCGTCTTGTGCAGGATATTTGTAAACGGGGGATTTTATTTTACACACACATGATGCAGTGTGCAGGCTGGGGAAGAAGGGTGACAGTGCAGAGAAAAGAGGGTTTTCCGTTTGTATTTGGAGGACATTAGGGAGGAATCAGCAGATCACAGTCAACGGAGAGAAGATAAAACAATAGAAAAACAGTAGGAATAAAAACTAAATCACAGAAGCCAGTCAGACCTGGAAGGAATCTGATTTAGAACAGGCATTCATGAGATAGGATTATCAGGTAAAATCAGGATGCCCAGTTAAATTTGAATTTCAGATGAATAATGATTTTTTTTTTTAGTGTCCATATGCCCCATGAAGTTATCAAGACATACTTTCAATAAAAACTATTTTTTGTTTATTTGAAATTCTGGGTAATGCTATTACTTTTATTTGGGAAGTGTTTTAATCCTAGTATGCTAAAAAGGTTGTGAAAAGGCTTGGTGGTCAGACTCAGTGATCTGGTCCTTCTTTGGATGATATTGAGATAGGATATAACCATATTGTGCATTTATATATATATCACAGGGAGAGCCTCTGGGGAGTCTTTTCTGTATTTAAATGACTAGTAAGGATGTTACATTAGGAGATTTAAGTTAACTTGATCAAGAAGAAAAGGGGAGCTACAAAGAAGGGAAAATTCAGACTCCTGAAAGCATCTAACACTCAGCAGACTAGATGGACAATGTCTTGTGTATTCCAGGAAACAAGCGGGGGTGTCACTCCCGCCGAGAGGGGTCATCAGTTGCTTCGTCGAGTGTGAACAAGGCCGAGCTGCCATTGTTGTTTATGCTCTTGATGTACAGTGGCCCCTGTGTTCTGGCTTCTGTTTTTATTAGGACTGTAAAAGCATTACAACCCGCACCGCTCCCCCCACCCCCCAACAATAAACACTTCCAAGAGTGTGAGGTCATAGTAATATGACCTCATAGGGAGCCAGGTCCTTGGAAGCCCTGTGAACCAGCAGACGGTGGCTCTGGGTGGGTGGAGGGTCCTGGGGAAGGACTGGGGAGGGAAGGATGGACTGGGTGCACCCTCGGCTCCAGGATGGCCTCTTGCTGTCTGTCCTACTGCTGGTGAGTCAGTCCTGCCATCACACTTCCAGGCTTTCTGAGTTAGAAAGCGCAGCCTCTGCTTGTCCGAGTTTTCTCATTAACTCTGAATGCGGTGGAATGGAGCCGTCTAGGACTGGAAATGCTTATCTTCATTTTATTCCTTAGTTCCTTCTTCTCTGCATTTTTTTTTTTTTTTCAAGAAGATTCAGAGTATTCTGATTGATACAGATTTTAAAATCACCTCTTCCTGGTGAATGTGAGGAAAATGAGGTAAAATAGACTGGCCAGGTCAGGAAGAAAGGCAGTAAATGTGAGAAATGAGAAACATAAGGAATAGGAATCGATACTGCACTTTAAAAATTCTTGTATTTTAAAGTACGTGTAATGGATATATGTGTTAGGATAAGCCTCTTGTATTTGAACAGCGTCATTGCAGTACTATGTATGTAGTATAATTATGCTGTTTTCATGCAGTAATTAAATGCATGCCACGAGTTTGCCCTGAGAAGTAAGCAGTAATAAGTAACAGTTTATTTGAGAAGAAAAATTCTTTCTTTGACATTGTTTTCTTCTACACAGTCACTAATATGCAGAGTAAGAGAATGTATCGGAGCACAACTCCAGGGGTTTTCTTTTCATAATTATAAAGACTACTTGACTGTAAATAAAAGAGTTCTTAGAGTAAATGTTTTACACTTCCACCATTTATTTGGGAAAACACAAAGGGTGAGGTGACCTTTAAAAGAAATAATTTTCTATGAATTTGCTTACAGGTTTGCTGTATATAATAATTAAATAATTCAGTTGTCTGATAGGATAAATTCCAGAAAACCGTTTGGTAATGTGAGCTTTATAAAGGAAGGTATATGATGAAAAAAATATTTAAATGTATTTACGTGAAAATTTTATTGTAATTAGGCAATTTATTTTAATTGATGGATCCTTCTGTTGGAAAATTGTTTAAGGTGGCTGATTGTTTAGGGAGGGTTACCAAATATGTATTGGTTTGCCCCGGTGGATTCCCATTTGTGTCTGTTGTCTTGGCATGGACTATGGTTTAGCATCTGACTTTGACTTTAGAAAAACGAAGCATTATTATCAAAGAAGTCAGCGCAGGTTTGCACACCTCCACTTTGAACTTCCAGCTTCTCCACAGTCGCGTCTGAAGTGTGTGAGCTGATGTGTTGAACAGAAATTTCACATGGTTTGGGTGTAAAAGACTTGTGCAGTGCTTGCTAAGTGGCCTTGGCGAGAGGCTGAGAGGGACAGTGACCCCTTCACCTCTGGCAGTGGCTGGGGGCGCCGGGACCCTGCAGCCCCAGGCGATCCTTCGGTTTCTGCTGGCTGTGCAGAAGCTACTGCGTAGATGGTGGGTCAGTGCGGCATGGGATATTATGACTTAGGTAGATACGTGCCAAGGTAGAGCTTGAGCAGTTCTGCTTAAAAATGCCTTCCCTTTGCTATACGGATTTTTTGTAAGTTTACAGCTTTTTGTTGTTGTTGTTGGTAACACTTTTTCCCCACATTGTAACAATTGCGACCATGTATTTAATGATTTTACCATCTCTATTTTCTTCTCAGACTGTCCTGGTTTGGATAGTCAGTGATTCTCTGCTTATAATTCAGGACAAGTTAAAGAGCTGTGGAGTAGGGCGAGGGAATGCAGACTAGGATTCAGGGTCTCCTGGAGTGGCTTTAACATCATTGAAAGGCTGTGAAAAAAACAACAACATCAAAAAAGCATGTGTGACAGCGAGCTTGTGTGGCCTGCAGGCCTGAAATATTTACTCTCTGGTTCATCACAGAAAAAACAAATTTTTGCTGTAGAGTCCACAGCAAGTATGCTGGACAGTTGTTTACCACAGGCATAGCTCTGTTTTGTTAGAAGTGAAAATGAAGGTCTGGGAATCACAGCGTTCTCAATGATACAGATTTTAAAATCACCTCTTCCTGGTGAATGTGAGGAAAATGAGGTAAAATAGACTGGCCAGGTCAGGAAGAAAGGCAGTAAATGTGAGAAATGAGAAACATAAGGAATAGGAATCGATACTGCACTTTAAAAATTCTTGTATTTTAAAGTACGTGTAATGGATATATGTGTTAGGATAAGCCTCTTGTATTTGAACAGCGTCATTGCAGTACTATGTATGTAGTATAATTATGCTGTTTTCATGCAGTAATTAAATGCATGCCACGAGTTTGCCCTGAGAAGTAAGCAGTAATAAGTAACAGTTTATTTGAGAAGAAAAATTCTTTCTTTGACATTGTTTTCTTCTACACAGTCACTAATATGCAGAGTAAGAGAATGTATCGGAGCACAACTCCAGGGGTTTTCTTTTCATAATTATAAAGACTACTTGACTGTAAATAAAAGAGTTCTTAGAGTAAATGTTTTACACTTCCACCATTTATTTGGGAAAACACAAAGGGTGAGGTGACCTTTAAAAGAAATAATTTTCTATGAATTTGCTTACAGGTTTGCTGTATATAATAATTAAATAATTCAGTTGTC
Source organism: Litocranius walleri (assembly GCA_006410535.1). Taxonomy (NCBI): domain Eukaryota; kingdom Metazoa; phylum Chordata; class Mammalia; order Artiodactyla; family Bovidae; genus Litocranius; species Litocranius walleri. The sequence goes on from SJYG01000028.1 coordinate 4,427,484, forward strand.
TGATAGGATAAATTCCAGAAAACCGTTTGGTAATGTGAGCTTTATAAAGGAAGGTATATGATGAAAAAAATATTTAAATGTATTTACGTGAAAATTTTATTGTAATTAGGCAATTTATTTTAATTGATGGATCCTTCTGTTGGAAAATTGTTTAAGGTGGCTGATTGTTTAGGGAGGGTTACCAAATATGTATTGGTTTGCCCCGGTGGATTCCCATTTGTGTCTGTTGTCTTGGCATGGACTATGGTTTAGCATCTGACTTTGACTTTAGAAAAACGAAGCATTATTATCAAAGAAGTCAGCGCAGGTTTGCACACCTCCACTTTGAACTTCCAGCTTCTCCACAGTCGCGTCTGAAGTGTGTGAGCTGATGTGTTGAACAGAAATTTCACATGGTTTGGGTGTAAAAGACTTGTGCAGTGCTTGCTAAGTGGCCTTGGCGAGAGGCTGAGAGGGACAGTGACCCCTTCACCTCTGGCAGTGGCTGGGGGCGCCGGGACCCTGCAGCCCCAGGCGATCCTTCGGTTTCTGCTGGCTGTGCAGAAGCTACTGCGTAGATGGTGGGTCAGTGCGGCATGGGATATTATGACTTAGGTAGATACGTGCCAAGGTAGAGCTTGAGCAGTTCTGCTTAAAAATGCCTTCCCTTTGCTATACGGATTTTTTGTAAGTTTACAGCTTTTTGTTGTTGTTGTTGGTAACACTTTTTCCCCACATTGTAACAATTGCGACCATGTATTTAATGATTTTACCATCTCTATTTTCTTCTCAGACTGTCCTGGTTTGGATAGTCAGTGATTCTCTGCTTATAATTCAGGACAAGTTAAAGAGCTGTGGAGTAGGGCGAGGGAATGCAGACTAGGATTCAGGGTCTCCTGGAGTGGCTTTAACATCATTGAAAGGCTGTGAAAAAAACAACAACATCAAAAAAGCATGTGTGACAGCGAGCTTGTGTGGCCTGCAGGCCTGAAATATTTACTCTCTGGTTCATCACAGAAAAAACAAATTTTTGCTGTAGAGTCCACAGCAAGTATGCTGGACAGTTGTTTACCACAGGCATAGCTCTGTTTTGTTAGAAGTGAAAATGAAGGTCTGGGAATCACAGCGTTCTCAATGCTGGTGTTCCAGTGTGTGCTGTGGCACCAGCGAGAGCTGAGGCTCTCACGGTGTGGTTGTGCAGCTTCCTGAGACCATTTCAGTGGGTTTGTGAGGCCAAAATTATATTTTATAACAGTGCAGCACTGTTGTCCTCTTTCACTCTGTTGATACCAAAGTTGGTACACACTGACTGAACAGAAGCAGTGACGGAAGCCCCAGTACCAGTCGAGGCAGCGGCTGGTCCAGGTGTCACATGCTTCTCTGCTGTGCATTCAGAATGAAAATGAAGGCCGGTTTCACCTATTGATGTCCTTGGTAAAGCAGTGCCAGTTAATTACTTTCCAGCCCTTGGCTGCCTGCCGTTTAATTGCACGTGCTGTGAAAGGGAAACTCTACTTGAAGCACTCTAGGAAAAGCACTCGCATGGTTTGAGTTGTGAACTTTATGCTAGTTACTTTTTTTCATGGAAATGCCATTTTCTTTCAAAGTCTAATGATAAACTGGCTTTAGCAAACATTTTCTTGAAAACTAATGGAGTGAGCCTATTTAAGGAAAACAACTGTCATTTTGTTGTTGTTGCCAGTGATAAGTTTCAATAAAAAATTAGAATTTTGGAAAACTTGTATCTACCACCAAGTTTGGCATCTTCCCAGTACTTAACAACTTTTCTGAGGATGTTAGTGGCAATGTTAGTAAATGGGATTTCTTTTTTAAATAATGAAATGTGTCAGCAAATATTCTTCAATTGACTGATTCATGTTGCAGAATCATGCCTGGGTAAGATGCATTCAAAGTATGGGACATTTTTAATGTAAGAGTACAAAAAATTCACTGATACAAGTTTAAATTCTATCTGTATATTACAACTAACTTTTAAGAAACTATCACTTGTTTTATGTTGGCATCATATCAAAAAACAATATCCACAATTGAGGATATTAAAGTGCTCCCTATTTTTCTGTTTCTGTGGAGGCCAGATTTTCTTGATATTTTCAGCCACAGTGATGTATTGTTGATAATCTAATGTAGAAGTGGCTGTGAAGTCCAGCTCTCTTCCAGCTGCATCAGACGGTAAAGAAATATGTAAAAGATGCAAATCTCTGTTGCTTGTCTCTTTACAATTTATGCTATTGTTTTAGAAAATATAGTTATTTTAAATTAAATATATTTGTCCACTAAGTCTCTTCAGTCGTGTCTGACTCTGTGCGAAGCCATAGACGTCCCTGGGATTCTCCAGGCAAGAACACTGGAGTGGGTTGCCATTTCCTTCTCCAGTGCATGAAAGTAAAAAGTGAAAGTGAAGTCACTCAGTTGTGTCCAACTGTTAGTGACCCCATGGACTGCAGCCTACCAGGCTCCTCCATCCATGGGATTTTCCAGGCAAGAGTACTGGAGTGGGGTGCCATTGCCTTTTCCAAAATATGTTTGTCTATATTTGTGAAATGGATTTTTTATTATTAAATGAATATTTGAATTTTTTCATTTTAATTACTCATGCAGAGTATAAGTAGACATAACCCATATACACAAAGGTCTTTGAAGTCTTCTATACTTCTAAGAATATCAAGGTTTGAGACCAAAAGGTTTGAGAACTGCTCATCTAAGGTTTAAGCAATCACTTCTCTAGTATGTCAAAATAGTGTAACTGAGAATATTTTTATTAATAATTAAGCATAAGGTATATCGTTTAAAATAGTTTTTCATTTGTTCTACAATATGATAATTTCCTTAGCTATTTTCCTTTTTGCCACACAAGAGCAATCTTTTCTATTCTTTTGTTTCCTTCTTTATCAATTCTTACAGCAATGCTGGGGTGAAGACAGCTCTGCTAGAGGCTCATTCTGAAATGGGGAGCACTGAAATTCTGGAAAAGGAGGCCTCAGGGAGTCTCAGTAATTGTACCAGCAGCAACATTGAAGCAGCCAAAAGGCTGGCCAAGCGCCTTTATCAACTCGACAGGTTCAAAAGGTCGGATGTGGCAAAGCACCTAGGCAAGAAGTACGTTCCGTTCCAGGGCTGGTGTCTGAGTGCATCCTTGTAAGCGTGCATGCACATGCGTGTGTGTGTGTGTGTGTGTGTGTGTGTGTTCAGGTGGCTTCATACTTAATAACCAAGTCTATTTTGTTTTCTTACAGCAATGAATTTAGCAAACTAGTTGCAGAAGAATATTTGAAGTTTTTTGATTTTACAGGAATGACACTGGATCAATCTCTCAGGTATGATTAAACATCGCCTGTTCTTTGCTTCTAAATAATTAATTCTAAGAATAGAAAATGATGTGCCAAAGGTAAAGCCTGATTTTTACTCTTTTATACCCACAGTTACTTTGTGACCTTAGCTCAGAGTGTATTATGGAGAGTACACATTGTGGAAAGTGGGGAAAGTGTATTGTTTTTGTGAAATTATACATGAACCCATATTCTGCACCAAGTATGTGACAGAGCAAAGAATGCTGGCAAAGTAAGGCTTGGAGAAATGGAATCTGCTGATCAAATTTTTTTAAAGGCATAGTTTATAGGCTGCAGAATTAAAAACTTTTTCCCTCTAATTATTTGTTTACAATAGCCTAATAGCCTTTTCAAAGAGTACTTTGAAATTACCTAATGAATGGGATAAAAATCAGGATAATCAGCAGAAAACTATTTTAGTCAGTTATTACTTGCTGCTGATCTGTTCAAATGGGTTTGAAACACACTGACCCTCATGTCTCACACTGTACAGTCCTGTCAATTTCCAAGCACAGCCGAATGTAAAACCCCGCCAGCATTTAATCTTACAAGCTCTGTGGTGTGTCAGAGCCTGGAGGAGCTCTGAGATCGTCTTGTGTCACACTCTAGTTTTACAGATCGGGAAACTGAGGCCTGGGAGGTGAAGTGAGAACGCAGAGCAGTGCGTTCATCTCTGGCTCTTTGCATGAACCAGAGGTACTTAGAGGTTTTCTGATGAAAACAGGTAACGGTAGGGGAATGATGTATATTTTTGCCTTGCTTTCTCATATGGTTCATAAAAAACAGTTTAAGAGAAATTAAAGTTAGGTCAATATAATTTAGATTAACTGCAAGTAAGGAAGACAGCAACATTTTCATCATCAAAATATGGTTTATGATATGTTTCTTTCAAAAGTAGGCTTTCTGAGGACATTATAAATAATGTTTTTCTTTCTCATCTCATGTTTAGGGCAGTGCATGTACTTTGTCGAGCGAGAGTCCTGGATACATCTCTAATAGACCATACTCTCAGTGACTCTGATCTAGACTGACATTCCTAATTTAAAAAATAAATTAGGGTTTTATTTTCCAATCTCTTCCTCATGTAGCAAGTTAAAGATAGTCTATGGTGATAATAGGCAAAATAAAATTAGCAGAAATCTACTTTGCATAAGAGAGTATAATTGTAATTTTAATAGTGGGTCAGTGGTGATTACCATCAGGTAACAAAATGACAAAGAAACCCTGTGATCTTTGTCAAGTTTTAAGACATAGATCACATGGTTATGCATTCAGACTTCAGTGTGCCTTAGTTTTTTCTGACTCATCTTTAAAAATGGCTTCTTGACACCATATTTGGAAATCACCCACCTTCCCAAGCCTGTTTTTTTTGATGTATTGGCCACCATGCTGTTGCTCTGTCATCTTTTATATCGACCTTTCCTGTAATATTAACATCAATGTACATTTATGTTGAATAACCATCTAGTGATTTTTAAAGCATAACTATAAAATATCTTACCTTGTATTGTTAGTTTCTTAAGTTTACATGAATTAAGTTTAACTGTCCAACAGAGTATAGTCACGTTTTGTAAAATTCACCTTTTCCCTTTTAACTCTGTTTTAGGTATTTCTTTAAAGCATTTTCTCTTGTGGGAGAAACCCAAGAACGAGAGAGAATTTTAGTACACTTCTCCAATAGATATTTTTACTGTAACCCAGATACCATTGCTTCACAAGGTAATCTGATGGAAATGCTTAAATTGCTTTTTTATAACAAGGGCTATTTTTCTCAATATAAAGGTTACATTTTATTATGGGAAATATGGAAAATTATGCAGAAGAAAATGAAAATCATCAAGCTGTGTCTAATTACCTAGAAAAAACTGTTAACGTTTTGATTTACTTCCTTCTGGTCTATTTGTACAATATTTTATGTCAAGTTGGAATCATTACAGGATTTTGTTTTCCTACTGTTCTTGCCTTGCCTGGCGAGCATCTCTCATGTCATCAAATATTCTTTGAAAACCATGATGTTTAATGACTGCTTGATGTCCTTTACCCCTGTAGTTTCACTGTATTCTCCATGTCCATAGTATGACAGTATACTTTCTTTAAATCGTTTCTGGTTTGTCACTGAGATTTTAATGTCCGTGCACATTGTAATAAATGAACTGCTGCTGCTGCTGCTGCTGCTGCTGCTGCTGCTGCTGCTGCTGCTGCTGCTAAGTCGCTTCAGTCGTGTCCGACTGTGCAACCCCATAGACGGCAGCCCACCAGGCTCCCCCGTCCCTGGGATTCTCCAGGCAAGAACACTGGAGGGGGTTGCCATTTCCTTCTCCAGTGCCTGACAGTGAGAAGTCAAAGTGAAGTCGCTCAGTCGTGTCTGACTCTTTGCGACCCCATGGACTGCAGCCCACCAGGCTCCTCCATCCATGGGATTTTCTAGGCAAGAGTCCTGGAGTGGGGTGCCATTGCCTTCTCCAAAATGAATCGCTAGCTTTCCTCTTTCTTCTTCCCATACACCTGATTTTCTAAGCTGCTTGATGAAGTGCACGTGTAGTTTTATGGTTAGTTCCAGAAACATTTGCAAATCTCACTGGAGTGTGTGGTCTATCTCTAGTGCTTTCTTTGGGCATTCATTTTCACAACACTGACCACTGACTCAGGTTTATGACTTTAATGACCTATATTTGTATTTACTATTTTAAAAAGCAACTTAAGCTATTTAATTTTTGATATACTCTATGAAGAGAGATCATTTCTCCATTTCAATTCTTATAAGGCCAAGCTTTCAGGGTTTAAAATAAAAAAAATACTCACTTCCAATTGGAGTATCTTTCATAAACTTAAGAATTCTAGACTAAGTCACTGAGACCGGATGCACTAGGAATTATGACTGTCTCTTAACTTCTGTGTGCCAGTTAATAACGTGTTGGTAAACGTGTTGGTATTCTTTATATTGACGAGAGTGATTGCTCCTGCTGCCTCTGTCCTGTGGCTATAGCTAAAGTAATTGTCTGATTGTTAAAGTCATATTGTCACCTGTAAAATGGGAACTGTCTTTCTTTATTCTTTGGACTCTGCTAAGACTATCTGTTCACTGTATCACTGTTGGTCTTGATAAGAAAATAAAAGGTATAGAAGTGAATTGTTTTTCTTAGAACCTTCTTCAAATCTAAGAAGATGCTGACATTTCTAAGTGGAGCAGGGACAATGGATTTGTGTACTCAGTTGGCTGTTGATAAAGATATTTGAGAGTTGGCTGCAGAGTTTTATAAATACTTTTAAGAACTTGTTTTTATATGTATTTAGAATAGTGGAATAAATGAACTTTTAGGCATTTAGCAGCATCTGCTTAGAGATATTCTACTTAGCGAAATCACCTTACTGAACTCAAAGGCATATTTTGGAAAATGGGGCATCTTTAATTCATAAATTCAGCAGTTGGACAAACTTTTTTGTACATTCAGTATAAATTAATAAGATTTTTCTCCTATCTGCAACTGCTGTACGATACTTGGATTGAGAATTACAGGGAGAGAATAGTGCTTTTTCTTTCCCTTTACAAAATAAGAAGAGAAAGTAATGTTTCCATGTAAGTATGAAATAATCTTGCTGGTTTGAGTAACTTATTTCCTTTAAATAGTTAATTTTTAAATCTTCAGTGATTATTTCAGTATTTCACTTTTGTCTGATCAGTTGTATCCTGGACCAGTCAACCTAAATGTCGCCTTAAAGGAGTGGCGCGTGAAAGGATAACTATTCCTGTCTATATATTTTTAGCCAGAGAACTAATACCCAAAGGGTCAACAGTGGAAGATGCACGTCTTGGTTTTCTTTACCTTTTGCTTCTTTTCTAATTCACTTTCTTTCTAGAAAATAAAATTTAAAAAGTAACAGTATTAAATAATTTCTTTTCTTTTCCATAGCTCATAAAAAATTGAGAAACCATAAGTAAAAAGAGTAAATTATAATTTTATTATCCAGAAATAATGATATCTTTTAATACTATATTATAGATCATTCTAGATGCATTATATTTAAATAGAATCATACTGGATATTATTATTGTGAAATATCTTTCCATTTCAACGTGTGTCCTTGGAGCACATCTTTAATGGCATCAGTGTAACAAAGAGTTGTGTCTTAGGTGGGTCATTTTCACCCACTCGCATTGTCAGCAAGCTTCCTTTAGCTATTGTTGTATTTTGGGTAGTTCTTTTATTTCATTAGTATTAATATGAAGTCCCGAAGTAGATTTGCTGTGTCAAAGGACACTATTTCAAAGCTTTAGACAATTTTCTGTCAAATTGTCCTCCAGAGGTAGGAACAATTGACTTCATCACCAGTAGAGTTCAGGTCTGTGCGCTGAGATTCTTTTAATAATATTTTCTTATCTGTTTCCCGAAATGAATATGATTAATTGTGCCTAGCCACAGGACTGCGTTTTCGTAGTTTCTTAATTAAGCATAGGTATGCTGTTTTGATAATACTGAGTGGTCCAGCAGGAGCTGGTGAATTAACGCTTTCTGTCCTTGTCTCTCTTCCATTAGATGGAGTCCATTGCCTCACCTGTGCAATGATGCTTCTTAACACAGATCTCCACGGCCATGTAAGTGTAGGGGTGTGGAGCTGTCTGATTAGAGGGAGAGCTCCAGAATTTCCTGGGCTTATCTTTGCTTTTGTGTTCATGCGTGCTTACTCTCTGCCTTCTTTTGTCTCATTCTCTACACGGCAGGTAGGTAAACATAAATCTTTGGAGAGAGAAATAACTTTTTTACGCGCTAGCGCCGAGCATAATTTTAATAAGTACCTTATTGTCTGTGTGTCTGGAGTTGTTCTAGCTGTAATGCGTGTGGTCTGTTATCTTCTTTGTCCACTAGATGGCAGAGACTGAGCTTTGACTTTTGGTTTTGGGTTTGTGTTTTGGTTAGCTGTGAGGGTTGACACAGGATTGCAGAAAGAGGATGTTAAGTTAGATCTGAAAGTGTTGACCATAAATTTGACTCAGTTCTAATGAGATGGATGAAATTGGAACCGATTATACAGAGTGAAGTAAGCCAGAAAGAAAATCATCAAAAAAAAAAAGAAAGAAAAAAAAAAAAAATGAAAGTGTTGACCATGTTTTCACTAAATACAGCAGTAAGTGTTAAGAGCTAAGTTTTTCAAACACCCCTCAGCTTACCTGGTCTTTTGCTTGTTGAAATGTCAATATAATCTACTTAAAGTATAGGATGAACTTTTTGAATTTATGATAATAACTATACTTTCACCTTTCACAGAGGTGGAATTTTAGCTTTTACTTAAATTGTTCATATTAGAGAAAATAAATGTTTTAGTTAAATATAGATCAATATAGGTCAAATATAGATCAACATGTACATAGCACAAAAATTATTTCATAGTCCCACGTCCATTTATTTTGAAGAGAAAATCATGTTTCTTGTAATTAATCTACATCATCCCTTGATTTGCCATATGGTTTTTACCTTACAATTAAGAAATCTTATTAAAAGAACTAAAACTTAGATAATGGCCCTAATTTGTTCTTCTGTTCCAAAAGGTCACACCTTATTTTAAACAAGAAAAAAGATAACTCCTTTTCTTGTTCTCCTCTTTAAGAAAGGCAAGTGGAGCTGTATGGGGTCCTTAAGATGGACTGAGGGGGACAAGCCTCAGTTTAACAGGGCGGTAAAATGTCTTGTGGAAATGAAGGTACTGGGATTCATTCCCACAGCGTCAGCCTTGAAGTGAGTGTCAGAGTCTGATATTAATTCAGCTTGGCGTGGGGCTGGCCAGCCAGCATGCCGTCCTAGCCTCTGTTTTCCTGTTGCCAGTGAAGCAGGCTCTCCCTGCTTTCCTCTATTCATCCTGTGACCCCCTTCTCCTCTCACTCACTTTCTTAATCTAACTATCAGCTGAAGGAGACACTTTTGATTATGCTTGTCCACACGTGACATTGACCCAAGGCAGTGGGTCCCAGCGCCGGGAATCTTGTTCACATCGGCTGTCTTGTGGTCCTAGCACATACGATACTTGTGTATTTACTCTGTTCAGACTGAGAAAATGTGTAAGAATGAAGAAAACAATCTAGTAACAGTTTAAGTCTTTTTTACAGGTTGAATATGTCATAGAACTTCTGTAGAAGTAGCCAGAATTGCAGGCATTTGTTTCTATTAAGGGGCCTCCCTGGTGGTTCAGTGGTAAAGAATCCGCCTGCCAATGCAGGAGATGTAGGTTCAGTCCCTGGGTTGGGATGATCCCCTGGAGAAAGAAATGGCAACTTGTTTCAGTATTCTTGCCTGAAGACTCCCACAGACGGAGGAGCCTGGCAGGCTGTACAGTCCATGGGGTCGCAAGAGTCGGACATGACTTAGCGATTAAACTACTACCACCATTTCTGGTAAAACTGGGTTGCTTTTTAAAAAGCTATAATATTGTTTTAATAATACTTTCAAATAAACATGTATCTTATTAATCAAAATAATTTGAAACATAGCATTAAATAAAGGTGTGGGGTTTGTTATTTATTCAGATAACTCCACAGGCTTGATACACAAACAAGACACCCTGGGGTATCCTGTGCATGGGTTCAGAACCTCAGGTCTTGGATTTGCTCATCTTCCATGTTTGAGGAATTGAAAAGAGATTAAGTGATATACCATACTTCTTTTTGGCAATTGGAATATAAGAGAGAGTTTCTGTAAGTGAATGGTTTGGTATTATCTTGATTTATGCCAATCATAATTAACAGCTGGTTATAGTGGCAGAATTACATATGAGGGAGAAAATTATAAATACAAATCTCTCTGTAGCTTCAAAATCATGTTTTTAGTGATTATTAGTTCTCAGCTTTGTTTTTAAAAGTGTATGCTACATATTGGAGATTGTCGTTTAAGCTTTGTATACTAGACTTTTTTTACTCTTGTATACAATGAATACTGTTACAAGACTGTTGAATATATAGTAGCTATCATAAAAACTAACCATGTGAAAATGTGTTTCTCTTCTTTTCCTCCTCTGGATTCTTTTTAAAAACTAAATTTTCCTTTTAGGTGGTAAGTTTTTAATCCATAATTTTGGATGTTGCTTCTCTTGCATCATGATTACCTGAATTATAATACAGTGTCTGACTTACTAGCATGGCTCCTATGAAAGTGAATCATCCATAAAGACTATAAAGTGAATTATTTCTAACATCTTCACTTTTCACCCTCTCCTTATACTATACTGCCTAGGCCTCACCTCTCATTACTTAGTCCAGAGCCAGAGTAATCCTCGTGGGAATGAACTAATAATCCACTTCCGTTTTCCTCCCTGCCATTGTGTCTTAATAGCAGTGTAATAGCATGACCTTTCTAAGAAGTGCTGAGACAAGCCTGCCCTCAGGCTCTCCGTGGGGAAGGTGTAACCTGGGAGGTTCTCTTAAGGCTGTTCTTGGGAATCTTCCTGTGCTGTGGAATGCTGTGTTGAAAACATGTTGGCATGGGCCTTTCTTCTTCCTGCTAATCTTACTAATAAAATGGTGGAAGGTGTACTAACATAGCGAGTCTAATACAGTGCTGTATGTTGGAATGCTTTCCTAGCTTCCCCCTTTCTAGTTTATTCTGTCATTAAACAAACACTGTAGTGTTTATGCTCCTCTCCAAGTTTGCTGCCATCTGGGTAAGGATCAGGAGTCAGATTGAGTGGCGTTGGTAGGCTCACCACCCTTTGCCAGGTTACCTACAGAGGTGGTGAGGGCTATCTGAGGTGCTGTGGTAGAGAAGCACTGGGGGAGGGGCTCTCTTAATTACATACATTTCACTAAGTGGGCCACAGAACAGCAGTCTGCAATATATATGGTATTTTTGGGAGAAATTCATTCAGATGTTATAGTCATTTCATTGGGACTAAAGAATGGTGATTCCCTTCTGTACCTACTTTAAAAAATGTGAAATTTTTTTTTTTTTGCAGGCAAGAAAGATTTATTTATTATTTATTTTTTTAATACTTTATTCTACATTGCAGTACTGTATTTGTTTTGCCATACATTGACATGAATCAGCCACAGGTGAACACGATCTCCCAGTGCCAAAGCCGCCTCCCACCTCCCACCCCATATCATCTCCCTGAATCATCCTGTGCACCAGTCCCATGCATCCTGTATCCTGTATTGAACATAGACTGGCGCTTCGTTTCTTACAAGATAGTATACATGTTTCAATGCCATTCTCCCAAATCATCCCACCCTCTTTCTCTCCCTCAGAGTCCAAAAGTCCGTTCTATACCTCTGTGTCTCTTTTGTTGTCTCACATAGAGGGTCATCATCACTATCTTTCTAAATTCCATGTATATGTGTCAGTATACTGTATTGGTGTTTTTCTTTCTGGCTTACTTCACTCTGTATAATCGGTTCCAGTTTCATCCATCTCATTAGAACTGAGTCAAATTTATTCTTTTTAAGGGCTGAGTAATACTCCATTGTGTATATGTACCACAGCTTTCTTATCCATTCATCTGCTGATGGACATCTAGGTTGCTTCCATGAGGGATTGCTGGGTCATAAGGCAGTTCTATTTGCAATTTTTTAAGGAATCTCCACACTGTTTTCCATAGTGGCTGTACTAGTTTGCATTCCCACCAGCAGTGTAAGAGGGTTCCCTTTTCTCCACATCCTCTCCAGCATTTATTGCTTGTAGACTTTTGGATCGCAGCCATTCTGACTGGTGTGAAATGGTACCTCATTGTGGTCTTGATTTGCATTTCTCTGATAATGAGTGATGTTGAACATCTTTTCATATGTTTGTTAGCCATCCGTATGTCTTCTTTGGAGAAATGCCTATTTAGTTCTTTGGCCCATTTTTTGATTGGTTCGTTTATTTTTCTGGAGTTGAGCTGCATAAGTTGCTTGTGTATCTTTGAGATTAGTTGTTTGTCAGTTGTTTCATTTGCTATTGTTTTCTCCCATTCAGAAGGCTGTCTTTTCTATTTACCATTATTATACTAATAATATGAACTTACTTTTACTTATCTGCAAGTGGTTTACTAACTTTCATTAAGTAAGTATTTTCTAATTGTGGTCACTTTTGCTAAGTAATCTATTTTTTTTTTTTAATGCCCCTTCGTCTATGAAGTCTGTATGTAAGTTAGACTTTTGTACATACAGATCAATTTCTATCAAAACAGTAAACAGATTTATTTTTCTCTTGTTCTGTTGGACAAGTTGTACGAGTATTGTTACTATCAACAAGCAGAGAGTTGAAACTCTATTTTTTAAAGCCTTACATTTTATTGGAAATAGTATGAATAAAATGATTTATCCTGTTAGAATACATTCATACCTTTTCCTTTTCTGGGCTACTCTGCAGATATGCTCTATTAACTTAAAGTATCTCTCTTGTCCTCCAGTCATATTCAAAATCCAGCCTCTTGAATCCAAGACTGAAGACAGGCAGCAGGGCCGGGACAGTGGTCAGGAGGACTGGACCCTGAAATGGGAGGAAGTTTCAGAAGAAGAACTGAGATGCGGTAGAGAGCGGGGTAGGCCGGAGCAGAGGAGTTGGCCAGTTTCTCAGCTAAAAGTCGGAAGAGACCCACAAGACAGGGCTGCCCAGGTCAGGCCTTGGTCGCAGGCAGTAGCCAGGGCACTGCTGTCAATCAAGAGTTTGCGACAAAATCCGCCCTTTAATACCGCGGCTCGGGATCTTTAGAGACAGTTTTTATCTGAAGTGTGTCCGTGCTTTCTGGCGGAGCCAGGCCCCCAGCCACCCCACTCCACCCCCCGGCACCACGCATGGGGGTGGGGGTGGCCAGTGGGCTATGGTCCTTCTGGAGCCTCTCTGGGCTGGGTGCCTGCAGATGCTCTGTCCTTGGGATCCTTGACCTGCTGCTCATTATCTTCCGGTTGTTGCACAAGGCAGGACCTTCCCGGGTTTTTGAGGGGTTGGGTTATGGGTTGGAGAAGGGGTAAAAGCACGGCAAGGACACTGTACTGGTATAGGGAAGAAAGAAGTCAAGGAACACAGTACAGCTTTTGTAATAGGATAATGTCAAAAAGTTGTGTTGTTCCGTTGGAGATAGATCTTAGGAACTCATTATGTTTCAATTTGTAAACTGTGTGAATAATTGTGATAATTCAAAGATGGGCCCTCTAGGACACTGAAATTTTGAAGGCTGGGTTAAATGAATATTTGGTTATTATCAGAAGTGGAAAATGACTATTGTAAGACTTGCAATTGAGAATTTTAATGCTTTTGCTTTTCATGTCGCGCTGTCTCGTCTCTCCACCCTCAGGAGCAGCGCGAATCTCCGTGAGGTTGCTAGGTAGTCACTTTTCACTTAACACCTCAGGAAACCTCTGTGGGCGCCTGCGGTTGTCGTCCTGGTAACTGACATCTGCGCCCTCCTGTGGTGCGGTGGTCTCTGCGGACCCCTCTTCGTGTCCCTGCAGCCTTGTTTCCTCGGTCCCTCTTCCAGGAGAGCCAGCCCTGGCTGCAGTTTCTTTTTCTATCTGACCCCTGTCCCTCTGTAGACTTCCAGCCATGGGTGATATTTATTTCCAGTAAGCCTCCTCCCCTTGGAGTCCTCTTTTACACGCCCTTGGTGCTATGTCCTTCTTTTTCCAGTTGGACGCTGCAGCCACAGCGACTCCTCCAGGCTCTCATCACTTCAGAGTGGCAACTGCCTAGAATTTTAGTAAGAATCCTCACTTAAGTGCATCAGAATCAATCACGCACGGGAGGATCTTCCTGGCTTTCATCACTCCCCAAGATGACAGCCTCCCTTTCCATTTTCCTTCCCTGCATTTCTTCCTCCCTGTCCCGACCCTCTTCTTTTTCTTTTTGGTCGTTTTACTTTTCTTAGAATCAGGTCATACTTATAAAACACAGCAGGTGTAGCTTTCCAGTTGAGTCAGTGGGGCCTCATTCAGGGTCCTCAGATCCTCTCACTGATACATTGTTCAGCCATTCCACCCTTCTCTTTCTTACCAGGATGTGCTTTCACATTTGCACAGATCATTAGTACAAGGTGATAAAGGAAAGCAAACGGAACTCTTATTAAGGCAGGGTTGGCTCTTTCCTCCTGCTGATAGTTTGGGGAAGAGGGGGAATTGAGGATGAGGAAGGGGATAGGAACCTCCAACCTGTAACCCTCTTATTTACTTTAATGTCTGTCTTTCTAGACAATCGTTAGAAGCAGAGATCAGTCTTTGAATTAATAAGGAGAACAGTCTTTTCCTTTATCTTCTCAAATTTTATAGGAACTACTTTTTATGAAGCAGTAACAGAGCCTGCTACTAAATAATTCTCAAGCTTTTTGTTCTCAGGATCCCTTTATACTCTTGTATTTTGAGGGCCACCAAAACACTTTTACTTAGATATGTTAATATTTACCATATTAAAAACTAAAGTTGATGATTTAGAAAATTATTAAATCACTTTAAAATAGCATTAATAAACCAATTAAATGAATAATATACTTCTACCAGACCACCTGACCTGCCTCTTGAGAAACCTATAGGCTGGTCAGGAAGCAACAGTTAGAAACGGACATGGAACAACAGACTGGTTCCAAATCGGGAAAGGAGTATGTCAAGGCTGTATATTGTCACCCTGGTTATTTAACTTACATGCTGAGTACATCATGAGAAATGTTGGACTGGATGAAGCACAAGCTGGAATCAAGATTGCTGGGAGAAATATCAGTAATCTCAGATACACAGATGACACCACCCTTGTGACAGAAAGTGAAGAAGAACTAAAGAGCCTCTAGATGAAAGTGAAAGAGCAGAGTGAAAAAGATGGCTTAAAGCTCAACATTCAGAAAACGAAGATCATGGCATCTGGTCCTATCACTCCATGGCAAATAGATGGGGAAACAGTGGAAACAGTGACAGACTATCTTGGGGGGCTCCAAAATCACTGCAGATGGTAACTGCAGCCTTGAAATTAAAAGACGCTTACTCCTTGGAAGGAAAGTTGTGATCAACCTAGACAGCATATTAAAAAGCAGAGACATTACTTTGCCAACGAAGGTCGGTCTAGTCAAGGCTATGGTTTTTCCCGTGGTCATGGTATGGATGTGAGAGTTGGACTGTGAAGAAAGCTGAGTGCCAGAGAATTGATGCTTTTGAACTGTGGTGTTGGAGAAGACTCTTGAGAGTTCCTTGGGCAAGGAGATCCAACCAGTCAATTCTAAAGGAAATCAATCCTGAATATTCACTGGAAGGACTGATGTTGAAGTTCCAATACTTTGGCCCTCTGATGTGAAGAACTGACTCTTTTTAAAAGACCCTCATGCTGGGAAAGATGGAAGGTGAGAGGAGGAGGCGACACAGGATGAGATGGCCAGATGGCATCACCGACTTGATGGACATGTGTCTGAGTGAACTCTGGGAGTTGGTGATGGACATGGAGGCCTGGAGTGCTGCGATTCATGGGGTCACAAAGAGACACGACTGAGCAACTGAACTGAACTGATGAGTAATAATTACACTTAAACAAAATTAAGTGAAAAAATAAGCATTTAAAAAATATTGAAAATCTCATGTTTGGTTTAATAGTAGACTGCTAGATTCTCTGCCTCCACGTTTTTTCTGTCACAGTATATCACAAGTCATGTAGCTTCTAAAATACTCCACTGTAACTTATGAAAGAGAGACTGAAAAATGTTTTTAATAATTTTCAGTTATTATGAAAATAGGTTTGACTTCATGGATACCCTGAACAGAATCCCTGAACCGTACTTTGAGAATCACTGTGTTACAATAGTATTTTCAGTTGCCATACATATTTTTTTTCTTCATGCTATTTCAGGCTCCTTTTGCACTGGCAGTATATTATAGAAGTGCTGGGGGAAATCCCAGTAATATTTCAGGTATCTCTAAAGGTTGAACTAAGCACACTAGCTTTATGTTTGGGGTTTATGAACGAGTACTTTGAATATCACAGGTACAGCTTCCTGGTTTGTAAATTTACAAAGAATCCTGTTTTGCCAGCTAGTCGTGTGTGTTAAAAACTGGACACCTGAGGGCAGCAGAACACAGTTAAGCTTGTTTGATAGAGATGCACAGGAAACCAAAGCCAGGAAGCAGCTTTCAGCAGAGCTCCAGAGCTGAAGCCATTACCAAGTCGGCAGTGTGCCCTTTCAGCACTTACTGTAACATGCTGGAGGAGGTGGCGTCGCCATGTGGGAGGGTATGCCTGCTGTGTCTTAATATCTCAAGATTTATGAAGCCAGACTTTACCAATGGATAAAGAGAGCCTTCAATTTCTCCGAAAGCATGGTTTCCAGAAAGCTTCCGGACTTTACACTATTAAAAATGAAAAATTTGAGGATTGCTTTGCTAATTCTTCAGCCTTCCGTCCAGAGGGTAGACTGCGGGCTGCTTCCTGGTGAGTGCAGTCAGGATGCCACTTCAGCAGCAGCTCACCCTCAGGCCTGAGCGAGGGTCAGGTCTTGGCTGGAGCTCCATTCTCCGAGTGTCGGGGAAGCAGGCTCAAAGCAAAGCCGTGGTCACAGTTTTGGACTGTAGCTTGTGTGGTGTCTAAGACGTTGCTAAGAAAGAGACTTTACATCTTACCTTTCCTCCTTCACTCTCAGTTACCTCTGAAGTCTGGAGCTGATTATCTGCTGGGGTGGGGAAAAAAATGCCACCACTTTAGCAGAGGATAAACCCGAAGGTAAAGTCCAGAGTGTGTTGGATGCCTGACCCATTTGCTCACCCGTGACGCGCCCTCGGGACCGGGGCCGCCTCCTTCCATTTTCCTGTAGCCTCATGCTCAGACGCTCCAGTCGTGTGCAACTCTTTGCAACCCCGTGAAGCCTTAGTGCACCAGGCTCCTCTGCTGTGAGATTCTCCAAGCAAGACTGCTGGAGTGAGTTGCCATGCCCTCCTCCAGGGAGTCTTCCCAACTCAGGGATTGAACCTGTGTCTCCTGCGTGGCAAGCAGATTCTCCTCCCAGTGACCCACTGGGGAAGCCCTTCTTAGCGACTAAGGGCCTGCAGACTATGCGCCACAGTCCAGCTGGTTTTCCTGAACACGGTCACACACGTTTGCAGACTAAAATGGCAGAGTTGAGTAGCTGTAACAGGGGTCTTACAGCCTGTAAAGCCTAGAATATTTCTTATCTGATCCCTGACAGAAATTTACAGAACTTGTCTCTTCCAGACTTTTGCCCTGGTCTATGAAACCTTCTACTTCCTCCCTAAACATAGTAGGTAAGGCTGAGGAGGATCCTTTTACCTAACATTCTAAATGAGAAACGTGTTTATATCCAAGTTACATTTTTCAGACATGATAAATTCATCAAATACTTTATCTCTAAAAGGAAACAAATGGAGAAAACAGCTCTTTATTTTAAAGAAAATATATTTTAAAATAACTATTTAGTCATTTTGGGAGAATAACCTTAAATTTGTCTGGGAGTGAGAACCCCCAGTCTGGTTTTTTTTTTTTTTTAAACTTTTTGACTAATATTTTCTCTCATTAAGGATAGTACCTTAATTGGCTAAATTGTTAAGATTCGGGCCTGACTGGTATTTTTGGGATTTCAGATAGAATTCTTTGTTGTGGCTTCTTCATTTTAAGTTTGATTAAAAACGCCTCCAGATTTTAAAGATATGATCTCCAGATTTACATTCTTTGAACATCTCAGATTTGATTGGAAATACTGTATTGATTTCAAAGAATAATTTTTGTGCCTTTCAGTGCATAGGGGGCCTTTTCAAATTTCTATGCTTTTATTCATTTAATGGGAAGGAATTCAGAGTATCAGAAAGTTCTATGAAAGTGCCGCCTTGACATGCAACTGCCAGCATTTGTTTCAGAGCAGGCCTCCTTTTTCCCAAAGTCATGATTCAGCTTGAAAAGAAAACAAGATTAGAACCATGATGCCTATGAACTGTTGGGATACAAAATCAGTGATTTTTCAAATTAACTGATACAAATTGGTATAACAAGGTCTCATAAGTACTTATAAGGACTGTTTCTTGATGACAAAGACTTCATTTTTCTTTGACTCCCTGATAAAAATAGCATAAAGACTTGGGGAGTGTTTAACCATAGAAGTCAGCATGATGCAAAGCGGACTGATCTGACCCTTTTCTTTTGCTCCTAGACCTCACCGGGAAGAATTACTAGTGAGGCAGAGGGGGACAGTAAGTTGCAGATATAAACAACCTTGACTATTGAGGAAGTTAGCTTACAGAAATAAGAGGATTATAAGAGAATACTATCAACAATTGTATGTTAACAAAAGATCCCGCAAGTGAAATGGAAAGGTTCCTAGAATGATAAATACTGTTGAAACTGAATCAAGGAGAAATAGAAAATCTGAATAGACCTATAGCAAATAGAGACTTAATAATAAATAAAACTTTCCTCAAAGAAAAGCCCAAGACCAGATGGCTTTATTTGTGAATTGTACTAAACATTTAAAGAAGTTTTGATATAAATCCTTCATAAAATCTTCAGAAAAAAATAAAAGGGGAGTGGTTACTTTTCAAAGCATTCTATGAGGACTGTGCTACCCTGATACCAAAACCAGACAAAACTATCACAAGAAAACTAATATCTTTTATGAATAGCCCTGTGAATATAGACTCAAAATCCTTAGAAAAAGGAAAACATAGTCTAGCAGTATATAAAAAGGACTATACTAACCATTTGAAATTTATTATAGGAATGCAAGATTGGTTCAACATATGGAAATCAATCTAATCTCCCTATTAATGGAATAACAGAAAAACCACGATTATCTCAGTAAACACATAAGCACTGCTAAAATCGAATACCATTTTATAACTAAAGGGAAAATATCTAATATACCAGGAATAAAAAAGAATTTCATTAATTCCTGAAAATGAACATTTACGAAAAACTCACAGCTAACATCATACTTTTTGGAAAAGTTGGAAGATTTTTGTGCCCCAGATCAGAAACAAGGCAAAAGTGTCTACCCTTGCCACTTCTTTGTTACATATTGAAGATTTTATCCAGGGTGAGTGGGTAAGGAAAAATAATAAAAATCACATCATGAATAGAATGAAATAAGTAAAATTTTCTCTGTTTGCAGAAGATTTGATCTTTTATATAGAAAATCCTAAGGAATCTACAAAAGGAAAAAAATGATTAGAATCTAAAAAACAGTTCAGCAAGGGTGCAAAATAAAAGTTGAATATACGAAGATCATTTGCATTGCTGATACTATCAATGAACAATATGAAAATTAAATGTTTCATTTACAGTATCATCAGAAATACTAAGATACTTAAGAATAGACTTAACAAAATAAGATGAATGCATTGACGTTGAAAACTACAAAACATTGTTGAAAGAAACCAAGTAAGTGGAAAGTAATTTCATGGTATTGGATTGGAACCCTCAGTGTTAAAGTGCCATGCTCTCCAAAGTGATCTTCAGATTCAACACAGTCATCCTCAAAATGTTTGCTGACCTTTTTTCCCCCACAGAAAATGGATAAGCTGCTACTGAAATTCAATTACAATTTCTATCCATGTCCCAATGGTATTTTTTGCAGAAAAGAAAAATTCATCCTAAAATTCACATGGAATCTCAAGGGACTGTGAATAGCCTAAACAGATCTGAAAAACAACAAAACTAGAGAACTCACACCTCCTGATTTCAAAACATAATACACATCTACAATAAAGAGTGTGATACTGGTGTAAAGACAGGCAGATGGACAAATGGAATAGAATACAGGGCCTCAAATAAACTCTTGTATATATACTTTTTAATGATGTTCAGCAAGGGTGCCAAGACTACTCAATGGGAAAAGGATAGTCTCTTCAACAAATGATGCTGGGAATAAAGGACATCCAAAGCAGAAAATGAAGCTGTACCCTTATACCATACAACAGATTAACTCAGCGTAGATTAAAGGCCTAAAACGACAAAACTATGAGAATAAAACATAGAGATAAAGCTTCATAATGTTGGACTTGGCAATTTCTTGGATCTGACATTCAAACCATAGGTAGCAAAATTTAAAATAGACAAATGGGCTTACATCAAACTTACAAACTTTTGTACACAAAAGGATTGATGTTTCACTTTACTGTCGGATGTCTTTCCCTCTTTTATAAACGTTCAGAATATAGACTACTCATTAATTATAGGTCTTATACATTGGTTGAGGATGTTGAGATGTTGTTATCATTTTAATTAATGGGGTTATTTTTCTCCCTTTTTCTAAACTTAATCTATAAATAGACTTCTATAATATGTTTATTGTCTCTTCGTATACTTTTTTAAGAGTCGAAAGTGATTAACAGTCTCTTTACGGTTAGTTTTGATGGAGTATGGACACTCCTACCGATGATAAAAAAAAAATTTCGTTTTATTGTCTTCCACCGTTCATATCCCTTTTTAACCTTAGGAACATACGACAACCCCCCTAACATTTTACCACGTGGGGATGTCTTTCATTGTACCGTCAAGGAATTTTTTAATCTTTATCTTGTACTATGGGGATAGGATAAAGACTGATATATAGATTTTCTAAACTTTCGTCCTAGAGTTCCTCTATAAACGTATGGGTACAAGTATCGTCATGAAGTGTTTCGACTCTTCACCTTGTGGGGTTTACAGGTAGTCACCTATTTGACGACTTGTTTCAACATCATATGTAGTTTACTTTAGGAGTCGGAACTTCTCCTCCTTGGCGACTGTATACGATGTTCTACCTGTTTGAAACTCTTGCAATACTAAAGTGAAAGTACTCAATAGATTTATAAGTCTCAGTAATCTTGTCTTCCATCTTACTATTAAAGGTCTTCCACCTCCCCTTCATCTATCCTTCAATATATCTCAAATTCTAAACGTTCTACTTCATCAAGACCTTTAGACAAAGTGGTGTCACACTTTTTATGTATTGGGTTGACTTGACACGTGTATTTTTAGTAATTCTATCATTTAACAAACACAAAAATTTGGTATTGTTTTTCTTACGTCTCCACTTTTGTGGAACGATGTTTCGATACTCTCAGTTCTCTCACAATGTGACCGTAGTTTGGTTTGTAGATCTAGACAAGTTATCTCAATTCTCAATTCCTCATTTGGGAATATAAGGTCAAACAACTAAAAACTGTTCCCACGGTTCCGGTGAGTAACCTCTTTCTTATGTATACCACGACCCTCTCGACCTATCAGTATACGTTTTCTTACTTAAATCTAAAAAGAAACGATGAGACATGTTTTTAATTACGCTTTACCTAGTTCATAGATTTACATCCTCGATTGTCATATTTCAGAGAATCTTTGGTATCCTCATTTAGAAACACTGAAACCTAACTAAACTGTAATTAAACAATATATACTGTGGTTTTCGTGGTCGTTGGTTTTTTTTTTTTTATTTAACTTTATAGTAGATCTAATTTTTAAAGGAGACGAAGTTTCTTGTGGTAGTTTACTCTTTTGAGTGTATTATCCTCTGTCATAGGCGTTTCATGTATATACTATTCCTCGAACATAGTTCTTATATATTTCTTGTGTTGAGTTTTTATTTTCTATTATTATTTTCCTGTTTCCTAAGCTTAGTCGTAAAGAGGTTTCTTATACATGTACACCGGTCATTACGGACTTACATACGACTTTTAGTGGTCAGTAACGACGACGACGACGGCGATTCAACGAAGTCAGAACAGACTAAGACACGCTGGGGTATCTACCGTCCGTCCCACCAGGCTCCTCTGCCCCTGGGATTCTCCAGGCAAGAACACTGGAGTGGGTTGCCATTTCCTTCTCCAAAGCATGAAAGTGAAAAGCAAAAGTGAAGTTGCTCAGTCGTGTCCGACTCTCTTCGACCCCATGGACTGCAACTCACCAGGCTCCTCCGTCCGTGGGAGTTTCCAGGCAAGAATACTGGAGTGGGGTGCCATTGCCTTCTCAGTCATTAGGGAAATCCAAATCAGAAGCACATGACACCAGTTGACACCTACTAGGTTGGCTTAAATAAAAAGGACAGATAAGTGTTGGAGAGGATATAGAGAAACTGAAACTCACACGCTTTTAGTGGGTTTGTAAACTGATGCCAGCAGTTCCTCAAATGATTAAACACACAGTTGCCATATGACCCAGCAATCCCACTCCTTGGTTTTACGCATAGGAGGAATGAAAACAAGTCCACCAAACTTGTATGCAAATACATATTATGGGAACCACAGTGTGGAAGCAGTCCAAGAAGCCACCAATTTCTGAATGGATAAACAGAATTTAGTATGTTCATATAATGGAATGTGGTTTGTCAATAAAAAGAAGCTAAATACTGGTTAATGCTACAATATGGATGAGCCTTGAAAGCATTATGCTAAATGAAAGAAGCCAGCCATAAAAGACTGTATTTGTATGATTCCATTTGTGTGAAATGTCCTGCGTAGGCAGCTCCACAGGGCGTAGTCAATTAGAAGTTTATTTTTGGTGTTCAAGAGAATGGGCAATGAGGATGGAAGAGCGATCTAAGAGCGATGGCTAATGGATATGAAGCGGCTTTTTGGGGTGATAAAACGTTCTCAGTTTAGACGGGTGATGGCCATACTGCTTTAACAATATACAAAGAATTATTGAATTGTATTGTTCACAAGAATGAATGTTATATGAATTACATTTTGATAAAACTGGTCTTTTTTCAAAAGTTATAGTAAGTTGACACTTATATAACTGACATATTGACACTTAGATATAACTTACTGGCGTATTTTTAAAAATCTTCTTTTTTTGCTCCTGGTATTTGTAATTTGTCTACTTTTCCATAGTTTTATTTTTGTTTGTATAGCATGTTTTTATATTTGGGAGTCTTGATATTTTATTTGATACTTATTTTAACAAAAAATATATAAATTGAGATAAAAATTTCAGTTTCTTATTAACAGAAGACTCAGGTGTTTCTATATAAAGCATTCTAAAACAAGTTTTATCATTATTAACATTGTAAGGATTAAAAACAGATAATGTCATCAAGTGAAAGTGAAGTAGCTCAGCTGTGTCCAACTCTTTGTGACCCCATGGACTGTAGCCTACCAGGCTCCTCCCTCCATGGGATTTTCCAGGCAAGAATACTAGAGTGGGTTGCCGTTTACTTCTATAGGAGATCTTCCTGACCCAGGGATTGAACCCGGGTCTCCTGCATGGTAGGCAGATGCTTTACCGTCTGAGCCACCAGGAAAGTCCCCTGACAGGTCAGTATAAACCCTCGACAGGTTTCTGCCATGAGCTGTATGAGGTCACCGTGGAGCCGCAGAGCAGGGCTCCTCGCTTGCTTCGTGCAGGGCATGTCATTCGTTCACACAAGCACACTGTAAATTTAGTAAAGTACAGCAGAAAACATGTTCGCTAGGAGAACAAAGAACTAGAGCTCCAAGCATCCTTACCTTGTCCTCAAGGATCCCAGATGGGCCCCCAAGATGAAAAGTTGCTGCTGAACCATAAAAGACGCCAGGATTCTTGGCCTCCAGAGGAGAAGACTTCAATCCGGGGCAAGTGACGAGGCTTGATTGCTCAGAGCTTTTGTGTAATAAAGTTCTATTAAAGTATAAAAGAGATAGAGAAAGCTTCTGACACAGACATCAGAAGGGGGCAGAAAGAGCGCCCCAATGTTATCAAATCACATATTAAAAAAACATTTTTCTTCTTAAGTGATGATTAAATTATGTCCTCTTTTAATTTTGTTAAAAGCAAACAATTGTAACCACCTAATTTGGAAAAGAATTTTTTACCTAGTCATTATACATTCATCTTCTCAAATCCTTGAATCACATCCCAGAAAAGCCTTGCCAAGTCGTATCAAAGTGACTATTGATCATACTTGCTAGTTTTTAGCTTAGGTGGCACCCTGTTTGATCTGATACACTTGGTAAGGGAAAATTGAGCTGTTGTCTTTTTCAGTATAACATTAGGAAACAGTATTTTCCATTAAGGTTACTTTCTGTGCTTTAAATAAATTCCACCAAAACTTGGGACTGCAGCTGCAATTTATTCAAGTTATAGGAAGTATCTGCCAAAGACATTAATTGGCCAAGCCAGTTCTCATTGTTAAAACATATATGCAGTCTTTCCTCTAAGTGTGACTATCTATGCTGTCTTTCGTGATGGAAGAGGCAAGGTTTCAAACAAAAGTTATAATTAATTAGCAAGCACTGGACAGATTGTTTCATGTTTTAAGGCAGAAGGGCAGTTGTGGAAAAGGAAATGAGAAGCGATGACTTTGAAGACACACAGGTGACTCTGTTCTCAGGCAGATGTATACTTAAGTTCTGTATAAATACTCCCTGGAAACTGTCTATGGTTTTGCATTCCTTTTAAAGTCTTTGTCTCCAGAACATTCTGCATCAACTTGCAGGCTACTGTTCTACCCTACTCTTAGTCTTCTCTGAACAAAATAAAATTGCAGCGCGTGCATTGTATTTGCCCAGTGTGTGTATTGCACACGTTGTGGTGTGTGCAGGGCTGCACGGTGTTGGCACACTTCGTGTTCACTTGGACCACGTTTGCCAGAGAGCCCCAATCTCTGCACTTTTGTTCTGCATCCCCTACTCACGGGATGGGTTTCTGTGGGAGTCCAGACTCAGCCTCAGGACCCTTCACACTGGCAACCTTTGTTAGCCAGGTGGAGCTGGCACTGGAGGCAGTTCTGCGTCACAGCACTTTATCAGTTTTCTCAGCGTGTTTGCACCCCTCCTCTTTTTACAGTTCACATTTTCTGTGTGTTTTGTCGCTCAGTCATGTCCAACTCTTTGCGCCCCGTGGACTGCAGCCCGCCAGGCTCCTCTGTCCATGCCGATTCTTCAGGCAAGGACACTGGAGTAGGTTGCCATGCCCTCCTCCAGGGGAATCTTCCTCACGCAGGGCTTGAACCCAGATCTCCTGCATTGCAGGTGGATTCTTTACCATCTGACCTATAAGGGAAGCCCTCACATTTTCTAATTTTTGTTTATTAATGAGATCATCTTTGGTTAAACTGAATATCCTTAAGTCAAGTTGAAAACGAGTTTTGAAACAGTTCCCCAAGGATCTCTTGCTTTTCTTACATTTTGTGAACTGAAGTTTGGTTGCCTTTGTCCTGGTCTGTCTTTTCAATATTATTTCTGTGGTGAGCAGCATTGGAAAATTGACTTAGTGATTCCTAGAGCAGTGGTTAGATTTGTGTTTGGCCTTGAAAGATACAAGCTGGTTTCTCTCTTTACAGCCAAGGGGTAGATATGCTTAACTGTCCCGTTGCAAGGATTCAGGTTCCCAAACCTCAGCGCTCCTCCTGTGTGTGCAAGTGTGAGCTGGCCCCACTCAAGGTGCTCTGAGTATTGGGACTCAGGAAAGTGGAGCAAGAAAGCGCTGGGGTTCCGGCCACTTCTGTTGTGATAAATTCCTGCGGTCCTGCTTCTGACTGCATTCGGCAGCCTAAGTTCTTAGCTTGAAGTAGCAACCTGAAATCTCAGGTCCTTCATCATTCTTGGCAGTAGGTAGGAAATACAAATAAAGAAGCAAATAAATAGCCATCAGAGTTCAGCTAAGAAATGTCATTTTATTCATGCTTTTCCTGTAAAAACATTATATATTCTTTTCATAAATGTAGCAAAGGTTTTTCAGATTTTTTCTTAGGCTAAAATAAAACCTTGACATAATTTTGCTATTCATATTTAATGACAGTTTTCAAAGCATAATAAGCCATCTGTTTTTTTCATATGCATATAAACTTGTAGGTATATATATACACATACATATATTGGAGTGTTTGTGTCTGGTTTTGAAAAACCAAATCAGTCTTATTTTGTTTAATCATGTTTTCAAGAAATAATTCCACCTATGTCATTGTGATGTATTATTTGCCTCTGTTCCAGAATATTGGAAAGAAGATGACCTGCCAAGAGTTTATCGCAAACCTCCAAGGGGTAGATGAAGGTGGTGATTTCTCCAAGGATCTACTGAAAGTAAGCATTGAAATACTGGTATTTATGTATTTACTTACTAAAGTAGAGTTGATTTAAAATATTATGTTAGTTTCAGGTATATAAATAATAATTCAAAATTTTTATAGATTATACTTCATTTGAAGTTATTATAAAATATTGACTATATTCTCTTTGCTGTACAATATATTCTTATAACTTATTTTTTTATACTTAGTAGTTTGTACCTCTTATTCCCCTACCCTGAAATACTAGTATTTAAAATATGTTTATATTTTCTACTTACCCTTTAATGTAAAATAGGCTACGATCCTTAAGTCTTTTGTTGTTGTTGTTGTTGTTGTTTTTTAGTTTTTCTGGTGAGGTTTCTGTTGGACATTATCCTTGATATGTCAGACTGCAAACCACCCTTCAATTAATAATTCCTAGAAGTCCACAGTATAATTTATAATTCTGAGATAATCGGTAGATTTTGAATAATTCGTGATACAAACAGTCGGCATCTTTAAATGCATTCGACTGTCAGAACTTGAGAAAGATCACAGTGGTATATTCATATGGACACAAGAGAGCATTTATCAGACAGTAAAGGAAGCAGTTCTGACTATTCAGTCCTCAGAAATCCTCTCAGGTCATCTTTGGAAAGGCATTAAATTAAAGTGTGAGTAATTGTGGAATGCTTGAATTACTTGCACTGAGCTTTATTATTGACAACAATTAGCGTGTTTCCCCTCTAATCAACTTTGGAATTCATAACATCCTGCAGCAGTATACATGAGATGTGCATTTGACTCAAATACAAAATAGAGATTGGTAATGGATGTGGATATTTTTGAAGTTCAGGATAAGATGTGTGTGTTGAGAATGTGATTTTTACAGATTTCTGTTTGATTCTAACTTTCTTTTTAAAAACTTTGTACACATGTATATTTCTTTTGACATCATTTCCTTTGACTGAATTTGCTAAGAAGGGCAGCGCGTTTGAATCGTGGTATAACATGGAAATGTATGAGTAGAAAGTCCTTATGTTTTCTATGACTTTTAAACTGC
The DNA here is from genome assembly GCA_006410535.1 of Litocranius walleri. Taxonomy (NCBI): domain Eukaryota; kingdom Metazoa; phylum Chordata; class Mammalia; order Artiodactyla; family Bovidae; genus Litocranius; species Litocranius walleri. The sequence continues at coordinate 4,454,748 of SJYG01000028.1, forward strand.
ATAATATATAGAATTGAGTTCTGCCAGATTTAGAAAGACATATATACTCTGAAAAATGAAAAAAGGTGTAAAAATGGTATTACGAGATTCTGAGTCTGACTGGCTTTAATTGCAGCTCATTAAAAAATTATATTATGAAAAAAGCAAGAGGAAATGTATCTTCAGCTTACTATATAGGGAAGGTGTTTTTAAAGTCTTTTCTCTATGGAACAAATGTTGCCATTTCTGAAGCTACAATTCCTAATGGGAATGGGAAGTAAAAGATGGTGGATTGGAACTTGATATATTCTGTACATCCATGGAAGGCAGACAGTGGACACATGGAAACAGGCCTTTTCTCACTCTAGTGGTGTTAGCATGGAATGTGACAGGCTTTCTAGGAGTGGATTTGTGAGGCCTTTATCAAGTTATGCCAGAAATGAAAATTGACAGGTAGGATTTTTATAGTGAGCTTTTAGACTTTTGTGGTAGGCTGGGGTAGCGTGCGTGCCTGTGGGCTCATTAGCGGGCAGCTTTAGCGCATTTTGAGGGAGCTTTCCGAACCCAAAGCAGTGACTGTACAGTCCAGTGGCTGCCGTTCATCTTGGGTAAGCGTGTGTTCTTTGATTTACTCTGCCAAAAATTTGCTGGATGATTTGTTGCAGTCGTACAGTTGAGATCATGCTTAAAAATCTCAGGGGGAGAAATAAGTGTTATACTTTTTTTTATTTACTGTGGGAAGTTGACAATGAAATGATACTGAAAATGACAGTGGCATTGACATGGAAATTGTCAAGTAAAATATTGATTTCCTTTTATAACAAACCTCAGCCACTCACTCACCCAAGAGGAGGGTTTTCTGTTTCAGTAGGAATCTGGATTTTACTGCAGATGCCAGCAAGAAAAGATTTTCTTCAAACCGTTTGTTTCGTTTTGCTCTTCTCTGCGACCAGCCCTCCTAATTGCTTCTTTCCTCTCTCCCTCTGCCTCCCCTTCTCTTCCTCTCAGTTTCTTTCTAATTCTGCCTTTAACTTTCTGTTTTCTCCTAGTCTCTTTCTTATCTTTCTTTCTCTCCTACACTCTCTCTCTCTCTCTCTCTCGAATAGCTATCTGTTCATTCCCTGTTGAGATGAATTATTGGATGGGATATGAATAGGCCTTTAGGGGGGCAGTATTACACACATGCCACACAGATAGATGCATATGTCCAGATTAACACACACACATTTGGTATCACCTTACAGGTTCTAGATAACTCCTTTCTCTCTTCTGCCACCCCTTTCCCAACTTAAACATTACAGGCATATACTCCATTCAGTTTAATTTATGAGGTGAGCCGTTTAAAGTTATATGGACAGAACTGATAAATGGTTATTGCTACATATTGACCTTATTACTTAAGATTTCTTTGGAAATCTTAAAATATCATTTGGATTTTCTTTTTTGGACCAGAAGTAACATTCTGACCTGTATCTGTTGCTCAGGGTAGTTGCATAGTCAGGAATATTTATTGAAGACCCACTCTGTGTTCAGGTGTGGACTTGGAGAACATGTCTGAACCAAATGGGCCCCTGGTTTCAGAGACTGCAAACTACTGAAAAAGATGGAGGGTCCTTTCTCCCTTAAATAGACAGTTATTCCATATTAAAATAAAAATATAAAATGAATTCTGCTTGTTGTTAGTAGGAATGATAATTTTAAAAAATAGACCTTAACATACTTAAAGGTATGCACCATGAGGGACTTGTTTCAAACCTTTAATTCAGAGACTTGAGTTAATATTTAGCTCTAAATTTGCCTTAGATTACATGAAAAGGATAGATAGTGGTATACTGAGCCCTATTTCACACTTTACAATTTACTGCTGTTTCCCTGCTATTTACTCAAATGACCTAAACAGATACATGAGTGTATAAGTGCTTTGTGCAAATAAGAGTTTTCCCCAATAAGTTGCTTAAATGATGATAATTAACAGATTGGTATAAAATGGAAGAAATTGGGTATCAAAAGACAACCAGTGATAGAATATTATTTAGGTTCTTAAAACTTGAAATCTGGTTGGGAGGACGTGCTGTTTGAGATAAGCCTCCATTTAAAATACTGGTACAGTTTTAGTAGGAGACTGATTTTGATTTAGGTTAATATTCCACTTCGACTCCTATCCCCTTTCTTCTCCATAAACATTAATGCTCTTTCTTCCTTCCTTCTTCCCCCTCTCTCTCTCTTTCCTTCTCTCTTTCTTCCTTTCCTTTTTTCTATCTCTCTCTCCCTCCTGCCTATTTCCTCACCAAATCAATACCAAACTCTGCCAGACCATCTGATGTGTCCATGGCTCCACTGGGCATGCCAATCCCAATGCTTGGATGTAGTTTGCCTTCAGGTGTCATTGGGGGTGAGGTGGAAGAAAGGGGGAGGGAAGATCGGCTTTTAGTTCTGATGATTTAATAGGACATCCTTAAGATTCTAATAAGTAATAAAGCTCTTAGGACTCAAATAGAAGGAGATGAGAATGTGAAATGCGGGCCAGCTCTGGGTTGGAGGATGAAGTTCCTGAGAGACATGATACATGAGGATTATGACTGTTGTCTTGGGAACTCTGCTGACTGGGTTCCAATCTCAGCTCCCCTGTCTGAGGGGTTATGAGCAAATTCACTTAAACTTTGTCTCCTGATTGCCTCATCTATGAAATGGAAGGCTTTAACACCTACCTCACCTAGTTGTTTTAATAAGTTAATATATTTAAAGACTTCAGAGTTCTAGTATGTGTTAGTTATTATAACTTTTTAAAGTGAAGTCAGTCAGTTGTGTCCAACTCTTTGCGACCCCGTGGACTGTTGCCCATCAGGCTCCCCCGTCCGTGGGATTTTCCAGGCAAGAGTACCGGAGTGGGTTGCCATTTCCTTCTCCAGAGGATCTTTCCGACCCAGGGATCAAACTTGGGTCTCCCACATTGTAGGCGGATGCTTTTACCCTCTGAGCCACCAGGGAAGTCATTATAACTTTTTAGTATTGTTTTATTCTTTACCTATCTCAAAGTGGACTGGACAAGGACTCCACCCCTTCCTGGGAGTATTTGGACTCAAGGTATCTTACACTTCCTGGGCAGAGTGGGATTAGTGTCAATAGACAGGAGTTCTGTACCCCATCCCTTTTCAGCCTAAACACACCCATCATTTTGTTCTTAGAAGGGACCATCTGTGACTTTGACTTTGAGCATTTCTCCTATTGTGGTAAGATTTTTAATCGTCATCATCTGTGGCTTCTTTTCTTTCTAAAAACTTCACAAAACAAATACAGTATTGTAATTAAAAAAATAAATAAATTTAAAAAAATAAAAAATAAAAACTTGCTGCTTCCAAAGAATGGCCATTGAAATCCTTCACAGAAGGCATTTGTGCAGTGATGCCTGCCTTGACATAGTGTAGGCACCTGACAATGAACCTTGGTTAATCCTATATTTTCTGCCTTTTTAACCTTGTTAAGCAGCAGTGCCTCTTATCCATCTTGCTGCATTTTTTATATCTTATCTTTGGTTTGGGTCTTTGATGCTGCAAGAGTGCAGAGACTAAGGAGAGTTTGGTCTTAAACTGGTCCTGAGATCATGAAGAAACTTTGAGGAAGCAAATTAGTTCTGGTACTCTGTAAAGACCCCAAGAAAATCCTGGGGTATTAATGGAGATGTGGATTGTTTGAAGTGACTACAAATCCTGGGAAAGAAGTACTGCTGGGTGTCTCCCTACTCTATCTGTTCTCCAGATGGAGAGCTCTGCGTCAGAAGGCTTATGGTCAGCTTTTGTAGATTCTAGACTGTTATCCTGGGAATGAATCTCTTCCACACAGAAGATTGGAGTAGGTTGCCATTTTCTTCTCCAGGGGATTGTTCCCTTAATTTCTCCTTCGGATCTTTTGTTGTCAGTGTGTAGAAATGCAGCAGATTTCTGTGTTTTAGTTTTGTATCCTGCAGCTTTACTGAACTCACTGGTGAGCTCTGGCAGTCTTCTGGTGGTGTGTGTAGGTGGTGGTGGTGTCTTTTATGTGTGTAGTATCATGTCATCTGCAAAGAGTGACAGTTTCGCCTGCTCTCTTCCTATTTAGATTCCTTTTATTTCTTTTTTTCTTGTCTAGCTGCTAGGGCTGGGACTTCCAAAACTATGTTGAATAAAAGTGGTAAGAGTGCGCATCCTTTGTCTTTCCTGATCTTAGAGGAAATGCTTTCAGCTTTTCACTCGTGTGTATGATATTAGCTTTGAATTTGTCATATATGGTATGACCTTTTTTATGTTGAGATATATCCCCACTATGCCCATCTTCTGAAGAGTTTTTATCAGAAATGGACATTGAATTTTATCAGAATCTTTTTCTGCATCTATTGGGATGATCATATGGTTTTTACTCATTAGTTTGTTAATGTGGTATATCACATTGATTGATTTGCAAATAACTGAAAAATCCTTGTTTATGTAAAAGAATGAAATCAGAATGTTCTCTAACACCATACACAAAAATAAAATGGATTAAAGGCTTAAATGTAAGACTGGATACTATAAAACTCCTAGAGGAAAACCTGGACAGAACACTCTTTGACATAAATCGTAGCAATTTTTTTTTCCATCTATCTCCTAAAGTAAAGGAAATAAAAGTAAAAATAAACAAATGAAACCTTTAAACTTAAAAACTTTTGCATAGCAAAGAAAACCATTGAGAAAATGAAAAGATAGTCTACTACATGGGAGAAAATATTTGCAAATGATATGACCAATGAGGGATTGATACCCAACCTTTATAGACAGCTAATACTGCTCAATATCAAAAAAATAACAACCTGATTAGCAAATGGATGGAAGACCTGAATAGATATTTTCCTAAAGAGTATATGCAGATGGCCAATAGGCTCATGAAGAGATGATGAGATATATCCCCACTATGCCCATCTTCTGAAGAGTTTTTATCAGAAATGGACATTGAATTTTATCAGAATCTTTTTCTGCATCTATTGGGATGATCATATGGTTTTTACTCATTAGTTTGTTAATGTGGTATATCACATTGATTGATTTGCAAATAACTGAAAAATCCTTGTTTATGTAAAAGAATGAAATCAGAATGTTCTCTAACACCATACACAAAAATAAAATGGATTAAAGGCTTAAATGTAAGACTGGATACTATAAAACTCCTAGAGGAAAACCTGGACAGAACACTCTTTGACATAAATCGTAGCAATTTTTTTTTCCATCTATCTCCTAAAGTAAAGGAAATAAAAGTAAAAATAAACAAATGAAACCTTTAAACTTAAAAACTTTTGCATAGCAAAGAAAACCATTGAGAAAATGAAAAGATAGTCTACTACATGGGAGAAAATATTTGCAAATGATATGACCAATGAGGGATTGATACCCAACCTTTATAGACAGCTAATACTGCTCAATATCAAAAAAATAACAACCTGATTAGCAAATGGATGGAAGACCTGAATAGATATTTTCCTAAAGAGTATATGCAGATGGCCAATAGGCTCATGAAGAGATGCTCAGTATCATAAACCATCAGTTCAGTCCAGTCGCTCAGGCGTGTCCGACTCTGCGACCCCATGAATCGCAGCACGCCAGGCCTCCCTGTCCATCACCAACTCCCAGAGTTCACTCAGACTCACGTCCATCGAGTCTGTGATGCCACCCAGCCATCTCATCCTCTGTCGTCCCCTTCTCCTCCTGCCCCCAATCCCTCCCAGCATCAGAGTCTTTTCCAATGAGTCAGCTCTTTGCATGAGGTGGCCAAAGTACTGGAGTTTCAGCTTTAGCATCATTCCTTCCAAAGAAATCCCAGGGCTGATCTCCTTCAGAATGGACTGGTTGGATCTCCTTGCAGTCCAAGGAACTCTCAAAAGTCTTCTCCAACACCACAGTTCAAAAGCATCAATTCTTTGGCGCTCAGCCTTCTTCACAGTCCAACTCTCACATCCATACATGACCACAGGAAAAACCATAGCCTTGACTAGACGGACCTTCGTCAGCAAAGTAAAGTCTCTGCTTTTGAATATACTATCTAGGTTGGTCATAACTTTTCTTCCAAGGAGTAAGCGTCAGGAAAATGTAAATCAAAACCACAATGAGCTATCACCTCATACCTGTCAGAAAGGCTGTCATAAAAAATAACACAACAAATTTTGGCAATTATGTGGAGAAAAAGGAAATCTGTACACTCTTGGTAGGAATGTAAATTGGTGCAGCCACTGTGGAAAACAGTCTGGAGCTTTCTCAAAAAATGAAAACTAGAACCATATGACCTAGTACATGCGCTCCTGAGTGTACAATCCAAAAACCAGCGATTTGAAAAGATATATGCACATCACTGTTCATCGAAGCACTATTTACGATGGCCAAGATAGGGAAGCAACTTAAGTGTCCATCAAGAGATGACTGGGTAAAGAGTATGATGGAATACTACTCAGCCATAGAAAGAAATTTTGCCATTTGCAGCAACAGGAATGGACTTCAAGCGAATGAAGTCAGAGAGACACATCCAAGCGCTGTATAAGTTGGGGGAGGGGGCCTCAGTGTGGGTGGGGGGAGTGGGGGGCACAAACAGTGGGTTTAAGAAAGACTCAAGGACGCTTTACGCAGCACAGGGGACATAGCCAGTATTTGGTAATAGCTGTAAATGGAAAGGGACCTCAAAAATTGTATAAAAATTTTTTTTGAAATTAAAAAAAAATTGTTACATATTCTATTAAGTTGAATCCCAGTGAATGTTCTTATTCAGATGTGTGTGTTTTCCCTTGCTTTCCCCCAAATTAGAATTTAGATGTGAACTAGATTTTAGAATTTAAAGAAGTTTCTGCAAATGCATATTACCTATATCTATTACTTAACATATGTAGTCGGCTGAAAACATTGTATGTTTTATTTCAAACGTAATTTTCTTATTTGGTATTCTTGGGCAACAGTAACCTGTGAAAATGATGGGGAAGTTAGCCAGGAGGGTAACATAAATAAACAGATCCAAAAGACTGACAACAGAAAAACACATTTTAAATAAAGATTAATGTATCTTGTAAAAGAAAGAAACAATAATCAGGAAATATAAGAATTATGCTGTGCAGGTGTATAACCATTTAGGTTTTTAATCAATCACAGTTGTATACAGGGGTAAGCAAAAAAACAAAACCAAAAGCAAAACACAACAACCCAGCCATTCAAGCAATTTGTTAAAAACTTGAACTCTGAAAAGTGCCTTTTTGCACAAAGTTAACAACATGAGTTGTAGGCTTTTTCTTAAAAAGAGAGCAAAGCCAACTCAGCTTTCAGGGTTCCATTGACCTATCTAATTTGATGCTTTCAACCAAGGAGGAAATTAAAAATTTAACGCTGACAGTTGCTCTTCTTTTCTTTCTACCAAAAGGCTGACCTTAAAAAACATTTCTCCCCCATTTTGCTCTCTCTTCTTTCATCTTTGCTTCCAGTATTATCAAATGAGGACAAGTATATAAATGGAGAAATCTGGTGAGGGTTTTCAAAGTCAGTGTTGTGGTTGTAAAATACTATGATGTACTGTAGTTTTGCAAATGTTACCATTGGAGGAAACTTGGTAAAATGTATTTTAAAAATCTCTTATTATAACTGCATGTGTTAAGTGTTAGTCACTCAGTCATGTCCAACTCTTTGCAACCTCATAGACTGTAGCCTGCCATGCTCCTCTGCCAATGAGATTTTCCCAGGCAAGAATACTGCAGTGGGTTACCATTTCCTTCTTCAGGGTATCTTCCCAACACAGGGATCAAACCTGGGACTCCCGCTTTGTAGGAAGATCCTTTACTGTCTTAGCCACTGCATGTGAATCTACAATTATTTCACTAAAACTTCCAGTGAAAAGGAAGTTCCATTTCTCTGCATTCAGCCAAAGATTTAAGCATCATGTAATAATGAGTTTAATGAAGTTTTCATACTCTTTCAAACTTTACTACTCTTTGATTACTCTTCCCAGCAGTGAATATCATGATTGTTAAGCTCAGCTCCAATTGCATAGGAGCGGTGAAAACTGTGGTTTTAAGAAAAAGGCGATGGTAATTATTCTAAAGAGTTGGAAAGCTAGAGAGTCACATGAGTCCATTTAAAAAGGTTATTATTATTACTCTGGGGTCTGTGGAGAATTTTTTGGAAGGAAATTCTAGTGGAAATGAGGAGACGGTGAAGAAATGGTTGCAGTTGTGTATTTGAGAAGGGACGACGGCTTGGGCGTGGCTGGTGACAGTTAATAACAGAACGATTTTATATTGTTTTGAGATACTAGCTTTTCTGTTGCTAAGTTATTTTCCAAATTGCCCCACTATCCCTGCCTATATCACCTGGGTTCTAAACTGCATGAAATGGAAGAGTGCCAAAAAGTAGGAACACCCTGACTGCTTCTTCCAAGTTAAGGCTTGATCTTGGTGTCGCTCTGCGCCACTGTGCAAGCCACGTGTGTAATGCGGGTTGTAACACGGGTAGTAATGACTTCCTTCAAGAGTGACTGTGAGGATTGGAGAGTGCATCCCAGGTTTGGGGCCCTGGGTTCCACGCCCGTCCTCTCACTGCTGATGACAAGTGACGGTGCCTCAGTTATGGTTTCTTGGTTTGTAAAATGAGATATGTGGGCTATACCCATCATTTTCAGGCTCTCGGTTCAGGCTCCTAAAGCCGACAGTACCTGGTGCCCCTTACTGTGTCCCAGCTCTCCCAGGACCAGAACTACTTCCTCTGTTTTTTCTACTGGGCTCAAACTAACTCATGAGTGATTTCTTTTGAGCAAAATATTTTGTGGCAAAGAGTAAGCTGGATAAAAACTATACATGGTCTTTATGGATCCTTTCAGTCTAAGTATTAGGAGGGTTCTTAATATCATTTTTTTTCTTTGTAAACTCAAATTGCATCTCTCAAGTTTTAACTTTTCTGATGTATTTATTGGTTTAGACAAAGAAGTGTATGCTTAGTAGTGAAAGTTCAGATTTAAATCCAAAAAAATTAACCTCTTGTTTTGTCAATGTCCTCAAAGGATTACTCCTAAAGAATTATGTGAGAGGAAGGAACGGTCCACAGTCTGAAAAAAGTCGGCATTTTTTATAAATGAAAAGCCTGAAGTGAATTCTCAAAAATACTTGATCTGAGTTATATTTGGAGTCTGCAGTTGAAAATAGGAACTGAGGGGTGGTATTTAAGTGTAGCTAAAAAAAGAGCATCAACTGTTGCCTGGAGTAGGTGAGCTCTCTTCAAGAGAAGGTCCTGGAGACCTGGTAGCAACAGTCTCTATGGAGGAAACTGGCTTGAGTGCTTATCCTGGTAGAAGCAGGCGAGCCTTTCAAGAGAAAAGCTGCCTTTGCGAGCTTTTAAAGAGAGAAGCTTGAAACGTTTTGGCTTAAAATATGGGATGCAGCTTTGTTCAGTAAAATGCACCAAGCTGAGTTGTGATACAAGGTTTGTGGTGTGTTTCTGCTCCTGTGGAGATCCGGATGCAGGCTGTTGCTTCCGGTCAGGTGCTGGCCTGGACAGACAACGCTGCTGCTTCTGGTCTGGTTCCGACCTTGAATGAAGACAGAATAGCTGAAGGTCTACATGTCATGTTCATGCTTTAGGAAAAAATCTATCAGAAAGAAATCTGTTAGAACATTTTGACAGAACAGATGCTGCTTAAAGAGTACAAACAGATTTTTAACCAAAAAAGAAAAAAAGAGAAGAGTTTGAGTAGGAGAGAGGGGAGATAGTAATCATTACGGGTCCTGTAATGGAATATTAATGATTCCCACATAGAGTTCATTTTAATTTGATCATGAAGAAGTACTACAGAATTTCATATTTAGATGCATCCATGGAGGTTAGAATGTTCATATGTTTGGATGTCTTTTAAATTTCATGATACAGTCCACCAGGGTTGGTGCTCCTATTACTCGGGTTTGGGCCTGTGGTATTGACATGAATGTCGGGGGTCACATTGTGAATTTAAACTGTCCCCTTTTGCTTATGATGTACCAGGAATGTCAGTGATGGACTTCTTTTAACAAGCCTGCAAGTCAGTGGCTAATTAAGTATCACAGTGGATAGTCCATCCTCAACACAGAGACACGGATATTAATTTAAAGGCATTTGTAGCTGTACAATTTAAAAAAAAAATCACAAAGGAAAACAGTTTGACTTGTGGTTGTATTAATGCTTCACTTATGTAAATGTCTGTTGTCTGGGCTGAAAAAGACCCCAAAGTTAAAACTGCAAAAAATTTAAAATAACTCTGAACGGCCAGAATAAATGGGTATTGTGGAGTTTGTGTAACACACATTACAAATTTTACTCAGACCCTCACTTATGGTCTATTTGAATAATAACCAAAATTGTCACTTTGAAATTTTGGCCTCATCTTCCTCCCTGGCTTTTCCAAGCCAATGGCCGTGTGGATGCCTTTTCACAGATAGCTGCCTGAAACTAGAGGTCTGGGCCTGGGCACCTCCCACAGCTCATCTCCAAGCTAGCTCACCTTTCCTGAAAAAACGTTAAGAAAACAGAAATATTCAGATTGCTATTTAAATTTTAAATTGAACTTATTTTGAAGAAACAGTTGTTTTCCCAGTTTAGCCAGGAACTACGATGACTTGCAGGGAGTGCTATCAATCAGGTAAGTGCACCTTCCCAGGTAGTGAGCTGATAATGAGGCAGAGAGAAAGAGGAAACCCCAAAAGCCCTGGCTCTCTGCCTGGAGCAGCTGGAGTTGTTTTGGTGAGGGGCAGGCCCCCGTGGGTAGTCAGCAACTTCTCAGAGTGCACTGTAGCCCGGCGGAGTAATGGATCGGCTGAGTGAGTCATCTGAAACATTACATCATGTTTACTTAGTTTGATTAAGGAGACCAGGAGTGTGAAATGGATTTGGGAAGATTGCCAGCAACTGTTTTATAAAGATTTTTCCATTTGAAAAAATTAACTTCAATCAGAAAATCCATTAATATAGAATAATTCATTTCTCTACCAGAAGACATTCTTGAACTCCATTCTCTGTCAGAGCTGGATTTTTATTGTTGCTGTTTTAAAGTTTTTGTTTGCTTTAGCTGTTTTAACATTTACCCTTCTCTTCACACTTCCCACAGACAGCAGCGTCATTTTTGTGCCTCAGACACGCTGCCCTTTGAGGAAGCCACCACAGATGGGTGTCCCGTCTCCCGGGGCAGGTCATTTCATCACGAGGTCCTTTAATGCTAAAAGCATTTATTCCTTGAGAATGCAGCATGGATAAATTGCTACTCTTATTTCCCTCTTTTTCTTTCACTTCCAGAAACACAATTCAAAGGTAAAATCTCTTATACCCAAAGTATCACCTGGAAGGGGTAATCTCTGTTTCAGTTTGTTGGTCATATGTTGTAGACTTGGGCAAATAAGTCATCTTTATTTTTTATTTTTTTTTTTCGTTTTCTGAATGTTGAGTTTTTTTTTTTCTTCCTGCCAATCAATTTCATTATTTTTTTTCTTTTTTTTAAAATTAATTAATTTTTTTAATTACAATACTGTATTTGTTTTGCCATACATTGACATGTATTAGCCACAGGTGAACACAATCTCCCAATGCTGAAGCCCCCTCCCACCTCCCACCCCACACCATCTACCTGAATCATCCTGTGCACCAGCCCCATGCATGCTGCATCCTGCATTGGACATAGACTGGCACTTCATTTCTTACAAGATGGCATTGAAACGTATAATAAGTCATCTTTAAAAAGAGTTGTCTGACTTTGGATTAGATGCTATTGCTGGTCCCTAGTATGTGACCACCGCCCGCCCCAACCCCTATTCTTCGGCTGAGACTCTTGCCATTATACATAGTGTTGTTCCAAGACAAATCGGATATTCAACAAATATTGGTGGAAGAACTGATTGCAGTTTTATATAAAACCCAAGTGCTACGACTTCTGACCATGTGAGCACCATGTGACCAACTTGATATGTACAGAATTCTGAATGTGTGTGTCTGTTTTGGTCCTTTTTTTTTTTTTTTTTTTTTTTGAGGAGGGAGATCCATAGTTTTAATCAGATTTTCAGAAGGATCTTTATTTCCCCCCAGTATTGAGGGCTGTAGACCTCGGACTCTCCTAGGGTGGAAACTTGTCATCTTGTTTGGAGAAACATAGGAGAAAGGGTTTTTTCCCTCCCCGGTGCATGTTGTTCATTCATAGAGGCCCCGATGGGCGTCTCTGTGCTGGATGCATGTGTGTAGCCCTTAATAAGACAGGCACAGGCCACACCCTCTTGGGGCTCGAAATTTGGTAGAGAAAACAAGTATTGGACCCGTGATTATTCAAATACTTTACTCAAAAGTAAATACTTTACTCAAAATCACAGTACTTATGTTTCGTTGTGGGAGACTAAAAAATGTTGGCCTAAATACTTTACTCAAAATCACAGTACTTGTGTTTCGTTATGGGAGACTAAAAAATGTTGGCCTAAAACTCAACATTCAAAAAACTAAGATCATGGCATCCAGTCCCATCACTTCCTGGCAAATAGATGGGGAAACAATAGAACAGTGACAGATTGTATTTTCTTGGACTCCAAAATCACTGCAGATGGTGACTGCAGCCATGAAATTAAGATACTTGCTCCTTGGAAGAAAAGCTATGACCAACCTAGACAGCACATTAAAAAGCAGAGACATTACTTTGTCAACAAAGGTCTGTTTAGTCAAAGCTATGGTTTTTGCAGTAGTCATGCATGGACGTAAGAGCAGGACTATAAAGAAAGCTGAGCGCTGAAGAATTCATGCTTTTGAACTGCGGTGTTGGAGAAGACACTTGAGAGTCCCTGGGACTGCAAGGAGATCCAACCAGTCTATCCTAAAGGAAATAAGTCCTGAATATTTATTGGAAGGACTGATGTTGAAGTTGATATGCCAATTCTTTGGCCACTTGATGCGAAGAACTGACTCATTGGAAAAGACCCTGATGCTGGGAAAGATTGAAGGCAGGAGGAGAAGGGGACCAGAGAGGATTAGAGGGTTGGATGGCATCACAGACTTGATAGACATGAGTTTGAACAAGCTCTGGGAGTTGGTAATGAACAGTGAAGTCTGGCTCGCTACAGTCCATGGGATCACAGAGTCAAACACAACGGAGTGGCTGAACTGAGCGGCTGAACTGAGCTGATGGAAGACTTCCTTAATAAATTTGCCATATATGGCAACAGTCAGGAGCTGGATCAAGACGAGATCTGATAGGGTTCATGAGTTCCGCTTTGTAAAGACTATGCTGAATAGACTGAGGAGAGCTAGGCTGAGTGAGGTGTGCATCCGGCTCTGGAGGAATTCTTAATCTGGTCTGGTGGTTCCCAAATCCCGCGGCACACGCAGGTCATTTGAGACGGGAGAGAAAGTGGGCGGACATATTCTCACTCATGTAGAAACCCTTAAAATGGCATAGACACTTCAGAGAATGACCTTTAACTAAGCATACATTTACCCTATGATCCAGCAGTTCAAGGGAAATGAAAGCACGTCACCAAAATATTCATAGCAGCTTTATTCATAATAGCCCCAAACTGTGAACCACCCAAGTGTCCATCAACCGGGAACGGATAAGCTATAGTGTAGTGTTACAATGTGTGATTCTCAATAGAAAGGAGTGGAGTGCCTGTATACACAACAGCATGAGAAAGAAACCTTATGCCAGCATATGCAATGCATGGTTCTGTTACGGAGTAAGTAACCTTCAGTGGAAAACCGAAATCAGAACTGTGGTTAACTCTGGGGATGTGAGGATGGGAGTTACCTGGAGAGGGGCTTGCAGGAACTTTATGAAGCGATGCTAGTATTAAAAAATGTTAGGGAAAATGTCAGAGAGCGATAAATTAAAAATTTGATGTTTCCTCCCTTTCCTGGCCTCATCTTCCTCAGAAATTTTATCTGGGAATAGATTATATGCATTTTAAAAGCTTCTCAGGTGATTCTGATCTGATGTCCACTGAAATTTCAACTGGTAAATAGGATAAAGTACAGAAGAAAGCATTTTAGTTTTCCATTTCTGTTGTTAATAAATTTTGACAAATGTAAACAGCACAGCTTGAACATCTTCACCCTCGTATAGGCTGGAGATTTGGGCTGGCCTGTATTCTTCTGGGTCTCACAGGAGCAAAATCAAGTGCAGGGAGGCCCGTGTTGCTTTCCATAAACTCTGAGGGTGGATCTACTTGTAAGTTTATTCAGGTTGTTGACAGAAATAAGTTCCTTGTGGCTGTGGGACTGAGGTCCCAGTTTCCTTGTTGGCTGTGACCGGAGGGCGGTCACTCCCAGCCTCTGGAGGCCACACACAGTCCTTGTCATCCATCTTCCGACCCAGCAACCACGGACGGGTCACGTGCCTCTCACTCTTCGTGTCTCTCGCTGCCTCTTTGGCCCCATTTTTTTCTATTCTCTTCTTTTGGCACATCTCCAAAGTGACAGCTCTGCCTTCCTCTTTGCTTTGAAGAACTTGTTTAAATACTGATGTGTGAGGCGCACCCCCCCCAACCATGCAATCCAAAATAACCTTCCGGTATTAAGGTCAGCTAATCAGCAGCCTTAATTCTACCTGTAGAGTTTCATCCCAGTAGCAGCTAAGTGAGCGTTTAGCTCAGTATTCAAGAAATGAGAACCTTGGGGGCCAGCGTCTTTCGAATTCTGCCAGTATGTAGAGTTACATGGAAAATGCTGTGGGTTTTCAGAATAAAGAAAAAAGACTTCCAACAGGAGAGCATCCAGGAAGCCTCTTTTGAGGAGGGAGCACTTAGTTGTCATTCAGGGCAGTTCTGATGGATGCTGTGGAGCCAGAATAAAAGAGGAACCAGAATAAAAGGGAGGGGGTGGTGCAGTGGTTTAAGTGCTGGAGTGGAGGCAAGAAGCATGACCAGCACCTGTCGCCCTTGGAGCAGCCTTTATCCCAGAACCCCTGGTGTGTGTGTTATTGTTGATGCTGAGTCATTCAGGCCACTGTCAGATTAACAGGAGATATTTTTAGGTCAAAGTAGAGAAATAGGAGGAATGTCAAAAGGTTACACTTAATATATACAAATATATATATTTTTAATAAACATAAATGTAACACACACAGAAAACAGACAAATATTTTTTAAAAGGCCTGGGGCAGTTTTGCAGTATGATTTTTATATCACCTTCTGTCTAGCTATCCCAAGTACAATTACATATGAAAGTCTAAAAACTTAATTAAGTATTTCTAAATTTTTAAAAACTTCAAGTCTAACTGATGCACACCAGGGAATGTGGCCTTCCTTTGTATGTCACCAGAGTGGACCTTTGTCAGTGGACTTTGTATTCTGCCTGGGTGGACAGTGACATCAGTAACGTTACAGCTTCTGTGGAGAGTTGTGGTGGGCCTGTGGCATCTGTCTCAAAACTGTGGCCTGTCAGCTGATGGTTATAACCACCCACATAAAGGGAAAATCCCGTTTATAAGCATTAACTACTCTACCACCTATCTTCCTTTTTCCTTTTTTGCCTATTGGAATATAATTGTTTTGCAATGTTGTGTTGGCTTCTGCTCTGCAACGAAGTGAGTCAGCTGCATATATCCCTCCGTCATGGGCCGCCCCCGCCAGCCCGGTTCCACGCCTCTAGGTCATCACGTGCGGCACAGCTGCTTTCCGCTAGCTGCCTCTTCTGCTCCTGGGAGTGTATAGGCAGTGCGTCTCTCCCAGTTCATCTCTCCGTCCGCTTTCCACTTTGGGTCCACAAGCCTGTTCTCTACAGAGACTCAAACTCTGTTCATGCCCCTGCAAACAGGCTGTTAGAAAGGATTGTGTTTTTATTTTGAAAGGAAGGCATGCATCTCTACAGAAAGTCTTAACAATACTTCCTGCCAGCCTTTTAAAAATACAAAGGTTATAACTGCCTGTGGTCATTTTTATTCACCCTGTGAAAGCATGTGTACATCAGGGCTGAAATACCAAAACCAGAAAGTTAGCTGGTATTTTTTTTTTGCCAAAACTGGATACGAGAAATAGAATGCAAATGGGAAGCCCTGGTAACAAAGCCAAGCAGTCTTTTCATGGGGATCAATTAATTATGCCTTTCTCTGGTGATTCGCAGTTTGCTCTTTAAACTTTTGGGGCCACAAAGCCTTCCAGGGTCTTACCAAACCTGTCTTCCTGTCCTTTGCCAGCATTTGCTTTCCTTCTCTTCCCATCTTGGACCCACACCCAAGGTGCTGGTCTTGATGATCAGAGGTCTGCAAGGGGGGAGGCCCACCCTTTCTGGGAGTCGCTTTGTATGTCCTGACTATGCAATGGAGAGGTGACCCAGCGGCGGCTGATGGGCCGTCCGCGCCTGTGCAGCCCTGCTTCCTTACCATGCTTCTGTCCGCCACGATCCTGACCCCTGGCGCTCTAATGCTTTACACTTTCATACTCAAAGAGTCCCCAGAACTGCTCCAGATTTCATCTTCTGCTCATTTTCTGCTTTAGTATGCTTAAGTATGTTTTCTGATAGCTCTAAGAGATTGGCACTGCTTCACTGAATTCTTCCTCTTCATATTTCCATATTACTATTGACTTTGAGGATATATATATATATATATATATATATATATATACACACACACTTTTTTTTTTCCCCCTCCACCACATCAGTTTCATGTTTTTCTTTGGGAAAAACTCAGTTAAAAACATGTCAAACCAAACCTTTGGAAACTCCCCTACACAGATCGTTGAGGTTCTTATATTTTCCTTAGTTAAAAGCTTAAAGATCCTTCTATTAAGTGGTGTTAGTACTCCTAAAGGTACCCACCTATATTTTTATGAAAAGGCCAAACTCAGATTTATGGTGTTTTTATGTTATTATTGAAAAGTAGAGAATTATTTGGCAATATTTGCATTTGAGGAGAAATTCCCAATCTTAAAAAGTCAATAAAACTTCACATTATTTCCTGTGAGCAGAGGAGGCTAAGAGCTGGCAGTTGAGACTCTAACTCTCTGCATATACTAAGATTAACACATAAGCAAATATAGTACATATGGTAGGTAAGAGCCAGGCATCTGTCTATTCAGTCACCAAGCTGTGTCCATCGGTTTGCAACCCCATAGACTGCAGCGCACCAGGCTTCCCTGTCCTTCACTGTCTCGTGGAGTTTGCTCAAGTTCATGTCCACCCCCTTCTCCTTTTGCTTTCAGTCTTTCTCAGCATCAGGGTCTTTTCCAATGAGTTGGTTCTTCGCATCAGCTGGCCAAAGTATTGGAGCTTCAGCTTCAGCATCAGTCCTTCCAATGACTGTTAAGGGTCGATTTCCTTTAGGATGGACTAGTTTGATCCCTTTGCAGTCCAAGGGACTCTCAAGAGTGTTCTCCAGCATCACAATTCAAAAGCATCAGTTCTTCAGCGCTCAGCCTTTATTACGGTCCAGCTCTCACATCTGTACCTGACTACTATAGTTTTTAATGTATAGACGGATGCAGAGAGGCAGCTGACATGTAGGCATGAGTTAGAGATTTCCTAGCTCTGCCTGCTAAGGGGTTCTAGAAGCAGTGAGCCCCAGTAGCCATGACTAGTCTTGCAGCTAAACCTTGGTTTTTAAATACCACTTACCAATAAAAGGACCAGGTCTCTCTGAAGAAGTGTTTGGCTCTCCGTCTGGGGCAGGGAAAATGCAAGAGTCACAGAACGTCTTGTGATGCCAGAAAGGGGGTGGCCTGTCAAA
Organism: Litocranius walleri; assembly: GCA_006410535.1. Classification (NCBI taxonomy): domain Eukaryota; kingdom Metazoa; phylum Chordata; class Mammalia; order Artiodactyla; family Bovidae; genus Litocranius; species Litocranius walleri. The sequence continues at coordinate 4,472,412 of SJYG01000028.1, forward strand.
AGGGCACTCCAGCCACCTGGAGGGGCTCTGAGTGGCCAGCCCTGGGCAGTCAGAGCAAGAAGTGGTAGTCTCAGATTATGCCCCATAGAGCAAAAGGAATGTCCACCAAATGTGTTTAAATGGTGCAGAAGTGGCAGCTTTTGCTTACAGAAGAATTTCAGTTAATGCCTGTAACAGCAAAGCAGGAAACTGATATCATCATTAGGCAAATACTACAGTGATCGTTGCACACGAGGATCACTGATGGTTGCTCAAGTTTATGGGTGAAAGTTTGAGGAGAAACAGGGTATTTGCATAGTCTCAAATTGTCTCTCCCAGGTATTAACTACAAAGGGCAAAACAGGAACTCTGCAGTGTAGACGCCAGCACATAGCACCTTGACCAGGTGATCAGGGTTCACCTTGCCAGTGGTAAGACGCGGATGCCACAAAGCCTGTGATGTGACATACTGAGAAGGACACAGCGTCACATCTGTGCTGTCCTTCCCCAGATGCCTGAACTTACTGTGAACGTAGGAAACACTGACCAAACTCCTACTGAGGAATATTCCACGCTACAGCCGACCAGCCCTCCTTGGAGTGTCATGCCCGTAAAAGATGGACCAGCTATCACAGGCTGAAGGAGACCAAGAAAACACCACTGCTAAATAGAGCAGAGGATCTTGGAATAGAAAAGGGCAGTAATGAAAAACCAGTGAAATTCAAATAGGATCTGTAGTTTAGTTAATAATACAGTACCCATGTTAATTTCCTGGTTTTGATAATTATAGTACAGTTATATAAGATGTTAACATTAAGGGAAGGCTGGGTGAAGGGTATACAGGAGCTCTGTACCATTTGTATAACTTTTTTGTAAATCTAAAATATTTCAAAATAAAAAGGATGCTGGATACTTAAATGTACAGAGATACGTATGCAAGAACACTAATTGCAGCATTGTTTACAAGAACAAGAAATTAAAAATAACACAGATGTCCATCCCTCAGAGATTAATTATGTTATATTCGTATAATTAAGAGTTATTAAAAAGAACTGCATAGCATGGTGTGTCCTTAATGCGGTTTTCACAGCGCTGAAAGAGGTGCTGAGTGTGACCCTACCTGGGCTGCCTGGCCTCTCATCCCATCTCCAGCAGTTCATATGAATTTTGTGACCCTGGGAAAGAATTATTCCTCCTCTCTCTGTTCATCAGTTTCCTCATTTGTGAGTTGGGAATAATAATAGTGTCAACTTATGGACTGGCTATAAAGATTAAATGTGAAAGCCCATATAAAGCACTTGATAAAATATTAATACTTTGTTATCTTCTAGGAGCAAATGGGGAAAACCCCCAATATAACATGAAATAACAAATGATGCCATTTCTGTTAAATTTTGTATGTATGAATGAATCTTAGAGATTAGATAATAATGTGTTTAATGATAGTAGTGTTGGGGGGCAGGGAACTTCACTTTCTGAGTTAAATATTTAAAGATTTATTTTCTGTAGAATACACAGAAGTATATATGGCAGTTTTTAGAAGAAGCTTGCTATTCAGTAGAAATTATTAAGAAACAAAATGGTATCTCTAAGGCTAACAGAATTAGATGGTTATCCTAAAAGAGTGTCCAAGATCATATGACTTAGTGGAAAGAACAGGGCCTGACTCTGCTCTTGGAAGTATCTTAAATCCCTTGGAACATGATTCTTGATTTGGAGAATGACGAACTTAACAACTCTAGCTTATAATTCTAGGCTGTGAAAGGTTATTGTGGGAAAGGGTATAACAAGCTCTTTGTCTTCATGGGAGATAAACCAAAAGGCCTAAATTGTCAATTAGTCAGAAACAAGTAAGTCTGATAATTTCCATTAGAAGAATTAAACCCTGGAGTAGGGCACCAGCTTGGTGTGCTCTCCAGGCTTATAGTCATAAATAGGAGAGAGATCAAATGCTTCTTGACCCCTGGGTAGTGGTGGCCCACCTTAGTTAAGATGGGAGCCAGAATTCACTAATATCTTAACAAAAACCTTCTATATTTAGGTATAGCATAAGATAGAATATGTGGAAATATATATGTGCATGACTGCATATTTTCAAAGATATGCCTATATTCTTAATTTGGTTATGACATCAGCTACTTGATGATTATAAAGTCTTGTTTTGTTTTTCCCATGCTTGCACCATTGCCTGTGGTTCTTTGTAGTGCTGGAGCTCTAAGCCTGACCATCCTGATTTAACTATGTTGAGGTGGTGACTCAGACCATGAAGAATCCACCTGCAGTGCGGAAGACCTGAGTTCAGTCCCTGGGTTGGGAAGACCCCCTGGAGGAGGGCATGGCAACCCACTCCAGTATTCTTGCTTGGAGAATCCCCATGGACAGAGGAACCTTGCAGGCTACAGTCCATGGGGTTGCAAAGAGTCAAATGTGGCTAAGCACAGCACACACAGGTCCCTGCCGTGGATTTCAGGCCCATCTGTCTGTGCGATTTTGAGCAGTGCGGGGTTTCTAAAAGGACTGGAGGTGGAATAGGATGCAGTGTCAAAAGTAAGTGTGTGCTTGGGATATAGAAAGACCATTCCAAGAATGAGGATAAGAGGTAAAAAACCCTTCTGTTCTTCTGCATTTGTAATTCTCTTTCATATCTTCCCTATTAATAGGCTGCTCAAAGTTGAATCACCAAAGCTTTCCAAGGAAAAAAGTGATCATGTTGAAAGCACATTTTCCTCGCTTGACTCTTGATAATGTTTTTACAGATTATTTATCCTTTTTTCCCATAATGCTTTTGTTTAAATATATAATACTGGTTGACCTATTTTTTGAAATCATTGAGATTTCGTTTAAGTTTCACATTTTCTTTTGGGACTCCACCTGCTTTTTTCTTCTGTTTGCAATCTTCACTGTTTCATCGTTGGTACGTGGATGTCAGAACATTTACCTTTTATGATTAAGTTAGGTGCAATGCTTGCTGCTACTGCTGCTGCTAAGTCGCTTCAGTCGTGTCCGACTCTGTGCGACCCCATGGACAGCAGCCCACCAGGCTCCCCCGTCCCTGGGATTCTCCAGGCAAGAACACTGGAGTGGGTTGCCATTGCCTTCTCCAGGTGCAGTGCTTTGAAGCCCATATTGTTATATTGTAATCTCCGGAGAACTTAAAGTAAATGAGAGGGGGCATTCCAACATTTACTGAGCTACTAATGCTGCTAGATAATTATAGCACAAGATTGAATTTTAGGATATTTTATTTTAAAGGTGCTGCTATATATAGCAAGTGCCAACATGTAAGTGTAGAGTCGATACACTGAGCAGCACAGTTCAGGGTTTGTGGAGTTATTCCAGATATCTTAGTTTCTCAAATTCTAGAATTTTAATATCAGATAAAATTGGCGAGCTGCAGTGAGCCCTGTTCTGAAGGTGGATCACGACAGTAACTAGCCCCAGGGAAAGAACAGTCGACTCAGACACTGCCACTTGCTGGACAAGTTAATGAAGCATAATCTGAGGCTCCTATCTCCAGCTGTAACATGGAGATGACATTTCCTCCTTTGAACAGTTGTTATAGGACTAAGTTAGATTGCATATGTCGAAATGTTTAGCACATCCTCTGGCTTATCACTAGTCCTTGTAAGTCTTTACCCTTTCCTAACTTGTTCTGATCTACTTTTTGCCCAGTGTCTTCTAAGATTTAACAGACAACAGAACACATTCTTTCATGTATTTGAGTCTGAACCTTTTTCTGAGCTTTTACTCTTCCCTTCATTCCTTTATTCGTTGTTCACTGTGCAGAACATCTTTCTAGAAGGTGGAGTCAGGCCTCTGCTCTGAGGAGCATCTCAGCTTTTGTTCACACTCAGGAGACACTGTGGGTGGGGGTGGGGCAAGCAGGAGAGCTGGACCCCACGGGAGCCCAAAGGTGTGGGCGCATTATGACCAGCTTCGCAGGGGAGGTGGAAGTGACGACTGAGCAAAATCAGGAGGAGTCGGAGACAGAACAGCGGGGATGGAGGAGAGTGATTTGTTCATTGGTTCAGGGGGTACGTGAGTGAGAGGGTTTCTGGGTGGCTCCTGGGACTTGGGTGTCTGCTAGGGCCATTTGTCTGAAGTCAGCAATTTTTGTTATTGCTTAGTTGCTCAGTCATGCCTGACTCCTTGCAGCCCCATGGGCTGTAGCCTGCCAGGCTCCTCTGTCCTTGGGATTTCCCAGACAAAAATACTGGAGTGGGTTGCCATTTCCTTCTCCAGGAGATCTTCCTGGACCAGGGATTGAACCCACATCTTTTGCATTGGCAGGCAGATTCTTTACCACTGAGCCACCAGGAATACAGACCCTTTTATTTAGAGCTGGAGGTAATGTTAAAAAGAAACTTCCTGTGGCTCAGATGGTAAAGAGTCTGCCTGCAGTGTGGGAGGCCCGAGTTCGAGCCCTGAGTCAGTCTGTGGAGTTGCAAAGAGTCGGACACGACTGAGTGACTTAAAAGGTGGTTTGGCCTGATATTCCTGCAGTTTTAGACTAGAAAGCTGAAGAACTCTTAAAGGATTGGCTCAAAAAAGAATTGAGGCTTGTTCGGGGTCACTCAGTTGGCCTTTCCCTGCTTTAATAGGAGTTCAGTGATTTGATTGCTAAAAGAGACCCTGAAAAATAGGACTCAAGGTGTACTGTACTTTACTTGAAAATTTTACAGGGGAAACGGCAAGGCATTTCTGTCTCAGTAGCAGGAGAAGGTCACTGCACGCTGTCAAAATTGAGGGATTGTGAAGTGGAAGAAAGGGATACAGCTGAAGTCAGGTTCTGAGGAGACGATGAGTGGGTTGCCAGAGCCTGGTCCTGGCAGCAGCTGTGTAGGGGGCCAGGCCAAGTGAACTCAGCAGAAGCCGTCAGAGATGGGAGCTGGGAGCAGAGGACGGGCCAGCGGCCCGCTGTGCGGATGAACCAGGAGTTGGTGCACAGAACAGCCTGGCCCGCAGCTGGCCGTGGCCTGAGGACCCCGAGAGCTGGCCCGCCTCCCTGACGCTTCCTTCTTTGACTCATAGCTTACAACTTGCCCTTTAGTTTCTCTGAGTTTTTTCATGAAGAAGAAATTTACCAAGCTGTCTGTTATCCCAGATTTGAAGTTACATCATGAGTGGTGTCTTGAAATTTCTTTTGGAAAGAACCTATGTTCTAAAATTAACTGATAGCATTGACTTCATCTCATCTCTTATATTCTTTAACAGTACTTGGTTTATATTTTTACTAATAAAAATGGAATAACTTAAAGAGTTCTGTGACCATGTTTATTAATAGTGCAAGATGCTGTATTTGTAAAATGAACCTCTTATCTGTAGGTCATTAGACACATGAAAAATGAAAGTCTAAAAAATAAATTTCAGGGTCTTCCCTGGCAATCCAGTGGTTAAGAATCCATCTTCCAATGTAGGGGACATAGGTTCAATACCTGGTCAGGGAACTAAGATTCTGCATGCCTCAGCTACTGAGATCAGGACGTGCTTGAGAACCCACGCCTCACAACTGGAGAGATGCCCATGAGCTGCCACTAAGACCCGACACAGCCAAAAATAAATATTTTTTAAAAATAAATAGATTTCAAAGCATCTAGTCCTCTTCTTCATTTCCAACCCTATAATAAAGCACAGATGTTTTTATGTGTTCCATAGAGTTCAAACTTTATGGTTCCATAGAGTTCAAACAAATGCACTGTATTTACATTTGATGTTTTCCAGGTTAGCCCAACCCTTTGTTTCTTTAAATACTCATGGTATTTCAACAGTGAGCCTATAACTAATAATTAGGCATAGGAACACCCTTTTTTCCCTTTTATATCTTCGTCTTTTTTCTTCTACACAGATTTGTTTATTGCCTAAAGCTTTTATTTCTGAGGAGAATCATGTGCCTCTTTGTTACTGTTTATAACTGAATATAGTTTTCAATTTAAATGAATTTTTCAATTGCTTAATATTTCTTTCTTAAAGATATTTGTCACTAAATTTTCATCCATTTGAATTTTTCCTGGTTTTCCATATATGCCTTGCAAAATGATTTTTGAAAATTGAATTTATTATATCACCAGATAAAACCAGCATTTAGATTGAGCTGTTTTCAATAATCTATGATATCTAGGCATCTAAAGACCTTCTTAAAAGGAAAAAAATATTGATTCTCAGGGTAGTTTTCAACTTGTGTATCTGCTTAGTTGCTCAGTCACGTCTGACTCTTTGTGACCCCATGGACCATAGCCCACCAGGTTTCTCTGTCCACGGGATTTCCCAGGCAAAATTACTGGAGTGGGTTGCCATTTTCTTCTCCAAGGGAACTTCCCTATCCTGGGATCAAATGGATTCTTTACCATTCTTTACCAACCAATGGATTCTTACCATTGAGCCACCTGGGAAGCCCAGTTTTCATCTTTCAAATACATTTAAATACACAATTTTAGAAAAGAATGGCTAGCATTTCTCATAGGACACAAAAAAAAAAAAAACCGTCCCTATTCCCCTACCAGTCTCAAGAACAAAACTCATCTCGACTTATAACAGACGAAAAATCGTCGGGTTCTTTTGGTAAAGACCCTTTACTAATCTAGTGATTTCCGATTGGGATTTGGGACAGTGCAAGTATACAGAGAGTACGTCAGGAGGAGGATCATTCAAAAGTAAACCCTCGACACTCTTTCCACGGAAAAACAGTAAGTTTAGATAAGTACAATGACAAATTAGACACTGCCTTAAATTTAAAAGTTTTAAATTAAATGCCATACACGCCGTCCATGGGAAATATCATACCCTATGATATACCTAAGTCTATATAGTGGACCACCTAACACAGGGGTCTTCTTCGTCGACATACGTGATTTCGTACCATCTGGTCGGGACAACTAGAGCTATTACTCCCGAGGTAGTAAAAGATTGTCACTCGGGATTAAAAGGGTAAACCCTCAATTATGTCACAAAGAGTTGACACCGACGTACCAACGTAGACCCCCTTAATATTTGTCTTGTGTTTCGTTTGATTGTTTTATCACGGTCGAGTGAAGTCTTTCTGGACCAAGATGAACGAGACCCAACCGTGACCCTAACAAGAATTTTGAGAGGTCTAATAAGACTACCTGACACTCGGTGATCCGGTCTATTGAAACTTCAGGGAAATTTCTAGATTATAAGACGTCAAAACTCTTCAAAATTACAGTAAACCAGGTTGTCGAGTGAGTCGTATTGGTAGAGACCAATAAACTTTCCGTCGGAGAAAAAAATACAGTTGTAAGTACAACTTTCTGATGAGTAACAAAAGTCTTTAGAATATAAGAAATTTTCAAATAAGAGGTCGGTTTAAACATGAACCTCTTTGTCTATTATTTAGACTAGGGAATATATAAACTACTGGAAAGACTATAAACTTCTTAATAAAATACTAAGTCGGTTCAATAGAAAGTCCCGTTTTATGGGGGTTGAAGAGTAGAGACAAATACATACATTATTTTCATATTCCAGCATCCTGCTTATCCTTCTCTGGGGATAAACTGCATTGCCATCATCTCTGTGAAGTGTGTTCCCAGAAGTGACTGCAGTCCCTTGATAATCAATGTTAAGGAGCCCAGGGGGCTTTTGTGATGTCCTTCTGTCAGTCCAGCTCTTACTGAGTCCTTAGTTTTGGTAAATAGCTACATATTTACTGGTAGTCACTGGTCTATAGCTACATCCACTGATAAATACAGTTGATGACATAATTCCTAGCATTTTTGAATTCTTATTATGTGCCAACCGTGGTTCTAGTGTTTAAATATATGATACATTTGATTCTTGCAGTAATCCCATGATCTAGGTACCATTATTGTCTTCATTTTAGGGCAAAAAGAAGCAGCATGCCAAGGAGCAGGGCAGGTAGGTCCCTTGCCTCTGATTTCCCAGTGAGTGGAGGGCTAGAGTGTGAATGACGTGAAGTATCCTACTGCAGAAGACGTCTCCTCATCTGTGGTATAAGAATAGTCATTTCTAAGTTCCTTGCCACCTCCAAGTCCTTATGATTCTGTGTAAATATTCCAATAATAGTGTGTTTATAGCAGTCACTTTAATCTACTATATCCAAATAAAAGTCTTCAGCCTCTTGGGCCTGTTTCTAAAGTAATAACAAAGCCAGGAGTTTCTCATTGATTTTATTCTAAATGACAAATACTACTGAGTGAATTTTCACAGGAAGATAGTCATTTTTATTTCATAGTGCTACATACATGCGTACAGACATAAAATAACAGAATTTACGTTCTGTTCATTCATCTGTCATCTCAAAGTCTGAGAGAGTCTGGTTTGAGCATTGATATATTTCATAGAATTCTAGAACTCCGTTTAAGCCTTTTGGCTCATGAAGTCAGTCACCGTTGGTGCCTATGAGTGAAAGTTGGGGGCTGGAGAGATTATTTGAAGGAATAAGGTTTATTATGCTTATGCTTAAATAGGTAAACTAGATTGTAGGAGATGTGCACAAATTTGTTATAATTACATGCTGTTTTAAGAAACCTAAAAGTATTATAGAGGCTACTTTCCATAAAACAATTTATATGCTAATTTTGTTGTTATTTATTCTTTAAAGTAGATTTTTTAAATGAATTCTGCTAGACAATTTAATTTGCCAAACAAATTTCCTAAAGCATAATTTTATTATTCAGATGCGTGTTTCTTAAATTGACTCAATCAGAAAGTGTCTGACTATATCATTGAAAAATCATCTGATGAACCCATGTTGATAGCCAGTGATCCTTTGTGTTCTCACAGTTTCACCAGCCTGAAAAATATGTATGATTCTAACTCTTTATGAATATCATTTCTTAGTCCTTGTCTGGTTCATTCTGAAAGGTCAGTCTTTTTGTGTAAGACTTTTACACTTGAGGTTGCCAGTAAAAACCATGCTGCAGGGAACTTTTCAGAGGAGAACTGACCTGGTGGACCCTCCTTTCCATCTGATTGCTTTTAGCGTCAGATAAGTTTGTATGACGGATAACAGAATGTAAAGTATACAGGCTGCAAATGAACCGTGCCTGTCCTCTGTGAATCTTAGCCTGGAGGGCATTGTGTCTGCCCAGGCTTGCCTGTGGTCCGTCTGCCAGCTCGGCTCTGAGCCATGTTGTGAGCAGCTCAGTCGTCAGCTGTGATTGTGTATGCTAAGGCTTGGTGGCCAGTGTTACTCTCTAAATTACTGGCTTCTGAGTTTAAAGAATAGCGTAGTCTTTGATAGGAAGATCAGATTTTCCCTTTAACCGCAGTGAGTTTTCCCTTTAACAGCAGGATTTTAGGTTTTCATCTCGAAGGAGGACTTGCTTTCGTAGTACAGACAGGCTTTGTAATGGCACTGCTCTTCTTTGGAAGTCTTTGATTTTTAGTTTTAGGAAGGATGATTTAACATCTTACAAAACTTCAGAATGAGACATTCTTACCGTCGTTTCTCTTTGTTGACTCTCGCTGTTACAGGCATAGGTCCACACACCTGGGAGGCGGGTCTGAGGCCAGCTCACCCAGCCGCCGCCTCCTGTAGGCGCCAGTGCCCAGCACTGCGCGTCTGTCTCCTTCGCATCTCCCCACGATAGGGAAAGCTGTGAGGGCAGGGACTTGCTTTATGGTTGCTGCTGTGTTCCCAGCAGGTCCCCAGTCAGGATCACCACGCTCTGAAGAGCCTAGGACTTAGGGAAGAAGAAAGGCGATCCTGTCCGCCTTCGTACCATGTGGTGTCCGGCCCCACACCGGGGGCGATCAGTACGTGTCTGTGAATGGGTGGAGAGAGGCCAGTGGATCTGACGGTCAATATGGGGTGTTTCTTTCTCTTCCTTCTGGGAACGGAGAGTAGGCTTTGTTAAACATCAAAACACTAGTTTAGATATGAACTACGGCAGTCTTACTAGTATGCATGCATACATGGTCTTCGCGTTTCTTCCAAACAGTGACAGAGATCAAAGCTGGATGCGTTTTTAGTTGTGTTAGTGGAGTATTGTGTTTATGTTGAGAAGTACTTGCCCCTTACGAGCCTGAGAGAGACACGATGACAGACAAGGTGTAACGGGGAGGTTGTTGATCACACCACCCCAAAACGTCAGGTCCTCGTTTTGTTTTTCTCTGGTTGTGGAATTAATGTGGTTTTCAGAGTTGTCCCAGAGTAACATTCCATATTAAGAACATCTCAAAAGAAGTGGTACATTTGGGAAATGTACAGTGTACTACTTGTAATTAGGAAAAAACAGCACTTTATTGTATTTCTTACTTTTCAAAGTCAAGAGCTGAGATTCCAGATGAGGCCCCTATTTTAGGAAAAGGGGAGCTTCTGTGCTTTATGACGCTTTCTTTTCTAGTCCTCATGGAATTCAGATTTTGCTATTTTATGGAAGAGGAAATGAGTAATAAGTGAGATTAATAATGAGAGTTGTTTTTACTGGGGGAAAACATCATTTAATGCAAGGTAGTAACATTACTCAGAAAATTTGCATTAGCGCCATCCTCACAAGGTTTTATTTCCCTCTCCTGTGTAGCAGGCTGGAGACAGGGTATGAAGAATTTCTCCCCAGGATGGCATTTGTGGTTTTTCTTAGTGCTCTCTTCCTGTTCATGATCCAGAGTGAATGCTGATTGTTTGAAGGAAGGACAGTGTTTAAAGGTAATGTATGAGACCATGCTGGGTGCCTCTTCTTAATGTACTTTACTAAAAAAAAATCACCTGAATATTCATTGGAAGGACTGATGCTGAAGCTCGGATACTTTGGCCACCTGATGTGAAGAGCTGACTCATTGGAAAAATACCTTGATGCTTGGAAAGAATGAAAGCAGGACGAGAAGGGGATGACAGAGGATGAGATGGTTGGATGGCATCACCGACTTGATGGACATGAGTTTGAAAGATAGTGGAGGACAGAGAAGCCTGGCGTGCTGCAGTCCATGGAGTTGCAAAGTTGGACGCAACTTAATGACTGAACAACAGCAAAAAAGCGTCTGGTTAAAATCCATGCCTTTTCTAAGCCATACTTAGAAAACTAATTAATTTGAAGCAAAAAAGGAAGGGAAAGCAAAACCAGTTTGAAGTATTTCTTTAGCTCATTCTTTAAACTTTACAAATTGCCTGGTAATTTCAAGAATTTACAGGGCTGTGGATTCTGAGAGGAGTCCAGTTCAGAAATCTTGGCTGTTTAGCAAAGGAAGTTCAGAGTCTCAAACGGAAAAAATAAAAACTTCGGGTTCATATGGTTGACTAAATTTGCACTTAAAATTGTTTATAGTCTCTGTTTAATGGCTACATTTGAAAATTACTCTTTTCCTTTCCTTTGGGATGGGAGGGGCATGAGGAATCGGAGTTTACAGTCAACTTTTTGAACACTGCGTCTTTTCAGCAAAGAGATGTAAGGAGTGTATCCTCTGCCTTTTTAATAAGGAGTTTATTCTCTACACGAGAGACAGAATGGACACATAGGCCCTTTCCTGCACCCCTTCCTTGCTTCCTTTTCATATCTGTTTTGATGGCTGGTGCTTTTCTTCATAGCTTGGGAAAGGGTCACCCAGAGGTGACGGCCGGCCCGTCAGACTTTGGTTCCCAGAACGTCCGGCTCTCCTTCCGGCCCTTCACCCGCGCTCTTCCCTCTGCTTCCGGCCCTTTACCCGCCTGTTCCCGCTGCTTCCGGCCCTTCACCCGCGCTCTTCCCTCCGCTTCCGGCCCTTCACCCGCGCTCTTCCCTCCGCTTCCGGCCCTTCACCCGCGCTCTTCCCTCCGCTTCCGGCCCTTCACCCGCGCTCTTCCCTCTGCTTCCGGCCCTTCACCCGCGCTCTTCCCTCTGCTTCCGGCCCTTCACCCGCGCTCTTCCCTCCGCTTCCGGCCCTTCACCCGCGCTCTTCCCTCCGCTTCCGGCCCTTCACCCGCGCTCTTCCCTCCGCTTCCGGCCCTTCACCCGCGCTCTTCCCTCTGCTTCCGGCCCTTCACCCGCGCTCTTCCCTCTGCTTCCGGCCCTTCACCCGCGCTCTTCCCTCCGCTTCCGGCCCTTCACCCGCGCTCTTCCCTCCGCTTCCGGCCCTTCACCCGCGCTCTTCCCTCCGCTTCCGGCCCTTCACCCGCGCTCTTCCCTCTGCTTCCGGCCCTTCACCCGCGCTCTTCCCTCTGCTTCCGGCCCTTCACCCGCGCTCTTCCCTCCGCTTCCGGCCCTTCACCCGCGCTCTTCCCTCCGCTTCCGGCCCTTCACCCGCGCTCTTCCCTCCGCTTCCGGCCCTTCACCCGCGCTCTTCCCTCTGCTTCCGGCCCTTCACCCGCGCTCTTCCCTCTGCTTCCGGCCCTTCACCCGCGCTCTTCCCTCCGCTTCCGGCCCTTCACCCGCGCTCTTCCCTCCGCTTCCGGCCCTTCACCCGCGCTCTTCCCTCCGCTTCCGGCCCTTCACCCGCGCTCTTCCCTCTGCTTCCGGCCCTTCACCCGCGCTCTTCCCTCTGCTTCCGGCCCTTCACCCGCGCTCTTCCCTCCGCTTCCGGCCCTTCACCCGCGCTCTTCCCTCCGCTTCCGGCCCTTCACCCGCGCTCTTCCCTCCGCTTCCGGCCCTTCACCCGCGCTCTTCCCTCTGCTTCCGGCCCTTTACCTGCCTGTTCCCGCTGCTTCCGGCCCTTCACCCGCGCTCTTCCCTCCGCTTCCGGCCCTTCACCCACCTGTTCCCCTGCTTCCGAACCCCTCCCTGCCGCTTGCCCCACTCACACTCGCCCCCACACCCTCCCTTAGCGGGCCCCTGCTCTGAGAAGCCTTCCCTGTTGAAGATCAGCTTAGGCAGCGGCCCTGTCTGATGGGGTCACCGCACCACCAGTGCCCAGCACAGAGCCCGGCGCACACCTGGCCCGGCTCCTCAGTGGACACTGGAATGAGCTGAATTGTGCGGAACAGTGTGGCCAGAGAAACCAGCGAGGGAAGAAATGGCCCGTGAAGGTGGGGACGGAGCTGAGTGGTGAACGTCTTCACGGGCGGATTTCAGTAGGCATGCTACCTCTTCCCTTCTGTTTCTCTTTTTCTTACAATAACTAATTCATTCGTCTAGCAAATCCATTTTGAGGGTCTGATACGTTTCAGCCTTATTCTCAGTGCTCAGGATAAAGCAGGGTCGAGCCCCTGCCCTGGTGGAATCTACATCGTTAGTGGACTAGATGGTTAAAAGTGAGTGAAAGGTGAGTGTAGAGGTCAGCTGGCAGGGCAGTGAGGAGGCCAGCCTGGTGGGTAAGGTAGGTTGCAAAGTCAGACTTTGAATGGTTCCCTGTAAGAGCATAATTTTACTTTGAAAGGTAGGTGGGTAATGGAGAAGTATATATAGCTTTGAGCAAAGGAGACTTTTAGTCTCTAATTAGTATGCAAAAGCTGAATGCAAAGAGACCGGCTTACACAAGATTGCCAAAGCAGGGGGACGATATCCAGCCTGGAACAGGGCAGTGGCAGAGGTGAAGAGGACTGGGCGGGGTTATATGATGTGTGTGTGTGTGTGTGTATTTCTGTTAAATTTAACAATATAGTTTCTAAAGAAAATTTCCTAGATGGTGGACTGTCTGAATAGAGGTGATGAAGGAGACATAAATGAAGATTCTTTAGAAACTAGAGGAGCAGCAGCAATACCAAGAAAGACACGGGCAGTAGTTTTGGGTGGAATTAAAATATTTTGTGTAAGTTGCAGCTGAGAGTTCATCAGAGTACGTTCATTCAGTTGATGCTTACTAAGCTCCTGGGAGCTTTCTCTCAAGCTCTGGAGTCGGAAAGACACTAGACAGACGAGGTCCCTACTGTCATGAAGTTTACGTTCTAATGGGCACACAGACGAGGGGATGGGCTAGCAGGTCAGAGTTGGGAAATCTACTATGATAGTAAAATCTGAAGTCATGGGAATGGTTGGGGGGTTTGGGACTATGTAGTTTTAGGACTATGTACATAATCCTGTATGTGTAAATTGTTTTATCTAGAGTTTGGTATAATCCAGTGGTCACTGCCATCCGTTAGGTAGCAGTTGATAGCACATAAAGAGGTAAGAGATCCGGGAGGTGCTGTGGATCTTTTAACCAGCTGTAGTCCTTTTCTGTATGTGATAGAAAAAGCTGATTTTGTCTTTAAATTCTAAGCTGTCATTTTATTAAAGTTCAGTAACTTAATGTTTCTGCCTGCTTATTACTTGGCAACATCTCACTAACTCATCGATGTCAGTTTAGGCTGATCTCCAACAAATGCATGAAGGGAACAGAGGCCAGCAACGGAGATGCTTTTTACAGCGGGTGTAGCCTGGGAGAGCCTCTGTGGGTTCAGGGAGGTGGTGCTGGAGTCAGGGGAATCTGAGTCAAAGCTTCTCCGATGGTCCCGGTCTCAGTGGCGGTCGTGAACTGCAAGGTTAGCGTCTTGGCTCAGAGGTGAAGATGATTTGGCATCAGCTCCTCTGTTGCCATCTCAAGCTGTTTTTTTCGTCCCCAAGAACAGCACTTTCAGTGGGTGTAGAAGTGGGCGGGCCGTGAAGCAATGGTTTGCAGCGCATTGCCTGGCTACCGCTTGGCATTTCTTCCCTTTTTCTTCCTCTCTGCGTCATTGCCGCTGGTGTCACTAATTTTACTTTCCCCTCCACCGTTGTTTCACCAGGAGTAGCCCAGAGTCTCAGCGTGATAGTTTCTTTGGAATTGTGGCAGTGGCAGTGTTCTCAAGCTATAACCTGTCCCATCTTACAGGCTGAATGCTAGAGAAATTCATTAAAAAAAAAAAAGTCCCTCTCACTGGAACCTACTTTTGAATATATCCTAAATAAATATGCACCAGGTGCCCCAGTAGCCAAAAGGAGAGGTAATGGAACCTAAGATAGGAGGGCAGAGGAAAGAGTGCCCACCCCATTGCCTCCAGTGGTTCCAGAAATCAAAAGCCAGCCTTCTTGAAGGAAGTATAAAGGCTTTTACCCCCTTAGGGCAGCCTGTGATTGAGAGACCTGGTTTTCATCTTTCTTCAGATCACAACCAAGGAAATCTGTAATGTTAGTTTCTTCCAAGCTCTAAGCCTACTTCCGTCTCCTCCTTTATCTATTTCTGTCCCTTGTCTGTTTGTAGTGCGTCTTTTCAAAGCTGAATGTTTTCTGGTTTCCCAAAGAAGAAAGAGTTATTGGGGCTTGCGTTGAGTTAGGCCTTAAAGGACAGATAGGATTGGGGTACGGCGGAGGCTTCTGCCAGACGTGGTTACAAAAGAAATAACATGATTGGGAGCCAGTAAGTAGAGCATGTTTTGTATCTTGAAAGCTTAATGAAAGGTTATTTGGCAGAAAAGAACTAGGAAATTAGGTTTTGCTTGATGATCTCCTGCATGGAAGAATTCAGTTCACTTTGTGTCTCCTATGATTTTTTAATGTATGTTTCCTCCACCCCAAGCTGGCACCTTTGCCCAAGCCCACCTGCCCCCTCCAGGTATTACACTATTCCTGTCTGCTGATCAGGGTGGCTCTTTTCTATTTACTCCCCTTTTCTCAGGAGCTCATACTACTAGCCATTTGTCCCCTGACTTCTCACTTTATCCACATATTCATTTATTCCTGTCTTCATTCACCCATAACTTCATTTGTTCTAGAGACACTTGCCACGCAGTATTTATCTTGTTCACATTATCCTTTTTATGTCTCTTATTATTAGCTTTCACATCCAACTTTTATATATCAAAAGAATGATTTTCTGTGTAACTTTCTTTACATGTGTAAGTTTACAGTCCTTGTGTTAATGTGGTTGTGGGAACCACGAGCTTCCAGAGGTGTTCTGGTGTGTAGACACAGAAGTTACCTTTCAGATTAATTCCTGCCTCAGGGAACACAAGGGGAGATTTTAAAAACCAATAAACGGTTTTTCAGTGACAGTGTGTGGGAGAATCAACTCTTCTCCAGAAATTAAGTCAGAAGAAAAAAACTTGTTCTTAAAATATATTAATTTATTTTTATGCACTTGGCTTTCGTATGATTGTTTGCTTATAAAGGGCTCCTGTGCTTTGCAGTGTTTATGCCTAGAAATTTCATTATTTTGTAAACAAAACAGTGCCCTGAAACACTGTGAGCTATCACTACCTGCAGTGCCAAAGGGGATGGTGTTGGACGCGCAGAAGGAAGGGACTTTGCTCCTTCCTCGAGAATTCTGTGTGTGTGTGTGTATTTGTGTGTGCACATGAGTGTGTTTAGGTGTATGTGTTTGTGCTTCTCTATTGTATGTCTTGTATACCTTTCAGGATGTTGCTTGGTTGGACATTTGGACATTTAATAGACCTTCAATACAGAAATGCCTATGGCGCTAACTTGTATTACACTGAAACAGCTGACTAAAGGATCCTCTTAACAACCTTCTGTAAAATGAGAAAGTGCACTGGATGATGAAATCCAGGAAAGAAAGACACATTACCTCCATGTATGTACAAAGGCGTTTGAGGAATGTGCCTGGCAGCTCGTGCCTAAGTGTTCCTGTTGGCACTGAGCTTTCTCTGCAGATGAATAACAGCCGCAGTCATGTTGGTGACTATATCCAGTCTTTTCCAAGGGGCTGGAGCACAGAAGTCATCTATAGTCATACACCTTCCACTCTCACCTGAGATCGTGCACAGAAGAAGTGATGTTGTGGGTCACTTCTGAGAGGCAGGGCTCTGTGTGGATTTGACACAGCAGGATTTTTCCCCCTAGGGCCTATTTGTTCTCTTGCATGCCAGTGGGATGGGAAACATTTTAAAGGCATGAGTTATGGTGTATGCCCTTAATCTTACAGTTTGAGTGGGAAAACAAAACTGCTAACATGTATACAACAACTAGCAAAGGACACAAGACATTTTGTAGTTGGTGGAAATTATGGAATTTGCATAGCAGTGCTTAAGAGTTCAGAAAAGGAGAGCTTGGCGGGTGTACCGCACTCCAGGGAAGCTCTATGAAGGGCATACATTTGGACTGGGCCCTGCAGATAGCTGGGTTTAGACAGAAGGAAAGGCTGCCTGTGGCCAGGAGGGAAGAGAAGAGCGGGGTGGGGAGCTGTGAGCTCCCCACAGCCACCCAGGGGATATGGTGGAGAGCCTGGGGACTCTGGGGCGCGGAGACTGATGTGGTCTTGCGCTGGGTACAGCTGCTGCTGCTGCTGCTGTTTCCTCCTTGGTGAGTGAGACTGAGGACTGTCTCATGATTTTCAGATACATTTATTCACATCTGTACGCCCTCTGGGGGCGGAAGGTAAGGAGGTTGGAGGGGAAGGGGAGGGAGGGAAAGATTTAACATTTGTCCATTTCTTAAAGATCAAGTTTATTCTTGGTGTAACTCCATTCTTATCCAACTGAGGGCCATCTAGGGGAGAGATCTCAGGCTATCAGCTGCGACTGGTGCTTCTACTGTGCTGGAAAGAGAACATATGAGAACGTGTACATTTTAAAATTCAGATTAACTTTTTAATTGTACCTGCCAACTCTATAAAGTCGACCAAGCAAAAGAAGAGTGAGCGGGGCTTCTTTAAAAGAGGGAACAGCCCGCTCCTTGTCGAGTTAGAGCATCTCTAAGACACTGCCACATACATCTAAGTCCCCCTGACATATTACTCCCACATCCTTGTGGGTAGTAAAGTTAAATTTTAAAAGATGTTCTTTGATCTTCCACCCACTGATCTAGTAGACATTTAAGTTCAATACTGCAGCTAGGAGAAAGGGAGGCTGAAATATAATTTCTACTGTAAAAAAAAAAATTGCTTCAAAAATCACAGTCTGTATGTCTGCACTGGTTTAGAAATTATAACAATAAAGTGGCTTCCGTTTTAGAAGGTGTTGTTAGTCATCACGCTTTAAATTACATGGCATTACTATTTGTGACCTGCTTAACATGGTTGTCCCTGCGGTGGGAACAGTAAGAGTGCAGCCCTGGGCTGACTTGTAGGCCTTTTTTTGAAGTTGTCTTTTAATTGCAACCAAGAGGCTAAATACGCATTGCTATAATTTTCTATGGGCTGGATTTTATTGGGTGAAGACATGAAGTTAGTCTTAGTCTAAGAGAACCACTAAGTAAATAGTTACCATAGTAGTTAAGTAGCTCTTCCCCAGAAGCTGTTCTTAAGACAGGACCCATTGTCCAGAGGGGTCACCTTTTTATGCAGAATGATTCCTGGAGCAGGAGTCAGGAAATCCAAGCCCTGTGTTGACCATGCTGATGCAGTGCTCCATGGCCTCACGCAAGTCACACACAGCTTCACTTTCCTGGTATAAAATGAGATACTGCATTGTCATTTTACTAAATATCATATTTTTTTTTTAACTTCTAAGGTTTTTATGGTCCTAGCTATGCTACAGAAGTTGGAGAATGTAAAAGGATAAATACAGTGGTCCTTGATCTCCTGGTTACCTAGGGCACTGTTGATTCATCCAGGTAGACCTTTGTAGACATATCTCAAAATGACTCTTGTATCAAATAATTCAGTTGCTTCCCCCAAACCCTTTGGAGCCACTGTAGAACTTTGGCAGATTTGATTCAGAAATAATTGATCCTGAAAAGAAACACATTAAGTTTACTTGAAAAGCATATCAGAAATTGTGTCTCTTGTTTTACCAGAGTGAGTGTTCTGAGAGGGCGCTTGCTGGTGGGTGGCAGTAACATGATTTGCTGGGACTCTTGGGCCAGGAGGGCATTGCTCTCAGAGGGTCATGGGGAGTGAGCAAGGGTTTCCTTCCCCAGGAAAACTAGTGTAGGTAGTAATCATGTGTGTGTGAATACACTACATGCGTGCGTCTGCAGCCCTGTAAGGGGTTGTGAGCCATCTGCAGAGAACTCCAATACTCTGGCCACCTGATGCAAAGAACTGACTCACTGGAAAAGACCCTGATGCTGGGAAAGATTGAAGGCAGGAGGGGAAGGGGACAACAGAGGATGAGATGGTTGGATGGCATCACCGAGTCTATGGACATGAGTTTGAGCATGCTCCGGGGGTTGGTGATGGACAGGGAGGCCTTGTGTGCTGCAGTCCATGGGGTCGCAGAGAGTCAGACACGACTGAGTGACTGAACTGAGAGTGCTGGGTGGGTGGTCAGGTGGGAGGAGGATTCTGTACTCAAGGTTGGATTCTTCTGTCAGTTTTCCTAGCAGGTTTAATATGTACTTCCTCATGAGTCTTTCACTGTTCATTTCTTCTTTTGATCAGGTTGCATATGATGTTTTATATTTCTGTGTGTCCCAATCAAGAGCTGCTGAGTCTGGCTACTTTTTGTCAGTTGTAAATAGCTGTCCGGAGAAGGCAATGGCACCCCACTTCAGTACTCTTGCCTGGAAAATCCCATGGATGGAGGAGCCTGGTAGGCTGCAGTCCATGACACGACTGAGCGACTTCACTTTCACTTTTCACTTTCATGCATTGGAGAAGGAAATGGCAACCCACTCCAGTATTCTTGCCTGGAGTATCACAGGGATGGGGGAGCCTGGTGGGCTGCCATCTATGGGGTCACACTGAGTCGAACACTACTGAAGCGACTTAGCAGCAGCAGCAAGTAGCTGTCAACATGCATAGTTTCAGGTAGTTTGAGGACGTGGATAGTTTTTTTTTCTTTTTCTTTTTAAAACTTGCTTCCAGCATCGCTTGTTATTTGCTCAATAAAACTGTTTTTTCCCCCAGAAATGTTATTAAACACCTGGAAATTTAGAGTCTTCTTAGGAGGTCATAGAATGCCTTTGTACCCAATTGTTTGATCCAGTAAACACCTGGTATCTCAGGTAGGAAGGAGTGAGAAGTATGTGCCTGGCTGTTAGATGCCTGGTCCAGTGAAGCATGGTTTTGTTTTTATACCACACCCAGAACTTTGAGCTCCCTGGGGTTCTGGGGCACACAGGCCCATCTCTGCAGGTTTTCTCTGTACATATGAATTCTGCTCTGTGGGCATAGCAGTAGTCCTTAATGGATGTGTCACAGGGTACAGTCATAATCGTTTGTAGGTTTCTGTTTTGCACTTTGGGGCACTGAAGACAAGAAAGCTTAGATAGCTTTGTTCCTCTGAGATTACTGTCAGATTAATGTACTACTTATATCAAGTAAAGAGATACGACTTGGACTTTTTGATCCTGTGTGTGAGGATACAGTTTATGGTATATAAAATACTTTCTTAGCCATTACCTTAAAAATCTTTACAAAACAAAATATAAAATATTGAGTGTTTCTGTACACATGTGCTGATGCCTAAAAGGCTGTTTAGTTAAAATGAAACTATGTGACCAAAAAATTGTGGATGTAGGCAGTTTTAGGAATGAACATCAAACACCTTGGAATAAGAAAGTCAGTCTTTCTAGAGCTGGAGGTGTCCGTAGATGAGATGTGATTCCTTGGCCTGCAGGTGTCCAAGCAGTAATTGGGCACTTAGTCTGGATATTGAACAAGGGGTTTGGCTAAAAGAATATTTGGACTAAATGACTTTTAAAGTCTTGTTGAAATGAGCTTCTGTGATATGTATTTTGTTGTGGTTTAGCACAGATAAGAATGTTGTTTTAAAGCAGGATGACAGTAGCATATAGTAAAGGCGTTGCCTTTGAGGGTGTCTTCTGCTTCTGCCCGTGCTGCTTGTGTGGCTTAGAAAGTGCTTTAGCTTTGTCATTGGTGTTTAGTTGCTAAGTCATGTTTGACTCTTTGCAACCCTATGTACTGTAGCCCGCCAGGCTCCTCTGCCCATGGGATTTCCTGGGCAAGAATACCAGAGTGGGTTGCCACTTCCTTCTCCAGGGAATCAATGCATCTCCTGCCTTGGCAGACAGATACTTTACCACTGCGCCACCAGGGACTCTTAAAAACGAATAACATAAAGGCCTGCATTTGGTCATTTCTTCAGGCCAGACACTTGATTTCATATTTTTAAATTTTTCATAATTTGTCCTTCAAATATCAGACTTTGTCTGATATCCATCATGGTCTGGGGCAGAGGAACTTTAGAAGTGCTGCACCTTGAACTTCCCCGGAGCCCACTCGTGTTCCTCATAGAGTCCTTCCGGAAGCTGGTTGACCAGCAGAGCAGGGCAGCAGGTGCGAAGCAGCCTGCCTGACTCTCGGGAGCGGCAGCCACTTAACTTGCAGTCTCTGTCTTCATTTTCCCTCGCTGCCTGCTCCTCCTGACCTAGAATAACTCTGTTATCACTCACACTCCTTCATCCTTTATGCTCACGGATCTTCACGTCAGCTGCCTGACAGTTTTACAGATGTCTGTGGCAGTTGGGTGGATTCTGAAGTTCTGTGATATCTGCTTTTGCACATTGTCTAAGGATTTGTGCTAAACTCTGCTCTCCTCACTTGGCCTTTATTCTTTAACTGCTTTCCCCATTTTAGTTTTTTTTTTTTTTTGCATCAAGCCCCTTTACTTTTTTTATTTTTATTTTTAATTTTATTTTTACTTTATTCTACATTACAATACTGTATTGGTTTTGCCATACATTGACATGAATCAGCCACAGGTGTACACGAGCTCCCAATCCTGAAGCCCCGAGGGTGGAGGGTGGGGTATAGTAGAGAGACCTAGTAGGGGCACGTGGTCGGGGTTCGTAGGACATAGGACATAGCTTGTATCTGACCGCGAAGTAAAGAATGTACTATCATATGTACAAAGTTACGGTAAGAGGGTTTAGTAGGGTGGGAGAGGGAGTCTTCGGGTTTCAGACAAGATATGGAGACACAGAGAAAACAACAGAGTGTATCTCCCAGTAGTAGTGATAGAAAGATTTAAGGTATATATACACAGTCATATGACATAACCACAAAAAGAAAGACCGAATGAAGTGAGACATATTAGCCGAGGTCAAAGTAGGTAGAGTAATCTTGACTAAGTTTACATAAGAAAAATTCGGCTGAGTAATACTCCATTGTGTACATGTACCACAGCTTTCTTATCCAGCCCTTGTGTGTGAAGTCGCTCAGTCGTGTCTGACTCTTTGCAACCCCGTGGACTGTAGCCTACCAGGCTTCTCTGTCCATGGGATTCTCCAGGCAAGAATACTGGAATGGGTTACCATTTCCTTCTCCAGGGGATCTTCCCGACCCAAGGATTGAACCCGGGTTTCCCACATTGGAGGCAGATGCTTTAACCTCTGAGCCACCAGGGAAGCCCAAAAGCTCATTATATCTCTAAATGAGAAAATTTCTCTGACTTGGTATTTTCTTGTCCTGTCATTTCCCGTTTTCCTCTCACCATCATCTTTCATCTCCTCAGGGCTTTTAGGGATTTTTATTCAGGTGGAATAATGTTTCAGGTCCTGGAGAAACTTGTACCCAAGGACAAGGCTAAGACGTTGATGCATGCCATAGCCAAACTGTCTTTCTGTTAATATTTTTTCTGATTATGAAATCTGTTACATGTTTGATAAAGAAATTCTTTAAAGTTTTAAAAATGCTTTCAGGATTCCTATATCCTGGAGGTAATTAATATTTTTGAATATTTTCTTCTAGTCCTTTTTATCTGTCCATGAAGCTAAATGATTTGACCTCTGTAATCCCTGTCTCGGCCTACTTCCTACTAAAACAGAAACAGCACACATAAACAGTATGCTGAAGCGAAAGGTCTTCTTTTGTAATTCCTTGCGGGGGAGCAGGGGGGCTGGGAGTGTGGAGCGGACCACGTGGGGCACATGTAAACACTGCTCTGTGATTCTGGAGAACTGGACACGCGTGAACGAAGGAGCCGATGAAATAGGAGGGTGAGGGTGAAAGGGTGTTACCTGCAGGATAACCTGTGAGGTGCTCTGTCAGGAGACAGAGGTGGCGGTGTGGGCCCCTGCAGGCAACAGGAAACGGCCCAGACCAGCCCACAGCGGAAGACACGGCAGCACCGCTGGAAAAGATGTGAAGCAGATCCCCTTTCCGCCAGATCCACTTACACAGAGGCCGTCTGTTAAACCTGCTGCAGCAGCGGGGAGGGACGTGCAAGGATGGAGTCCCCACGGCAGACTTCCTGGGCGCCTCTTGGAAGCTGGCGGCCACTCGCCCCTCTGAGCTGTCTCTGGCATTTAATCCACCCCTGTGGAATGTTACTTGGTGGTTTTTTGGTTTTGGTTGTTTACTGGATCTCTTGGGGGAGCTGAAGCAGGTGAAAGTTTGTGAAATGAAAAGAGAAGATTTGGTTCTGATTTTACGTGTAAACAAAATCATCGAGGTAGTCTGTATGGAAAGAAAGCAAAGGAATTAATTTTAAAAAATCTTTTTAATTCAGTCACAGTGGTGGTTGTTGTTTAGTCACTGTCATGTCCAACTCTTTTGCGACCTCATGGACTGTAGCCCACCAGGCTCCTCTGTCCATGAGATTCCCCAGGCAAGAATACTGGAGTGGGTTTCCATTTCCTTCTCAGGAGATCTTCCCGACCCAGGGATTGAGCCTGTGTCTCCTGCATTGCAGGCAGACTCCCTACCACTGAACCACCAGGAAAGCCTAGTCCTAATGGTAGGAATTCATTAAACCCAGTTTTCGGCTGCTTCAGAGAAAAAGGTAAAAGAAATTACATAAATAACTAATATACAAATACTTAGAGTAGACAATAGATCGAGTATGGCTGACTCCCTTTCTGCAATTTTGCTTTATGTTTTCTTTTAAAATTGGAGTAAAATATGTTTGGCTCAAAAGTGCAAAACATTATTACTGTGAAAATAAAAGCACAGTTAGAATGTTGAGACCACAGGTATGATGTGTGACCTTCGATCTGGCAGATGGCAATTGCTAAACTAGGTTCTATATTCTCACCACAAGTTCCCCTTACTCCTGTTCTGGAATGTTTTTAAAGATTTTCTTTTAAATGTCCCCTTATAAAAAGTAAGTCTGTTGTAAATGGGCAACATGGAGTGAAATGCTTACTCTCTGAAGAATAGTAGGGAGAAAATGGTTTCCTTCGGTGATTTGTAGCTCAGTTGGTAAAGAATCCGCCTGCAATGGGGGAGACCCTGGTTCGATTCCTGTGTTGGGAAGATCCCCTGGAGAAGGGAAAGGTTACCCACTCCAGTACTCCGGCCTGGAGAATTCCATGGACTGTGTAGACCCTGGGTCACAAAGAGTTGGATATGACTGAGCAGCTTTCACTTTCTATTGTTTTGGTTTAATATATGATGAAGAAAAAAAAATCCTAGATCTTGGGACTCTTTTTAAAAAATGCCTGATTTCAGTGCTATTGGCTAAGTCTCATTTTCTTTTCTAACCAGCAACATTTTATTCGCACTTGAAGACCCTCAGATTTTCTAGGTTCAGAAGTCTGAATTTATTTATTTAAAAATTTTTTAATTTATTTTTTTTGCCATACCTCACAGCATGTGAGATCTTGGTTCTTGGGTCAGGGATCAGACCCTTGCCCCCTGCAGTAGAATCACAGTATTAACTACTAGACCACCAGGGAAGTCTCTGAATTTTGTTTCTAGGAGAAGGTGCATCTTTGATTGGCCTCATCGGTTTGGAGTCTGGAGGGAGATGTGTGCCTGGGGCTGGCCCCCCAGCTGCGTCCTGGGGAAGGTGAAGATGGTTGTGTTCACACACTGTCTGCACCCAACATGGAAGCGTGCGATGTTACCTTGCCGGCCTTTCTTTTGATTTCTATAGTTCTCATTCTGTACAAGATCACATTAGCTGTTTTAAAACTGTGTTTTAAAACCAATTTGATTCAAATCGGATGAAGAATAGTTATTATAACTAGACTGGTCTGTTCCAAAAGTTCATCTGATCATGCTACTTTTCTGGTTAAAACCCGTCTCCCTATAACTTGCCTCAACACATAGACAGTAAATGTCAACTCTTCATCAAGGCTTGTGAGGCTCACAAGATCTGGCCCCCAGCGTCCCCGCCCCGCTCGTCCCTTGCCAGCTTTTCCCATGGGGCCCGGGCGGGCCCCCAGCCTTGTTTCTGGCAGGTGAACGCCCCAGCTCCTTGTGCTCTCGCTGCTCCATGGTGCGCAAGCCTGGCCCGTTCTCCTTTCCATCTCCTCCTCCGTAGTCTGGAGCCTGCCCATGTCGTGCCCTGCAGCTGTGCCTGGAAAGATGAAAGCCACTTCCCTCGCCCCTTCTGCTGTGCTTTCAGTTTGTGATTTAAGTTCCACCGTCAGACACACAGTGTGGAAGATACCTGCTGTAGGTGGGCCGCATAGAGGCCGCGTCCACTTGGGCTGACTGCTGTCTGCTGGGGTCCCACTTCTCTGTGGCTTCTGTGGCAGACGTCTGTGTGCATTTCCGAGGCCGGGTGCGGGCTGCGGGTTGTGTTGGAGGCCAGGTGCTTCTGGAGGCCTTTGCATCCTGGTCATGGGCTCACCATCCTAGTCGTGGCGGGGCCGGTGGCTCCTGCGGCAGTCCACTTCTGCACTACAGCTTCGGGAGGCTTTTCCGGCAGCCTTTCTGGCAATCTGAAAACTATTTACTATGATAAATCACAGTCTTGAACTAGCTAAGCAGGTCCTGTTCTCCCTGCTGACACTGACCAGGGTTGGTGCCCTGTCTCCCCTCCCAGCCAGCCCTTAACTCCCCACCCCCACGCCCTGCCATCTCCCCGCTGTAGTTCTTCATAGCACATCAAGTTGGACCTCACTACTTACAAGAACGAGTACGAGAACACCAGACAGAGGAAGTGATTTTAACTCGAGACTCTCATCTACGAAACATAAAAATGCCGGCACGGGACGGTCTGGATCTTGTCACAGACGTGGACCATCCCAGAATCATGTATAAGCAACTTACTCGAATACGTGGACGAGTTCGAATTCCTATCGACGGATCTCTTTACTCTACCTGTGACTTCTGACTGACGGACCCCAGGTCACCTTCTTACCCCAATGACCATTCGTCATGAACAGGACACGACTAACATTCAAGACTCCGTCCCGTAACTGTGGACACAGGTCTTTGCGAAGGTTCACCAAAAGGAAAAATTTTTAAAACAATACAAATTGTACTTTGATTCTGATTTATCAGAGATCTTTATTCACTGTAAAATTTTGCCGACAGTAAAATGTTCGATCGATTAAATCTTAAATGTCTCACGAATGTTTCGCAGACGGACCCAAGGGTTCACGTCCTCTGGACCCAAGCCAGGGACCCAGTCTTTCTAGGGACCTCTTCCTTTACCGTTAGATGAGTTCATAAGAACGGACCTTTTAAGGTACCTGCCTTCTCGGACCGCCCGAAGTCAGGTACCCCAACGTTTCTCAGTCTGTGCTGACTCACTGAAGTGAAAGTGAATTGAAATGGAAAGAACTTGTTAGACTAACTAAACACTAAGTTTCTTATTGTTTAATAATAGAAAGGAATTTCACAATCTTAAACATCTACCTGTCATCTGTATACGTACTTATGTAAGATTTTATTTACGGAATTTTAACTCAAAAAATCTAGACTAATTTGGTTACGAAGGGTTCACTGTTCAGTTATAGGTAATAATTACTAAGTAATTTAACTAGATCACGGAACACCGATCGTAAAGAAAATAATTTCATTTATCTTTTTCGACATCAGATGTATCCTGACCACTCATCATAAAGGATTTTGAAAGTAAAATCCATTTATCTTTCACTTCACTTTCAGTGAGTCAGTACAGGCTAAGAAACACTGGGGTGTTTAATATGTCAGACATCTTAAGAGGTCCGGTCTTATGACCTCACCCATCGGAAAGGGAAGAGGTCCCCTAGAAGGGCTAGGTCCCTAACTTGGGACCAGAGGGTGTAACGTCCGTCTAATAAACGGTCGACTCAGTGTTCCCTTCGGGAAACCTATGTACACACACAGAATTTACGTGACTCAGAACCACTTTTACAATAAGCAATGACTTCTAACCTCATTTTTGAACCTTTTGTATCTCTGTGTTGGTGTAATAGATGTTGAGTGATCAGTACAGAGGTGGGTCATCACGACGATTCCGACTTTCATTGTTAAAACAGATACCTCTCTGGATTACATAACAAAAAATTTTGGCACCCGGATCTCGGTTGTGGACTTTGGTACGACCCGTGGGGATATTAGGTGAGATTCTCTTTTATAAATGAATTACTTTTTGTGATTTGTAATGTTTATTTGGGAGACGGAAACTTCTTTTACGTCCTTGACAGACTGATGTGTATATACTTTTAAACGCCTCGGAATTTACTGTGCTCTATTTGGAAGACTTTTTTTTTTTTTTAATCTTTCTACAGCAAAGGACTTCACTCACCTGGTGATGACTAGCACACATATACTCAATTGAACTGGCTGTAATATCAGTGATCAGCTGTACTCTCCTGATGATCATCATGATTCTCTTTTGCCCGGTGTAGAGGTTCTTTGTGATATGCTAGGTTTTCACTGTGGTCCTCACATCAAGGCTTATTAAAATAGGTTGCTGTGCCTGGGTTTAAAATTTATAGCACGCTGAAGGAACCTTGTTTTGTCATTGAAATCATTTATGCCGACTCGAGATCTCTTTTTAGTTCAGTATTTAAAAACGTATTAAATAATTTTGTGAACTCATAGAACTTGAAACATAGTGGTGGATCATTGCTGTACAACGTTGCATGTGTCTCTGCTGTACAGCAAAGGGAGAGCTTTAGGAATAAAGATGCCCCCTCTTTCCTTGGGTTTCCTTCCCATGTAGGTCACCACAGAGCCCTGAGTGGAGGTCCCAGTGCTGCGCAGGAGGTTCCCAATAGTCACCTCTTGTCTATACTTGAGTGTGTACATCGTGTCCATAGTAGTGCCAATTCTAGTCGCCCAGGTCACCACCCCCCACCTCTCGTCTCCCCTGCTGTTCATACGTTTGTTCTGTCTGTGACTCTCTTTCTGCCCTGAGAATCCATTCGTCTGTACCATTTTCCTGGCTTCTGCATAGAAGCAATATTATCTTTGTCTCTCTGTGACTTCACTTTTGTGATAGTCTCTAGGTCTACCCACGTCTTTGCAAATGGCACAACTTTGTTCCTTTTTCTGGCCGAGTAATATTCCATTATATGTACATGCCAGAACTTCTTAACCTGTTCCTCTGCTGATGGAGACTTCGGTCGCTTCCGGGTCCTGGCTCTCGCAAGCAGTGCTGCTGTGAGCGCTGAGTGCCTGTGTCTCTTTTGAGTTATGTTTTTCTCCAGGCAGCTGCCCAGGAGTGGAATTTGTTGGGTCATATGGTAAATCTTCACATGTCAATATATATTTCAATAATAGGATGTTAATGCTTGCACTGTACTTCATTATACATGCTATAAGTCATTTAACTTATCAGTTAGGATTTTTATTTTTTCTCATTAATGTCTAAGATTTGTACTTTAAAGATAGTTTTACTCTTATATGTCATATATGCTGCTTATATTTTTCTAGCTTGCCTTTTAACTTTATATGTATTATTTTTAAAACTTTCAGCTCTTAAATATTGAGCCAGACAGAGAGATGATGAATGGTGTACGGTACAAAAGTAGAGTAGGGTGCAGTGGAGGTAATGGAGCAGCAGACTGGAGGTGGACACTCAGAGCGAGCGAGGAAGCATGAGGAGAGGCTCTGATTTTCCTTTACCCTTCGTATTAAGGTTTCCCACTGTTGAAGTTCATCTTCCTGTAACTGGTCCTCTCACAAAGAGTAATTCTGCATTTACAGTCCAGTAAGAGGAAAAAATGATCAGAATAAAGCAAATGATCAGGACTTCCCTGACGGTCCAGTGGCTAAAACTCTCAGTTCCCAGCACACAGTGTGTGGGTTCGGTCTCTGGTCAGGAAATAAGATCCCACATGCCACAACTAAGACCCAGTGCAGTCAAATAAATAAATATTTTTTTAAAAAATAAAGCAAACGATCTTTATTTCAGTGGCAGTACAGTCAGTGTTTGAAGAGAAGACAGGAATGTATCTGTTTTCAGCTGGGAAGCAGCATTTTGGTACATGATGCTTTGATTTGCTTTTTGCTTTTTCATCGTTTTGGCATCTTTGTTTTAGATCTTATCTGCCAGGAAGTTCCTTTCTGATGAATCAGCTACTTTTTGAAGTCATTGCCAGAGTTTTAGGAACAGACCAGTGATGTTGCAGTGTTTTCAGGGTTAAAAACACTTTGATTAATATGAAATTCATTGTCAGTCTACTTCAGGCCAAATTCTGAAAATGATTGCTTTGATTCAGTTGAATTCTTTTCTATTCATGTAGCTTTCAAATGCAAGTTTCACTTACTAATTTTTAGGCTTAGTGTTCTATATTCTTATTAGAAACACACTCATTATTTTACTTTTTATGTTTAAAAAACCCCTGAAGATTAGCAACTGACCTTTTAGAAACAGCGGCCACTGTACTGTAGTTACCTGACCTTCCCTGGAAGCCATTGCATGTTGTTTATTTTAACCAAGAATTCTGCTTCCGAGGGAATTCTCTACGTGGGAGTCTATTTTCTGTGGGTGACTATTTCCACCTACAAAAACGGCATATAAATTGTTTGTATTATTAGAGGTTTGCTTTAAACTTTTCCTTGAAGTGTGTATGTTTGTTCCCCTCTGAGTTCAAATGGTCTAGTGATAATGGAGAATTGAAGGAAAACAATTTTGATTTCAGTCTCTTGAAAGTCTGGTGAAGCACCTTCACGTGCCACGGAGAGGCCTTCCTGAGTCAGTGGTCTGTGTAACTGCAGGGCCATTCACATGCTGGTTGGTGAGCATTATTCTCTCTTACAGGCCACAGAATGTGCACCAGAAAAATCTCTGTCTTGGTCCATTCTTCAAGGGGAGAGACCCTGTAACCAGGGGAATAGTGAGGGTACTCAGGCCCTGTGGTGGTATCATCTTCTGATTGGTGCTATCCTAGCAGCAGAGGATTAAAGGACACTCCACCCAGCTCTTGACACTGGCAAATGCAAGAGTTTCTCCAGCTAGGATTTCTCAGAAATCCTCAGAAAAACACCAAAATCAAGACAGTCTCAGAAAAGAAAGACAGTTTTGGAAAACATGAAAATTGCCCTGGCGAGCAATGCATGAAACAGTAAAGTTCCTCTTGTAAAGAGTGCCACCTAAGGTATAGGTGTATACCTTCGCATTTCATGTGATTTCCATCTTGTAACTCTGAGAACAACCCATACGTAGGTTACATACATATCCATACACGTGTACGTACGATTTCTCTATTCTGTAGAATTGAAAACTGAAGCTTAGATGGTCTAAGTAGCAGAGGTTCCCCAGACAGTAGGTGGCATGACCCCTCTCCATCTTTCATCACTGCTGTACTCTGTGGCCTCAGGATAATTTATTGAACTCTCCAGGTCATGTTTGAAAATTACTGGGGAGAATATGGATCAGAGAAAGAGACTTACTAGCACACCCATCTTTTTCCAGTTGATTGTAAACAGGTAGAAAGAATGATTGGTCACAGGCAGGTTGTCTCAGCTTCCTCTGAGATGATTGAGTGGTGGATAGCAACGTGTCTGGGAGAGGTACGCGGCGCAGAGAGTACTGGAGATCAGCCTCAGAACTCCAGGAAACCCTCTGCCTCGGGCAATAAAATACTAATGGGATCTTAAAGAGTTTGTTTGCTTTTGCTTTTATTTTCAGTTCTTTCACATAATTTTCATACAATTTGTAGGCAGAAATCTCACACACCATAAACGGTCCTATAAACATTGTATTTCACATCAGCGACATTTTTGTGGTTGTTTTTTGGCCAGATAAAAGATTGAGGTGAAATATCATTCATAAGTTTCTAGTTTGTAAGTAGATTTTTACACCCTTGGGAAAGCTGTTGGCTATGCTATTATAAAAGGTCTTACAGTTGGTGAATAATTCTACTTTAAGAGTAAATATAGGCTTAAAGAGGCATACTATACATTACCAAATAAGCCCCCTGCATTTGAAGAAAATGCATCTTAACAAATTGATGTGTTTGTCATTTTAAACATATTGGAATTTACTTGCTGTAAATTCTATTCGGAAGCCACTTTTTTTGTGTTTTTCTACAAGGGACTTCACTCACATGGTGATGTCCTGGAGCAAGAAATGGCAACTCACTCCGGTATTCTTGCCTGGAGAATTCCATGGCCAGAGGAGCCTGGCAGACTACAGTCTATGGGGTCACAAAGAGTCAGACACGACTGAGCAGACACATGGTGAATGACATTCACATAACGTATATTCGGTTTAATTGGACAGTAATATAAGTGATCAGTTGTGCTCTATTGACAGTCAAGATTCTGTTTTATACTGTGTAGGAGGTTCCTTGCGATATGCTAGGTTTTCCGTTGTGGTCTTCACATAGGGGATTATTAAAATAGGTTTAAAATTGTGGGTTTAAAATTTATAGCAGGCTGAATGAACCTTGTGTTGTCATTGAAATTATTTATGCCAACTCAAGATGTATGTCATTTCCTGTGACCAACAAATCTTCTTAACACAGTATTTAAGATAAAATGCAATTTTATGAACTTACAGACCTTGAAAGCTGCAAGGCCCTCAGAGCCCGCCCATCTGCACAGGTGAGCGCACTGAGGCCTGGGGGCCTGCAGGGACCCTGCGAGCTTGCGCCGTGGGGGCGGCGTGGCTACAGCCTCAGCAGGTCTGTATCTCAGGCCAGAGCCCTTTCTGTTGTGCTGTGGCTTCAGGCACAGGGGGAGGAAAAGACAGAAAAGAAAGACAGAAGGAAAGAAGGGTGCGTGCTAACATGCTGTCCTGAGGGCCGTTGGTCTTGAAGCCCAGCGGCCTAGAGGCTTGGCTTCTTTCTTGTTTGTGCCCTTGTTTTGGTGCTGTGGAATAATCATTTAGCTTTTTGTTCTGTTTTCCTCTTAAATAAAAATGAAACTGCTTTTTCTGCATCATATTATGTATCTGCTTTTGTCTTTGTTTTTCGGTGAAGAAATGAGACTTAACCATTCTTTTTTTATGAAATGAAGTTTCTTTAAGTCTTTATGCTCCAGTGTTCAAGTAATTTATGAACAGCTAACGATGTCTAATGATGAAATTACAGGCCTGGAAGCTCTCATTCTGTCCTGCAGGCCTCAGGGGACTGAGCAACCAGACTGCACTTCCGCTTGTGGTTGGCTCCCAGAGCACATTGCGGATTTTCTCAAGTGTTGCAGCAAGGTGTAAGATGACGCATGTGGATATAGCCTCTAGGCAATGCTCACACTGTTTCTGTGGTGTTTTATATCTTTAAAGGCTTGGTCCGAAAAAAACACCGTACTCTGGAAACTACACCATGTTTCCTATTATTAATATAAATATATGCTCTTTTGATGTCTCATTCATGAGAATATAAAATAGGCATACTTCTAACAGTGTATAATGAATTCTTGGATTTTAGGTACCTTTTATATCTAATTAAATGCTTAAATTAAGAAGGGAAAGATGGAGAGTTGCTGCATTATATATATATTTTAAGATATATATTATGTTTAATGTTAATAGGAAGCCCAAAAAGATGGTGGTTGATTTCAGGTCCCATTTTGCTAATTCTTGGCCTAGGAAAATGAGGCAAGTTTGACTCAAGCAAGATTCCATTAGGTGCCCTTGCAAATAATGAAGCCTCACAATATTACAAGTTTCCAGGAATTTGGTTGTTGATTAACTGCCTGCAGGGAAAATTTTATTCTTGGGAAGAAGTCTGAAAAGTTAACCATTTGCCACTGGACTTAGTAAAGAAATGAAAGAAAGCAAAATCTATAGCTAGATTTTTAAGGTCTGCTTATAATTTTGTTTAATCTGTAGTACTGGGAAGAACTTTGATTTAAAAAATGGAAATAATATAAAATTCCACATATTGCTTTTTCCCTATCTTACTGTACACCCACTCTGCATCTCAGTATGCTTACCCAAAAGTTTATAATTAATTTACCTTTTACATCATTTGAATTCCTTTTATTTTTCTCCTCTCATCATATGCTGACCAGTAGTCTTGACACTACCTGAAATCTTTACCAGGAATTACAAACATTTCAGCAAACATTTTCTGAGGAAACTCTGCTACATACAGAGTAATTGACCCGGTAAGTAGAAGATTTAGTCAGTTTACTGCCTACAAAGCTACAATTTTTACCACCTACCGTCAATTATCACCAGGGAAGTAAACTCAAGAACCAAGTGTTGGGTCGTCTTTCTTAATGGTAAATACATTTGTCAGTCTGAGTGGACTACAGTTGCTGTAGTAAATGATCCCAAGTTGTATTGTGGCTCAAACCCAGCTGAGATGGATTTCTTGCCTGTCCGGTTGTGTGAGGCAGACATGCCTGGTGAGCAGGTTGCTTCCTTCTCTGCAGAAATGTGGCAGCCTCTCTCCGTGCTGTGCCTTCCTCACCCCCAGAGACATCTTCCTTGTTGCGTGTCTTGCTTGTGAAAGGAGGGGCAGGGCTTCTGAAGGACCTGCAGGAGGCTCGGGTTCTGTCACTCACACTCTGATGGCAGGTGGGGCTGGGAACAATCTTTGCAAGATATCTTCCCAACAGCAACCCTGTACCTGGAGAAGAAGAGGGGTTTGGGTTGACAAAAGGATCTCTCTGCTGTCCCTTGAATCTTTTTATCCATTTCCTGATGAGCCCTGTTTGAGTGAGGTTTTTGGCGGGGAAAGGGGAATGGGGATCTTCAGAAGCTCACAGATGCCTTGGCTTTAATATAGACTTGCTGTCTTCATTCATGGTAGTTTAAAATTTTAATATTTCTGCATATTTTCCAGAAAGAGAAAGTCCTATTTTTTTTATTAAAACTTATTTACTGCTCTTATTCTCACATATAAGAATCAACATAAAACCTTTCAACTCTAATGAAACAAAAAGGTGAGTTAGAAATCAGTGCATCCACTTCTGATAAAGAAGGCACATGGTATGCCATCTGGGATGAAGCTTGTATGGTATATAGATGTATTAGTCTCGTGCTGCACTGTAACAAATTACCCTAATTCCAGTGTCTTAAGACAACACAAATGTGGTAAGCCCCGCCTCTGTCGTTACGTGTCCTCTGACTCCGACCTCCTGTATCTCTCATGTAAGAACGTGTGTCATTCCACTGTGCCTACCAGGATAATCCAGGCCAGTCTCCCCACCTCAAGATCCTTAAGGTAATCTCACCTTCAAAGTCCCTTTCATTGTGTAAGGTAACATATTTGCAGTGTAAATGAACTTCTAATGCAGGGATTAGGATGGAAACTTTGGGGACGAATATTTAGTTTAACACTAATAGGTAAATAATGTGCAACTTTTTCTCAGGAAAAAGCAGGACAACAAAGAAATGAATTTTGGGTTGGTCTTCAGAAGACAGCTTACTCATCAGACTCTGCCAAGTAGTCACAAAATGTTGATTCTGGAAGGAACAGCAGAGATTTCTCATTTAACATCCATCCCTCATAGGTGAGGATTGCAGGTCCGTAAAGAATGGAGATTTGCTGAAGGTTATTCAGATCTCAGAAGCAGAGCTTTGGGGTATTCTGAGTATTTTAATATAAAGGAAGAGAGAGGGACCTTGTTTCTATTCTTGAAACTTGAAATGCCATTTAAGAATTTTTTTTTTTTTTTTTAATAATACTAATAAAGCGTGAGAGTTGGACTGTGAAGAAGGCTGAGCGCTGAAGAATTGATGCTTTTGAACCGTGGTATTGGAGAAGACTCTTGAGAGTCCCTTGGACTGCAAAGAGATCCAACCAGTCTATTCTGAAGGAGATAAGCCCTGGGATTTCTTTGGAAGGAATGATGCTACAGCAGAAACTCCAGTACTGTGGCCACCTCATGCGAAGAGTTGACTCATTGGAAAAGACTCTGATGCTGGGAGGGATTAGGAGCAGGAGGAGAAGGGGACGACAGAGGATGAGATGGCTGGATGGCATCACTGACTTGATGGACATGAATCTGAGTGAACTCTGGGAGTTGGTGATGGACACGGAGGCCTGGTGTGCTGAGATTCATGGGGTCGCAAAGAGTCGGACACGATTGAGCGACTGAACTGGACTGAACTGAATAAAGCGTTCCCAAGTCTACTGATGGCAAAGACATGATGTCTTAGTCTGTCATGGACCCCATACCTCAATAATATAAACTAAAGAAATATCTCTCTTGTTTAAATAGATCAGCAAGGAGACAGGCTTCAGGCTTCATATGTGAGAGAAGAGTTTTCATGATGAGTCTTGCTGTCAAGTACTTTTATTGTTGCCTAGAAAGGAGCGTATCGTCTCATAAAGATAGTGGAAACTCTCACCTCTCGTCGTCAGCCCTGTATTTCCTGCTCTTTTCCCTTTGTGCTGAGCACTCAGTATGTGGCAAGGCTGAGTGCTCACAGCATAATCTGAATGCTGAAACGCTGCCAGATTCCAAAGACTTGGTACACAAAGAGGATTTTAATTTATTACAGATGTTTGTATCGATTATATGTTAAAATGATGTTTTAGATAATGTCAGGTTAAGTAAAATATATTATTAAAGTTAATTTCACCTGTTTTCTTTTTACACATTTTAATAATGTGCCTTTCATTGTATTTCTATTGAACAGGACGGCCCATTAACTAATGATGGTGTGACTTGAGATTGAACAGCTCCCCTTTATCCTGATCACAGTGGATAAAAGTGTCACAGCCAGATTTTTCAGAGCTCGCTCAATAAAAATATTTATTATTTGATCTGACACGCAAAACCAGTAGACTCACCATGACTTGTTGAGTGAGCATGATGCTGTGTTACTGTAATATAGTAAAACCTTGATAATTCTGGGGGGAAATTATAATTAGGACTTGACTCAAAGAAGGCTTTAAAAGAAATGCACATCTCTTTGCTTCTACGAATGTATAGGACACACAGAGTCATGGTAAAAACATAGTTTGCAGGAAACTCAGTAAATTCAGCTATGCTAATGCTAAGTCGCTTCAGTCGTGTGCGACTCTGTGCGACCCCACAGACAGCAGCCCAACAGGCTCCCCCATCCCTGGGATTCTCCAGGCAAGAATACTGGAGTGGGTTGCCATTTCCTTCTCCAATGCATGAAAGTAAAAAGTGACTTCAATTCCTGATTTCAGCTGAATGACTTTAGGCAATTCAGCTAACTTCTCTGAAACCCGTCTCTACAATGAGATTGACAGTATCTATCAACAGGACATATCCTAAGGATTATACGCGATAGTGTAAGTGAAGTGAGGGCCAAGGTCTTCTGGGCAGCAAACTCTGAGTCAGATATTAACTCCTAGGAAGTGTAGTGGGGAGTGGCCTGCAGATCATGCCCGGGAGGGCTAGAGAGCACTGTGGAAGAGAGAGGGAAAGGAGTTGGGCTCTGATGTAATCCCTATGGAGGCCTCCGTTGACATTCTCAGAGGCCAGAAGCGGAGAAGTGTCCCTGCAGAGCTGTCCTGCAGGGCCTGAGGAAGCAGGCGGTTCCCCTCAGCCCTGGGCGGCTCCCCTCAGCCCTGGGCGGCTCCCCTCAGCCCTGGGCGGTTCCCTTCAGCCCTGGGCAGGTCCCCTCAGCCCTGGGTGGCTCCCCTCAGCTCTGGGCAGCCCTTTGAGGGGCCGACAGCTGAGGCCGCCGTGTCCTTCCCTTGGTTCTTCTTATATAAAAGTGTGTGCTGGACTGTTTTTAACATCCCAGAGATAGTAGCATTTTTATGGGGGATGCTATAAATTTCTAGCACATACTTGACCAGCACTAAAGACGCCCCTGAATGAGCACTGGATGGCATCACGGACTCGATGGACGTGAGTCTGAGTGAACTCCAGGAGATGGTGATGGACAGGGAGGCCTGGCGTGCTGCGATTCATGGGGTCGGACACGACCGAGTGACTGAACTGAACTGAACTGATGGTGGTGGGGACAGAGCAGCTGTGGGAAGTGGAGGTGGGTTGGGAGCAGTGAGAGATGTTTAAGGCACAGGAAGCAGGGACGCTTTACTGGTGGCCATTCACTGCTCAGTGGCTCGGGCTTAAACAGGAGCCAGGATCTTCTTAATCTTTGTTACCAAGGCGAAGCTACAGTTGAGCTCCTTTATTGTTCATTTCGTGAAGCTTGGGCAGGAGCATCTGGATCTGGCTCTACGCCCCAAGCATCACGAATGTGCCACTTACACGTCAGACGCGGTGCCAAGCACTGCTTCTCCACCATCACCAACAGTGTCATTCCTAACAGCTGGGATTCTCAGCTACAGAATAAATGGAAACTGACACTGCATACCTGAAGGGTGAAAGGAATCTCCTGGGGAGTCATCCGGTAGCTCACAAACTGGAGGGGGGAGGCTGTTTGAGAATCACAGTGGGACGGTAGGGTCCCACCAAGGAAGGCTGACTGCAAAGGACATGCCCAGTGGCTTCCGTGGGAAGAGGGAGGGCAGCCGCCACAGCTGCCGCCACTTGCGCAGCGTGGACGCTCTGACCCCGTGTCTCTGTCACTCCCCTGGGAGCACCAAGTGGCCGAGCCCAGGTCCCGTGGCCCCTGATGCAGACTTGCAGGGACCAGGGCGATTGGGCTCCTCTCTGGCACATGGTGGGATTTCCCCTCAAATAGGAAGTTGTTTTTAGTGAATAACCTGAAATCAACAAATGGCCCTTGAGTCACGTTTTCCCCATTTTCCCTTGAGATCTTTGAAAATTTAAGGAACTTACCCAGAGGCGTATGTTCAGTCAGGGACCAAGCCAAGACGTGAGCAGTCTGCTTGGCTCGGAGCCGCTGCACCTTGCTGCCGCTTTTGTGCCGTTAACCTTGGAGAAGCCACCGCTACAGTCTCGGCCACCCCGGAATTTGGAGGAGGCAGAGAGTGTTAAGTAGAAATCTACTGGGTTGGTTTGCTTAGGTTTTTTTTTTTTGAGGTTGCACATTTCCAGCTGATCTGGTTCCATGGAAACCGTGCAGATGTTACTAAGGACTCCTTTGGGGGTGTGATGATAATATAACCAGCAGTTTAGGGACACTGTGTTTGAAACAGTCCTGTATCTTCCCAATGTCAAAAAGTCTGACTCGGTTTGCGACGCTAATCGTTTGATCCCCTGGGGTGTGGACAGGCCAGCCTGTACCTATTTTAGAATGGACCAGGCTCCTGAATGTGCTCCAAGATTTTTCTAAGTCCTTCAGGAGTTCACTTGAGGGTAAGCGGCTGTCACTCCAGACTCCTCCCTAGACCTTCTGTTCCTGGAAATGTCCTTCTGAAGCCGTAGAGTACAAATTTGGTCTTACAGGGATTTACACGGTTCCTTTCTGTGTTACTTTTTTTTCCCCTTTGGTTGGAATTCCAGAAAGACCTTGCTGATTGAGAAGTTTCAAATAATATTCATGTGGAATGGGCAGTTTGGTGTACTCTTCTTTCGAGAATGAAAGGCAGCGGTGAGTTTGGAAACACAAGCAAAAATGTCTCCGAATGAGCCCGCTCCCCTTGTGACCCACACAACCGCTGTGGCTGCTCCGAGGTTGCGTGTGCTGGTACCCTGGCCCCTTCCTGAGCACCCTGCAGGCCGCAGCCCAGTGTGGTCCCTGCGTTGCTCAGGGAAGCCTGCCCCGACTCCTGATGACCAGGCCTGAACCTGTGGAGACGCGGCATCCAGCGTGGCGGCGCATTACTGTTTTACATTTGCTCGTGTGATTATTTGATTATTTTTGATGAATGATTCTTTGGTTGCTGTCCATCTCAGTGTAAGCCCAGTGGGAGGCGGGATCTATCTGGTTTGGTTTAACGTTGTATTTCTAGTGCTTGACATCAGAAATGAAGGAAATCACAGTGGTGAATGGACTTAAGCGGGTGTTTTGTCTTTTGCACTATAGAGCTGATAGTTATCCCAAGCAGTGACCATTTTTGGTGAAATGAAATATGATTTGAAATTATTAAAGACTGATAGACACTGAGAAGTGACCCAGAATACTAAGTGAACTAATCAGAGAAATGGAAAATGAAAATTTGTGGGTTTACAGGACTTGCTGATAAATGAGAGCGAGGCAGCAAAAACTGGTGCTCTCTCTGCCCCAGTCATTTTGGGGTTTTTTGGGAAAAGAATCCAAGTAGAGTTATGTACTGTGATTGGCTTTGCTTCTTACTTAGAGAATAATTTGTCATTGGTGTGAAGCTCCACAAGGCAGCAATGTCTGACCTTCCATTTCCTCCTGGACACTGTGCCTGGCCTGCCTTAGGCTCTTAGGGGATATTTGCTGAATTGACACTAAATGTCATTAAGCTATTATTATGGGCAGGTTTATTGGACTGGCTTCTGGAGCAGCATATTTTCTCAGCACTGACCGTCTCATCGACTGGTTTACTCACCAGTGCTGATTTGCAGACTGGCCGCATATGAGGAGGACGAGGAGAGACTGAAGGAAGGGGGCGGCCACTGCAGGCTGGTAGGGGTGGGTTTAGTACGCGAGGAACTTACCAGGCTTGTCTCGACTGGCCGAGAGACAAGCCGATCTCTGCGCCTGCCCCCAGGATCTTACAGCTTATAAGGAGACTTACCTGAGTTCACCAGGCAGGCCGTCCAGATGGTCCTAACACCGCCTGTCTCACGGCCACGTGCTGGGGCAGCTCCTAGTGTGGGGAAGGCAAGTGGAAGGCGTATTCCAGGACCGGGGCTGGGTGAGGAGTCACTGATCGCCTGGGCCCAGCCCCAGGTCAGCTAGTAGACATGTGCTTTTGATGACCTCCTCCAGCAACTAGCAGAACAGCTCTGGGGGCTCTGAACTGATACCACTTCTGCACCTGCATCTCACATGTACTTTGAGTTGGAATAAAGGAGGCCTCGGTTCCAAGGACTTAGTGTCTTAGTTACACACGGTAGATTTCTGCCCCTCCAGAAGGCCTAGTTACTTTCAGACAAAGTGCTGTGTTTCTTTTCCTTGTGATAGCTTGGAAAGGTCCGAGCCGAATGTGGCAGCGTCAGCTACACAGAATCATGTCTTATGAGCACAAGGATGCAGCCTTCCATCTTTGTTTTCCTGGGCTTCTAAATAGGAAGTATAATAGATGACTCTTGTCTAAATGTCATATGGGACTGGCTTCGGTTTATGAGGGATAAATAATGTTTTTTTTTTTCAAGGTTGGAACTATTTCATGCTTACAGGGTGTTTTCTTCCCCACCTGGGAAGAACGTTATTTAATTTTAAAGGTAAGAAGTTTCTATTTAAAGACATTTCCCCATCCAGTTGCTTTGTATGTTCGAAGAACAAATGGAACTGAAGCCTGTGAATACACGGGCCAGGCTGAAGGCCGCTGGAAGGAGACAGCTGTCCTTGAGGGTCAACAGGTCAGAGGTACTTTGACCTCTGGCTGCCCATCCCCAAAGACAGCAATTGTTCATTAAGTTCGGGCTTAGTTAACATTCCAGATAATGACTTCTGAATGAAGGAAATCTTTAGCCCCGCTTCTGAATAGAACTTTTCACTTTTGTGTCCACCTAAGTGGGGGAAGGTAAGCACTCTCATGCCTCTGTGAAAAGAATCAGCAGGTAAAAGGAAGGGGCTGTGAAGCCAGCTCCTCAGGCTGGGATTGCAGGACGGAGGGGCCTGAGGGCAGGTCCAGTGTGTGTTCTGAGGGACATGGTCTGTTCTGGTCGGGGGCCAGTCTGTGGGGTGTGTCCGATCTGCTAAGGTGGTAGATTGGTGACAGGTGGCAGTGGGGTTCAGGCTCAGACTGAGCACAGGTTGGGGACAGGGGAGCCTGCCTGAGGCCTCCTGTGGCCGGACCATGGGCCTCAGCGTCCGTTCTTGCCTTGGAGCGCTGGAAGCCTGCCTCCTCTGCTGGGTTCAGAATTGGTCCTCAGACTGGAGGAGGATCAGCAGGAAAGCCTGGAGAAGTAAAGCAGGGAGTAAGTTTTTATCTAATCTATCTCTGAAACCATTTGTTGTGGGCATGTACGCTCAGTGGCTAGGGTAAAATAGATGGCATTCTCCGCAGGGTTCCCTAGCTTGGGGGTCATGTTGCTGAATGGGAAGAAGTAGGACCTGAGGATGGCAGGATGCCTCACTCCTGCCATGTCACGGGCAGGAAGCTTCCACACATATTCCAGAGCCAGGGTGAGCTCCTGAGTTGCTGGGAGAGTTGATTTTTCAAGCCTCCTCTCTGTAC
This sequence comes from Litocranius walleri, assembly GCA_006410535.1. Lineage (NCBI taxonomy): Eukaryota > Metazoa > Chordata > Mammalia > Artiodactyla > Bovidae > Litocranius > Litocranius walleri. The sequence goes on from SJYG01000028.1 coordinate 4,513,280, forward strand.
TTGTTCCACGAGTAGGCTGACCTCCATTCACTTCTAGAATCAGTCTCCTCATACTGGATTTCCCATTTCAAGGTGACCATTTTAAGCTTTATGGCAGTGTGAAAAGATGTGTGGCTATGGAGCGTTTAGTATCAAGAAGCAGATGGCACAGGAGGAAAGCAGCTCGTATTGGACAGAAATCTCAGTTCTATTACTTAGTTTTGAGGCCCCAGACAGGCCAGCTTGATGTTTCCTGGGTCTCAGGAATCTCCATCTATAAAATGAAGAAACTGAAGGGGATCATTTCTAAGGTCCTTCCAGCTCTCCCGGTGACATGAAGTACATATGAATGACCCAGAAAATCATTTATCAGCACCTTCGTGATGGTAGCACCAGCCTCTTGAAGACGTTGGACCCTGGAACCCTGACTCCCAGATTGGGGCTCCACCCTTCACTCTGCTCTGAACAGGCCAGTGTGATCTGAAGACCCTGGGAGAGCCCAGAGACCCTTTCATATCCATCACCCTGTTCAGAAAACAAGCCCAAGCTGGTTTCCTTTTGTACCCCCTCCTCTCTTCCCTCCCCAGCCCTCTGTGGGTTGAGGACAATTGGGATGTAGAAGTCTTGGCCACTTTGGCTTCTCTCCAGAGTGCATAAGTCAGCCTGCAGCCTTTTCCACTAATGTTTTCATAAAGAGAAAGGTGCTTCGGCCTCAAGCCAGTGTCATCGGCGTCTGCCTCAGCAGCTCACTGACACCCCGAAGGTGCTCGCTGTTGAGCTTAGGGTGGTGGAATTTTCCATTGCCCCTGCCTCGCACCCCCAGCTGTGTGCGAGCTGTATGCTAGGGGCCTGGCAGCATCGGTGCTAGCTATGCCCCCAGTGCCTGGTACCTAGCAGGCACAGGTGAGCGGCGGGTTATTGCTGTCCTTTAGTCGCTTCAGTTGTGTCCGACTCTTTGAGACCCCTCTGGACTGTAGCCTGACAGGCTCCTCTGTCGATGGGATTTCCCAGGCCAGAATACTGGAGTGGGTTGCCATTTCCTCCTCCAGGGGATCTTGCCAATCCAGGGATCGAACCCGGGTCTCCTGCACTGCAGACAGATTCTTTACCACTGAGCCACCTGGAAAACCTGAAGCAGTGTCTTAAATGGAGTTAAATTTTGGGGGGCTCTGCCTTTTAAGCGCTTTAGAGCTTTTCTGTTGACTGTTAACAGACACTTTTTAGAAGCCTGTTAGGACTTACGTACCAAATGGTGTCTTCAGTCAGAGAAAACCTCAGAAGATGAAGTATGGATCCCTAGCCTTCCAGTTAATGGGCGTAGTTAAATCTCTCCTACAATTTCTATTTGGTGTGGAAGTCACCTTTATTTTCTGCTAAAGCTTTTATGAAAAGCTCTTTTGTACTTTATAAACAGCTGCTGCTCTCCAGGAGGCCTGCCTCTGTTTCATGGCAGGCAGGCTCCTCTGAGAGGCTGCTGACGTCTAAAGAGAGTCAGACCTTCTCAGAGCAGGACGGTCAGGACAAGGCCAGAGTTAAATACTGCATCTAGTTGGGAACCCCGTGTGTGCCCAGCACCACAGCTGTGCGTGATGTAACTGTGAGGGGAGGAGAAGTAGACATGTTCAGAAAACAATCGGAAAACCACATTGTTTAAATGGTATTCACGAAGTGCTGCAGTACGTGTTCACTGTGTCCTTGTTTATGGAGCAAAGACTGCGAACAAAATGCCCAGGCTGATGCATCTGTATGCTGGAATACTACGCAGCTCTGAATCAGGGTGAGGTGGGTTTTTGTGTGCTGAAGTAGAACGTTTTTTTGATGACCAGAAAAGAAAGGAACAATACTATATCATGCTTTCATGGATAGCTGTAGCCCATAAGAAGGAAGAGGATGCAGGCACCCCGTCTACGTGCGCAGCATGCATGGACGAGTGATCTTGGAGAGGCTGCCTCCCAAACGGGCCGCATGGCTTGTTTCTGGGCAGAGGGGCTGGGGGCTAGTGTGGGAAGGAAATTTTGCTGCCTGCTCTGTTTTACCTTTAAGCAAGCAGGAAATCTATTTTGCATCAACTGTATTCATTTTTCAGAAAATAAAAATTATGCTGAATTTTCTTAAAGTGACATGAAACACAGTGGAGAAGGGAAATGTCCTGTGCATTTAAGGAGTTTGTTCAAGATGCTTCTGTAGACGCTGTGATGCCAGGGATGCCCTGCCAACAGGAGATGGCAGTCACGATGGACCGTGAGGGGGTGGAGGGTGGGGCTGTGTTAGGAGGGTGGTCAGAGAAAGTCCCTTGGAAAAGGTAATGTTTGAGCTGAATCCCGAATGATGAGAGCCGGATCGGGGTGCAGCAAGAGAGTGCCAGTGGGAGGACCTCCGTGGGGACCGTTCAGGGGAGCCTCAGCTGGTGGGCAAGTGTGTGCTGCGTGTGTGGGTCGAGCGGAGGGCGCCATCTGCGGGGATGGGGACCCGGCCTGACTGAAGGGCTCCGTGGCGCTGGGCAGGAGCAGGGTGGAGTCCCGGTTGGCAGGTGGGGCTGAGCGCAGGGCTCCCGCCAGCTTGCGCACACGCCTCCTGTTTGCGGTCCCGAGGCTGCAGAGGTGGGCCTCTGTGCTCTGTGTCCGCGAGGAGACGGGTGGATGTACTGAGGGTGCAGGGAGGGCAGAGGAACGCCGTTCTCTCCAGACTCAGTGAAACCGTCCGCCAGGCTCCTCTGTCCACGGAATGCTCCAGGGGATCTTCCCACTGCAAGGACCTGCTGGGTCTAAAAAGCAGCCCCAGTGTGAGGAAACAGCATGGTTGTTGGGGGGGGCTCTGCCCTTACCTCCCAGTCCGACTTCTCCCACCTGTGAGGTGGGGATTCTAGCGTCCCCACTAACTCGGCCCTCATGGAGTGGTCGAGAACCAAAACAGGTAACACGTGCTGCCGCGGTAAAGCAGAAGGTGTTCCACAGGGGAGGGTGGTTCCTGGGAATGACTCTGCAGGAGCAATAATACCAGCTGGGCCCTCGTTGGATAAAGATGACATATTTGGGCTGAGATAGGATATTTCTGCCAAACTCCCCAGAAATCAGGTTGTATTGTCACAGATTCCGTTCCTGCCCATGCTAGCACATGGCTCTCATTGTTTTTATGTAACCTTTTCAGTGGAGCAAAGAAAATGAAGTTCATCGGGAGGCATGTTCTCACTCCTTATTATGCCGCCTGGCAGACGCCCAGACCGTGAGCTGCTTTGACATCCTGTTCTTGTTCGCGTTGGCGACATGCTGAAGTGGGGTCTTGTGTCTTCCACCAGTGCTTTAGACTTTACATTCTGGCTCTGCTGTTGGTTCCTCCATGGGCTCCACCTCAAGGTTTTTTGTGTTAAACGGAGACACTGGTCTGTAGAATCATCATATGCTTAAGTTAGAATTTTGCATGTTCTCATCCAGCGACTTTATCATCCCTTTTTATATCTTGGGAACATGCTTTGTAAAGTATAAAGTCACTGCAGGATGTTTTTAATTTAAAGGATTCAGTAGCTTCAGATTACCTGGGAAGAGACGATAGCTTACCTTAAAGTAGCCAAAAGTGATGTCATAGACTCTAAACTTGGTGTACTCCTGAAGGAGAGGAGGGCTCCACGATCTTCCAAAACCCGTTCCCTTATTTTAGCCCAGGTTCTAGCAAGATTCTCTCATGTCTTGGTATTGCGTGTGGCAGAGGTGAAGCATCACATGCTTCAAGGGTAGGAGGTGGGGAGTGAGGCGGCCGGAGCGGGCGGCAGGAGGCACTGCCGTGGGGCTCGGTCCAGACAGCGCCTGCCAGGCCCACTGCCAGTGGAGGGGGCCCAGCGTGAGCACTGCTCAGGCGCCTCGGGGCTCCGCCACCAGCTGGACGAAACTTGTGTCCTGAGTCATCAAAGGAGAGATCAGAGTTGAGGGGGGGCGTTGGTTGAGGCATCACTGTCTTTCTAGACTGGCATTTTACAGACTATATTACAATGGCATTTATATTAATATTAGCTCTGAGACCTTCTTTATATGGAGGCTTCTGTGGCCAACCCTCTTAACCCATGGGATGTCAGATAAGTGAGGTGTTGCAGTCCTGAGTTTATACTCAAAACTTTACATATCGGGAACTAACATTCTCTGCTCTTCTGTTAGCGTTGGGAGTCTCTCACTCGGGGTCTGCATGCATTCCTGTGCCAACAGCTTTTCTAGCTCTTGGGAAGGCCTCTTGCTTCTTATTGATCAGAGCTGGCTTTATCTGTCTCGCCCTAAGCCATATTTAAAGCTAACCTGTGCGAACCAATTGATTTTTTTTCTTTTTTAACTTTCCAGTCTTAGAGGGAGGTGGCATACCATCTTTATTCTGGCTTTCTTGTACGGGCTGACTACTTTCCTGGTTAAATGTCTGGCTGTAGTAGTAGTCTGAGGCTGTAAGAAACATTTAATTCTTCAGAAAGCAGTGCAGTTTGAGTTACTGTTAAACAGCGCGTGGCTTAAAAGAGGGAAGAGAGGAAAAGCAGTGTTTGTTGGGATGGCTTTGTGGCTGTCATCCTTGTCCTCGCCTTGAACTGACTGACTGAGCCGCTTGATGCCCAGCGTTGTTTTTTTTTTTCTTTCTTTCTTTCTGGAAATTCATCTCTGTTACCACCCCACACGGTGCCTCACATTACTCGAGACTTTGATTTGTGGTCTCTCTAATTTTGTTGTTGACGTTAATGAGCTGGCTGCACAATCGCAGGAGAAATAGTGTTGCTATTTGGAATGTTAATGAATTGCTCGCCTGGCCAATTGCCATTTGTTCTAGTGTGTGAATCTGAATGTGTGTGTGTGTGTGAGTGTGTGTGTAATGGGGAGAGACGAGTAGCGAGGCTGGGACTGCTTTTTTTTTTTCCTGTTCGCAGCCAGTGACGTGAGCTGTGCCTGGAACAATCAGACCCGCTGCAAACGGGGTAGTTGAAGATGCTGGGGGAGGCAGCCTGGTGTTTCTTAGGCTGAGGCGATCTCGGCGCTCCGAGCTGCTCAGGCACGACCAGGCAGAGCTCCTCCAGCTTTCAGAGCCGTGCAGCGGCTGGAAAGTGCCTTTGTATTTCTCCAGACCCCTTCCCCAGGCAGCCTTCGACATGATTGGCGTGAACAGTGTTCAGAGTGCCAGCAAGGTGCGGGTGAGGACCTCGGGCTCTGTGAAATACTCCCGCGAGGATTCCATCCGGCGGCAGTCACACCGCTCAAAGTCCATGAAAATTTCCAACTCCTCAGAGTTTTCCGCCAAGGAGACCAAGGTAAAGACACACCGCGTTCAAGCGTGCGGACGGTCGCGTGTTAGGATAAGGAAACCTGCTACGGTCTTTGCCAGCGTCTAATGTGCTGTGACAAACGGAGCAAATAAGGCACCTAAAATGGCTCTAGAATGATCAGGTGGGATCAGGTGAGGGGCCAGGTGTCTGGCATGAAGACGGGGGCGTGGGTCAGTTTGGTAAAGAGCCAGTTGGTGGAAGATGAGGGCGAAGCAGGGCTCAAAATGAAACGAGAGCGGGGAAGTGCCGGTCGGCAGATTGATCGTGGCTTCGTCTCAGAAAGGTTGCCTTGACAAATGACTTGTCAGTGCTGGGTATTTTTAGAGCATCAGGAAGACAGAGACAGTGTGTGTGATTTCATCGTTCAGACAGGTCCTCCTGCCCTCCCGCCCCCAGCTCCCCGCTGAGCATGTGGAGGGCAGACCTGGTCCTCTTGCACTCCATCCTGAGCTTGCCCAGAGCCTCAGGTGTGTGTAATGGGGAGGAAGGCCCTCTCCCATGTTCCTCACACACATGTATGCCGATGCTGTGCTGCCATGAATCACTTGTCTTTTTTGCGACTGTCTGTAAGATAACATCATCTCTGCTCTGCTGAGATGTGAAGGGGGTGATTACGTAGTGAGATGGGCTTTTACTACATGCAGCATATTCTTGAGAGTCTTCCCACCACCATCTGTGTGAGCAGGGTGCTCAGAAACACTCCCACTCCACAGGTTTAAAAATGGAATCGTGGAATCATGGGATTTCAGAACTCTGGCTGGGGCTGTAGATGGTTCTGCTGGGGACTCTGAGGTTTGAGGTGTGCAGGGCACGCTCCAGGGCAGAGCTCAGTGTCAGTCTGTCCCCTCACAGAGCCTGCCAGCCCCTGTCTGTGGCGTTTACCTTCTGAAGGACTTTAACAGTAACAAATTCCCCTCCACATATGGCCAGGGTGGAGCGAGGGGGCAGAATACCTCATGCAACTTTAAAAAACATGTTGGCTTCTTAACGTACCCCCCCACC